>CAHIKZ030000469.1:227500-455000 GCA_903632075.3 Acanthosepion pharaonis | reverse complement strand
CGCAAACAATGTATTACACACAGTTGAGTGGTTTCGGCGCGTGAGGGGAGATTCCATTAGTCGAGTAGATATTTATTAAGCTGAGTCTAGGCGTATCCAAGATGTAAAGGGCTGAACTGGTGGAACTAAGTATAGTTCATTTGAACATTTTCCACGGAAATAGCGATAGGCTGGCAACATAGCGTCTGCGGGAAAATGGTTGCAGATTGGAAAATGTCATCATCCACAAGACTGCGTCAACTTTTTTGAACTCCATGAAAACTGGCAATTGAGAATTGAACAAATCCAGCCCGGATAAAGTGTTAATAATCCATTTTGGGGGTTAATCTGACTTTTGTGCTTATGTGAGGGTGTATGCGAGGAAGAAAGATATTTTCTTATTTCCATCACTAAATGAATCAATTACGTCAAAATTATCTGCAATCAGACACTTTCTTTAAATAAAGTGAAAGAATTTTCATGAAAAGTAGATTGCAGTGCTTTTTTTATGATATGATGTTCATCCTGTACAAAGACCTAAACAAGGACCTTTATCCTTAAACACACATGGCACAGTGGATAAAGACGTTATTAGATCTAGTGACAGGACCCAACAATGTGTCAGTTTAATACCTGGTTAAGGCGATGGAGAACTTGGAGAAGGGAATTAACAAGAGATAACTGACATCCATTAGACATGGCACGAGGAACTAAAGCAGTCTACACCAGCGAGCGAAAGGGTTCAGTTCGACATTCCAACTAACTGAAGAAGGCCGGAGCGTACAACGGCCGAAACGTTGTGATAAATATGGCAACAAAAATGAGGACAATAGTCCAAATAATGTAAATAGTGTGCTATGGTTCTTGTGGTATATTCGTCGTCAAGAACCTCACTTATTCTGTGTGTAATGGTAGTTAGGATACAGTGTGGATCGGGCCGAATGAAACCTGTACTACTTGTCGCTGAAGATGTCGTTCTTATCTAGGTGCATACGCTTGAAACTTTCCACGGACTTGGGAAGGATTTTGTCAAGTTTATGCTCCGTATTCAAGAACTTCCCCCTCTCATTATAGACCTATCAATCTCCTCGGTATTATTAGTAAGATTTTTGAGGCTATAATCAACAAGGAGATCGTAAGCACCTAGATAAGAACAAACTCCTGAGTGACAAGCACTCCCGGTTTCGATCGGCACGACTAGACTTTTGATCTTGACTCAACCGAGATTAACTCTGAGCGCTGTATGTGTGTGGGTTTGTCGAAAGAAAAGAGAGAAACAAACATAGAGAGATATAAGTGCGTTAAGTATAAAGGAGAGAGCATAGGGTGTATTAAGAGTTTCAGTTTTAAGTGAAAATGTCTACAATCTAATCGATTGAAAGAGAAATGCCGTGAGACGAGCACATTCGACCACAATCAGGCAAAATCCAAATTTGAAGCCCAATAACAGCATCCAGTCATTGAAACACATCTAAGACTTAACTAGATGAATATTGAAATGTCTACGCGAATTTGAATGTACATATAAATGAATATATGTGTATGCAAAAGCAAACATTTAAACAAAAAACATACCTGCATCTCTATTATAATGTCTATTCACTTATTTACATTCTGTTTGAACCTTAGGCGTGAGTGTAACCATATATAAAAGCATAATTATATGTGCATGTTTATGTGTCATATGCGCACATGACTTTGGTTATAACACGCACACACACACACGTGTGTATATACATATATATATATATATATATATATGTGTGTGTGTGTGTGTGTGTGTGTGTGTGTGTGTACTTGTGTGTGTGTCTGTCTGTGTGTGTGTAGGTTGATATATGTATACGTTCATGTGTGCATATTGGTTCTTGTCACACTTCTGTATTCAATTTTACATTGTCAAGCCTAATCTTCCCTGAGTCCTACGAAGTTCATATCTTTGTCGTTCATATCTTTTTCGTACCTACCCTGCGTTGCACAAAGCACTTTTAGCAATACATTTAAAACATTTATCTACTTTTTACTTCCTTTTTTACTTCTATGTCCTTTCAGGCAGTATGCGTAGCTAACTCTCCACAACTTCCCATATTGTTACTAATGTCGTCGGATAACCGTTCAGTTTCATTATTTTACTTTTCACAGTTGTTGCATCTAATTGAATTATTTTAGCGACTATCTCTCGCTTAATCTGATTACTCTCCAAGCTGCTCCTTATAAATACACTGTCACTATTGATCACAGATTATTTGCCAGAAAACAGTTTATTCTCTTTTTGCTTATAATAAAATAGGTTCTTACTTCATTTCATCGGAAATAGATTCTCATCTTCCCTGTCCGTTTCACTATTGCCTCCTACATGACACGTGATGCAGTTTACTTGGTTCTAGTTTGTAGTCTACAGATTTTAAACGTTATATTTGTATATCCTCATATTTTTAATTTTGTTTAATACCCAAGTATTTGTCATGCTTATACAGTGTCTACTCGCCATTAACACATTTGACAATGTGATTAGACGAAGAGCCAACAGGAACTTCACGCCATCTATTTAGCTTTGTCGCCATATTGCGTTTCAAAAACATGACGTGTAATTAAATCCACACTTTGCAGATAATATCTCGCCATAACTTCACATAGTGCTGAAACCTGAAACAATATTATGTAAGTGGCTGGTGTGAATGAAGCATTGTAAAAAGAAACTATTTGTCGGAATAAGAAATTCGATCTTTGTTTTTTTTTGTTGCATGACAGTATCTGTGTTAATGTTACTTATGCGATGAAGCAAACAATGATAGAGCTCGAATGTCTAAGGTTCTTCCACATGTAACATATTCTATGGGAGTCTATGCAAGTTTTCTGCTGTATCCCATGTTTACAAGAATATGTAACTTCTGTTACATTCACCCTATGAGCCTCTTTAGTTTCATCACTAAAATCTGTGAGTCTATCATCAACAAAATTTATTGATCACCTTAACAGAAATAGTCACATGAGAGACATAAAGTATGAATTTCGTTCCTCTACGTCCACTTTTTCCGCTTTTCGTTTTGCTTTTGTTCTTGAAATCTTTTAAAAGAAAGACAATTTTTAACTCTGCGTGCATTATTGCAATCGTCATAGCTGAATGCTGGCTTTCTTTCCATAAAACTGACAAACTTTTCAATAACTTTTTCAGTTTCAGTCCAGGTTTCATCCCAATCATGTTTTTATTTCCTTGTTCATTGTGACAGTGGGAAAGAATAGTTTCTTTAGAAGATTTTATATCATCCAATGTTGATTTCTTATGTTGAACTCAGCCATTAGCTGCAATGAACTTTCACTGGTGTCTAGTCAGTTTAAAATTTCGACTTTTTGCAATAATTCCAAAGTTGTTCTTTTCATCTTATTCCCATCATCTTTTGCACCAATACAAGCCATTAGGGTGAAATAAGCATAAGCAATTATCCAAAGTAAATTTCTAGAAAAACAGAAAGTTCAAATCAGTTACATTTCACCCAAATAGTTCAAATATACACATTAAAATCCTGTCCGTATATGCGGGATGCCAGATATGAGGCACTCCGGATATGAGGGATTCTGGACATGAGGGATTCCGGATATGAGGGATTCTGGATATTAGTGATTCTATTTTATATTACTTTACTTTTCCAGATTTCGAAACAACAATCATTTTTAGTGACAATATCAATCTATTTCTTCTCATATTATGTACCGTGTCCGTTCTGAATGTAGGCTTTCATGGCTCTCCACAACTTCCTATCTTTGTAGCCGTAGTAATGTTTGTCTTTTTGCTATCTCTTCTAATCTCTGTTTTATTAACCATTCACACAGTCTTGCTAGGCAGGTTACTAGGTGAATCCTCAGTTCCTGTTATCGTGAATATGTTCTGTGAGTATCACATTCTCCAAACCCTCTTTTCTGTGTGTCCTTGAAATTTCATCTGTCTATATCTCTTTCTAAGTGTTAATGTCCTTTTTTTTCATTTTCTGTAAAACTTTGTGATGCTTCATATGTTCAGTCCATAGCATTCTCAGCTTCCTTCTGTAGAACGACAGTTCTGTTTCTTCTGGTCTCTTCTCCATCTCTGAAGAGACTGTCCGCCATTCGTAGCCATATAGGAAGTCTTATATGCCATAACAGTTCAGGCTTCTTTTCTTTGTTCTAACAAATCTTTTGTTTCTTTGCTTAACCTTTAGAATATATCTTTTGTCTTCGGATTTTAGTGTCACAATTTCTGTCTTCTGTTAAAACACTCACGAGATATTTAAATGTTTGTACTTCTAGAGTTGTCAGCAAAAGTGTCAATCCAAAATGCAAACTACTAATGGAAAACACCAAGTACAGAAAATAAAATATCTAGGAACAAAAAAAAAATAGAAGAAAATTAAGTTGAAAAATAACATCAAGTCCGTCTAGGAAATTATGTACCTCGGTAGCAACATCCAGTCAACACAGAGAGAGATATCAAAATCCACAAAGGCAACGCCTGGGGTGTCCTAAATAGCCCGAGCATCATCTGGAAGTGCTCCCTCTCTGAAAATCTCAAGAGGGAATTCTTTAAGGCCACAGTAGAATCTGTCTTGTTCTACGGCTCAACAACGTGGACACTGACGAAACACCAAGAAGCATCATTTGACGGAACATACACAAGGCTGTTACGAATTATATTGAACATCAGAAGGAAGAAACACCCAACAAAGAAACGCCTGTATGAACACCTTCTTCCTATCTCAGATTCGCTAAAAGAGAGAAGGCTACGGCTAGTTGGTCACTCCTGGAGAAGTAAGTCAGAACTTAAGAGTGAAACCCTCCTTTGAAGCCCATTGCGCGGCAAAAGATCGGTTGGAAGATCTCATCACACCTACATTGACCAACTTGTAGAGGACTCTGGATGCCACTTGGAGGACAGTGATGTCTGAGAGAAATGGTTGGAAGGAACGAGCCAGGAGAATCCGAGAAGATTTTTCGACTTGATGAGGAAGCTTAAATAAAGGTAAAATATTTTAAATTTATAAACGTTTCCTGCTTGTTGCTTATCCTATCATTCTGTTGAATACTAATCCATATATAATTCCAATTCACACACACGCACACACACATATATATATATATTCTGGAAAAAGGCCATGGGCGAAGTGCTTACACGTTCTATTCCAAGTTGGGTGTGACTAAACCTGCGTGTGTACATGTGTGTGTGCGCTAGATGTGGGTTTGGATGTATGTACTCGTGACTGCGATGATGATGATGAGGAGGAGGAAGAGAAATTTAAATATACTGTAACGTATCTCCCCTTTTAATCATCTCTGTTTTTGTTGCATTAATTCAATATTTTACCTGTAATAAAACCTTTAAAAATATGTGAGTTTATTTTAAAGCCCTTTTAAAATTTATTAGATTTTTAATTTTTTCGAGTTCAGTTTTTTACGTTTCACATGATTCGACTGGTATTGTCTTATTCTCTTCCGTTTCATTGTATTGGTAGCAACTTACCACATGGTATACCCAACTTTTATTGCCGCTGAAAAGGAAGATCTTTTTCGAAATTTCCAGATCTTGCTATATTTTAACATTGCTTGTGTTTTGCATTCAATTATTTAACTTCATTTTTCTATTGATGCGTTCAAATGACGAACAACAATTATTGATTGTTCCGTTTAGTTGATGTATTCATGTCAGTGACACGTTCTGGAGGTTTGGAATCGTTTCTTTCTATTCCCTGAATCGTTTGCGCTAATGTATAGGCTTTGTCCGCTATCGTAATGTTTAAGTTGATCAATTCCACGTCCTCCTGGGGGTGTTTGCATAAAATACCAAATCTGACTCCATAAGTATTGTCAGAAAGACAGAAAAAGTGGGGACCTACATATAAGTCACCATTTTTCTCTGTGGTTTATAATATCATCATGAAATTATCGTTGTTGTTTAACAACGTCCCTAAAAAGAACCGTTCCAAACATTCGACCTGACTGTAGCACGTGGAACATATGTGAATATTTACTTGTTCCATTGAAGGTTTTCCTCTCGGACGAGGTTTTAAGGAAAGGCTGCAGCCTAATACCGGTGTTGTTTTACTCGTATAGCAAGGACATTATGTGGAATGTATTTGAATGGAAGACGTTTGGAGACATTGATGTGAAGAAATATTGATAACATCCGTTTTGCTGACGATACGACCCTCTTTTCGACCTGAAAATATAGCCTCATGACATTTCTACAAACTGTAAGTGATTCCAGTACACAGCTAAACACGAAAAAGACCAAAGGTAATAGTTATTGACAGGAGCCGGACTGGCTTTCTGATGAAGGGATAGACGAGGTGGGGGACTTTGTGTACCTGGGTTCTACTATAAAAACCCTGCGTAACTCTACGCAGAAGATCAAGAGAATGCTGTCAATAAGGAAAACATCTGGAATAGTCAGAATACACACACACACACACACACACACACACACACATATATATATATATATATATATATATATATATATATATATATATATATATATATATCAGCCTAAAGGTGAAAATATTACGAGTCACTGCTCTCGCCATCGACAGCTACGGATGCGTGTCATAGACACTGACCAAGTGGGAAAGACAAAAGATTGATGCTTTCAAGATGTCGTCATATCACAGATAAGTTAGTGTCCCACATACTCTAATAAGTAGGTGCTAGATACCATTAGAAAAAGAATCTTATTTTTTCAAGCTTAAGGTCAATCGTAATCTTTCCTATATAAACTCATGATCTGCAATTCTTCCTTTTTCCCACGCTTATACAATTTATACACACAATAAAAATAAATGGTTCTTCGGTCTTGTATTGGGTGAAAAGTGGTTAAAAAAGTTTTTTTTTTAATTTAAACAATAAAAACTCTCAATAAGATCCTTTTTCTAATGGTATCTAGCACCCACTTTTTAGAGCATGTGGGACACTAACTTATCTGCGATATGACGACATCTTGAAAGCATCAATCTTTTGTCTTTCCCACATGACACGGATCCGTAGCTGTCGATGGCGAGAGCAGTGACTCGTAATATTTTCATCTTTAGGCTGATACATATATATATATATATATATATATATATATATATATATATATTCCGACTTATCCAGATATTTCATTTTCTTTTGACATAACGCCTTCTTTTGATCTCTGGTTAGGGTTACCCTGGGTGTTTACAGTACAACCCAGATACACAAAGTCATCCACTTCCTCTATCCCTTTATCACCCAGTAGAAAGCCTGTTCGGCTCCTGTAAGTAGCTAATACCTTTGGTCTTTTTCGTGTTTAGCTGGGGACTGAAGTGTTACTGAATTTGTATGAGGTTAGTTGTAAGTGCTTAAAGAGAGGAAATAAGGCGTGCATATTATAAGGATATATAGGATAGATAGATAACATTTGGTCCTAGACTGAAAGAGGTTAAAAGATCGTAGCGATCTCCAAAGTATCTTATTGCGAGCAACAGTTGATTGGAAAAAAAAAACTCAGTGGAACTTCCTCCTTAGAAATTGAATGAGGATGACTACGTGTGCGTGGCATTTCGGTTCCGAGGTGTAAATATCTGAACTAGTGAAATTAAGGAATATAGATTGTCTGAACAACTACAATAAAGGTACCGACAGAGTAGCAAGAGGTTATAAACGTTTTTGTCTGTGGGAAAAGGGGATGTAGTGTGGGAAAACAGTTTAATAACCACAAATGGACGTGAACGCTTTTCAACTGCCAAAGGTGGAAAGTGTGGATTGGGCAACTCCAGTTCAGATACGGCAGGAATACACTGTTTTTATTCTGACACTTACACAGAGAGAGCATGGCTGGAGGAGTCCGGTACTTTCTGGAGAAGTACAAGGAGCCAGACATTTTTACCAACATCTTTAGTGATGGATTGTGTATATTCCGCTTAAGCTTGAGTCTCAGTAGACGTTGAAGGCTAGCGTCTAATTGAGAGTACCAATCCTTCACAACTGGAGAATGTCTTATTTATATAACTGACTTGTAAAAATAAAATAAAATGAATATGCAAAGAATGTTAGATATAGATTTCGTTATTTTAAATGTGTTTCATGCATCCATATTATAGAAAAATAAAGATACGAAATGCCTAATAGAAACAATTAAAAATGTAGAAAAACTCAAACTAAAACACCGCAGATATTGACCCTATGCATCAAAGAAAACTTACAGGAATCAATAATTTTGATTGAATTATATATATACATATATATATATATATATATATATATATATATATATATATATATATATATAGATAGATAGATAGATAGATATTATTATTATTATTATTATTAAAAAACAGACAACTTTAAGGGACATTATTGTAATTTATTTACTTAGGACCGAGATTCGATCCTAATTCCTCAGATCGACCATTTCTATACAAATAAATGGGTGACAAATTTTCCGGCCATAAAAAGATTTATATACTATTATTTTTAATTTGTTTGAGGAGGTGGGTTTAAATTGTGGGAAGGAAGAGTTATGTATCTCTCGAAAGGGATAGGACTGTGCCTCCCCCCCCCCACCGGAGAAGTTCCACCACGGAATTTGTGATCGAGCTGCGTTATATCGAGTCTAATTCGTTACCGAGTCCCGTTAGTAAAGTTGGTATGGCATTTGCCTCCTATCGTAACTGTTCGGGTTTCAATTCTCAGTAGTGGATGCGTACCGCTGATTAGTCCAAAATATAAGACGAAACGGCATTCCAGTTGCTTTCTGCATTTTGTTGAGACTCGATGGATTACTTAATTCTGATTATTTCAAATCATCTTAATTATTTCTCTCTCTCTCTCTATATATATATATATATATATAGAGAGAGAGAGACACCAGACAGTACTGTCGATTGTAAAATGACCAATAGAGTGGATTGCTTTTTTTGCAAAAAGAAAAATAAGAAAGTAATATATTTTAATGGTTTAGCCGAAAACACAAATGATGAAAAGAAATAATAATTGAGTTATTAAAAATGAAAAGACAAACGTATACAAGATAAAAAATAAATATGCGTAAAATATTTAAGTTCAGACGTTTTCCACTAAAATTCCTATCAAGTTTCTTAAATACTTTCTTTGCAATTTAATAATGCTGAGATATTTGATGCTTGAACAGTTTTTAGATTCGACACAATGTTTAACTATAATGTCGTTCTAAATTCAGATTGGGCGGACAAGTTTTTAGAAACTGATACATATCTAAGTATTAATGTATAAGAACAGAAAAATCACCGCTGCTTCCTAAAACGATCAGACTATCAACTTCCAAAAACTGATATTGAAGCAAAAGCTAGGGTTGTGTTAGCATGCATAGATAGCTAGCTGTCTTGAAATCGCCTAAAATGAAGAGACGCTTCGCTCAAAGTTCATTACAGAATATCATGAGGTTAAATCAAGCTATAAAGTAAATAAATAATGGTCCCACTTGAGTTCTTAGAAAAACCAAATGAGAATCAATCCTAATATCCACGCCGTAATACGAAGACCAAAAAAAATCTAAATTTAAATTTGATTATATAACAGGCGACAATATTCCACTGTGTTTCTACATCAAGTGATCAACATCATTCAATTATGTGACACCGAAATCCGAAAGTCTGTGATGGAATTGTGAAAGATGCTTTCCAAAAACTAAATAAACTAATAAGAGGCAAAAATTTTATTAGAAACAAATCAAAAAATGCTGAAATGTTATGACATAAATCTTACGATTTGGCAGTGAATGCCGGACAATTGTCTTAGACTTGAAGAGAAAACTTGAAACAACAGAGATGCGTTTCTACAGAAGGATGCTGAGAATAACATCGTCAGAACATAGGATAAACGTGAGTGTCGTAAGAAAAATGCAAACGAAAAGGACATTTCTACTTAGAATCAAAAATACTGATATTATTTTCTTTAATTTCTGTTGTATATACATTTCCTTCTGGATCCCAACCAGAGACCTAAGGTCAGAAATGACTTCATGACATTTTCCAATGATCCTTTTTGTGGAAAAAACAACAACAAATAAACAGAAACAAAACCTAAGATCGTACACATTTTACATAGGTAAAGCTTTTCGTAATCTTTTTTTATTTGTTTAAGGTATGGGTTACCAAGAATCACTTCAGTGAATCTATCGGAACCTTTTACAATCAATACGATAAGTAAAACTACAACTGGAAATATTGATGTCCTCATGTACCACATTTTTTAGATTTCCACTTCAAGATCCTTGTATTTTGTTAGTTTTTTTGTTTTTTTGTTTTTTTTGTATTTTTGTTAGATCTTCAAAGATACACTGTAGTCTTCAAGGACTGTCATGTCAATAAGAAAGCCCATTCTGTTCTTGTGGTCTTTGATCACGATGTCTGGGCGATTAGATTTGATTTTTCCGTCTGTGTGTAAAGTTGCATAAAATTGTTACAGGTTCTATCTCTGTAATTGTTGATATAATTATCATCATCAGTATTATATTCCGATTTCTGCTATGATCGTACTACCAACTCTACGGAAAGACCGAAAGCAGGTTGTACAGTGCAGTTATGGCTAAAATTTCATGATTTGTTTTTCTAAAAAGCATTACATAGACAATATCCTTCTTAGTGTGTGAACTGTACTTTTCAAGACATTTTTTGTATTTCTATTAAGCTGGGAGTATTTCAATATGTTGTTGTGTTCGTTTTTTATCATTCCAAGCGCACCTAATATGACCGGTACTGTTCTTGCTTTCACTTTCTATATTTTTCTATTTTAATTTCCAGGTTTTTATACGTCAATAGTTTTTTCAAATTCCTTGGTTGCTATGTTACAGTCCGCTGGGCAAGCCATATCAAGGCAAGTTTTTCTTTTCGGTTTTTGACAGTTATGTCCGGTTTGTTTGATTCAATTCCCTTGTTTCTAAAGATGGTACAATCCCATAGAATTGTGATGTCTTCTATTTCTGTCGCCGATGGTGGATGATGTTCATACCAGTGTTTATTAACATCTTTTCCAAGGTGTTTGCACATTGTCCAGTGTAAATATTACCTCACTCCAGCGTGACGACCTTTATTTTCATTTGGCGTACGAACAAAATATTAGAGAGATATCTGATCTATGGTTTCTATATATTTGTCACAGAAGCTGCATTTTGGATCCACACTATTATGTGTAATATTTCCCTGAAAGTGTCTAGTGAAAATACTATTATTATTATTTTTATTTTCTTTGATTTCTGGCGTTTACACATTTCTTTCCGGGTCCCGCCCAGGAACCTAAGGTTAGAAATGGCGTCATGACACTTTCCACTGAAAAAAAAAAAAAATTAAATTACATAAATAAAGCCCTTCGTAAGGTGTGGGCTGTACTTGTCAGAACAATTTTTTGTATCTCCTTGAGGCATGGACTTCCAGGAATCCCTTCAATTAGTCTACTGCAATCTTTTCCAACCAGTCCTAGGGCTCCAACTACAACAGGGATTGTTAATATTCCCATATGCCACATTTTCGAGATTTCTCTTTCAAGGTCCTTGTACTTTGACAACTTTTTGAATATCTTCAAAGATACATTGCAGTCAGCAGGGACTGCCATATCAATAAGGAGGCACCGTTTTTGTTTATTATTAGTATTATTATTATTATTATTACTGCGATGGCATTAATAAAAGAAAATATATAATTATATAATCATTTATATCTATATATATAAAACAAAGGATGTCTGTGTGTTTTTGCGTCTGTCTGTCTGTTTGATACCTTTTCACTCGAGATCCATCCAACCGCTTTTGACCAAAACTTGACACATGCATTGTGCAATATAAGAGATAGGTTCTTAGCGTAAAAAATCGATAATTTTAAAAAATCTATAATGGATAAAGCTGATCAAAAATCAATAAATTCAAAATTTTTCCTCTGATTTCGTTCAAACTCGGTATGTAGGTTACTTACATCATGCCGATCTCGACGATACCTCATTTTTATTTCCCACTACGCTAAGCGAAAAACCACGAAAAACTCGATTTCAGCACAGATCGATTACACCACAAATTTTAACCTAAAAAAACCCTCAATTTTCAAGCACTCTAATACAAACTTCACTCAATTGTAGCCAGCAATAAGTTGATTGCTTACCAGTCATTTAACTTGAAAACTGAGTCCACCCATATAGTGAAAACCCGAGTAAATAACGAAATATAGCGATTTTTACTGGTTTCTTTCTTATTTTTCGTTTATCTTTCAACCAATTTTCATCAAACTTAACAATTGCTTTATAAATATATCCTCTTTTACATCCCTGGTAGCACACTGACAAATTGAATTTCAAAAACTCCAAAATAATTGTGGCCTGAAGTTGGTCTTGATGTTGCCTGTTCTACCTATTCATGTCCTCGGCTAACTTCAATTGGATAAATACAGTAACAACATTAATTCAATAAATACAGTAACCACATTAATTCAAAAATGTTTTTTAATGAAAGTACTTTAAAGTAATTGAAGTGGATAGACTCTGTTACTTCTAAACATGATGCTGTTTTTGCTCCCTTCTACTTGAACGCTTTTTAAGTTCGACCAGCTGGTTATGGCTGCTAGTGTATAATATTTGCCTGAAAGTGTCTAGTGAAAAGATTCTATTATTATTATTATTATTATTATTATTTAGATGGCAGTAATAAAAGAGAATATGTAATTATATTACGATTTCTATTAGAGAATATGAGTGTGTCCATCTCCACGCGTGCGACTGAACTAAATAAATTAGAATTAATCAATGTTCTTTGTTCTTGTTATAACTTAAGGAATAAATTTACACACTAATTAATTGAAAGCCTTCTTTAGAACGAATTATTTTTGATAATTAGAATATCTTAAGTAGGAGAGGGTTTTTTTTCCTTCTGTATGCTTATTTAAATAAAAAGTTTGTTTTTATTTCTTTTTAAGTGCTACAAAAGTATTTTTTACGATCTTTAAAGAAAACAAAATCTTCGCCTAACCCAAAATTGTTTATTGTTTTTATTTCTCATGGGCGCTCACTTTGTATGTTTCATGCCTCCTATGACGCATTTACAAGATCATTTTTGAAAGATCTTTGTTTTGTATAAATTCACCCAGCAAAAAAGCAAATCTCCGCTTCGAAAAGTTTTACTTCATCATTATATTTTCATATCTGCAGCTCCTTTCTATCCGACTTGATTGGCGATCCTAATCATTCGATCCGTGGAATAAATAGTGATAACGATTTATTTATTTTATATCAAAATCTTAGCAAAGCCGATTATTAACTGGATATATTTTTCATATCTCCATGTGATGCAAGTGATGTTTCTTGAATAGGAACGTTATAACAAAAACAAATGAACCAAATAAACAAATAAAGAATATGTCGACCACAATGTAGATAAATTAGTCGCGTGACTTCTGAGGGGTAAAATTAATTGCATTCGTCTCCGTCGTCACTCGAGAGATCTTATAAATGTATACCCATAAACCTTTTCGGACAATAGCTTTTCTTTCACGCCACAATGTAGAATATAATATAAAATTTAAAAATGTAGGATACAATTTTATATAAAACTGTTTTAAGAAATATTTGATTTGTTTGTTTAACGACACAATGGGTCATTTAATGCCGAAATTTAATCTAATATATTATTCTGATTTCACAGTTGGATACATGGTAAATGATACTCAGCTTTTGTGCATATACACGCTTGTGCTGGCATGAATATTAGAGGTGGCGATGCATGTTTTATGTTGTAGTTTTATTGAAGTTATATTTTGAAATACCGTTTGATTTAATAAATTCTAGAATATTATATGGATTATGTTGGTTGTTTGATTGGGTGATTTTGTTTAGTCGCATATCAACACCTCTATGGATTATTTAATATCTAAATACTTTAAACACAATTTTATGGCTTCAACTAAATCTATTCTGAACGCAATTGTATTGTATGCCTTCAACTACAGATAAAATGTATTGTTAGTCATTTTACTATAAATATGTATTGTTGATATTTTTTTACATAAAAAGTATTACTGATATTTTTACTATAAAATGTATTTTATACTTTCATAGTGTTTTTTTTTTTCGGGGGGATTCATTATTTGCCCAAAGCTGGGACCGTAACAGGTGCTACCACCACAGGTCAGAGTGGACCAGGGAACAATGGCAATGAAGAGATGGTTCAAAGCTCCACAAAACCTCCAATTTTCTAATCTGACGCCTTGCTGCCAGATGTAGTTTGTCATCCTACCGAGGACTACTTTTTAGAAAGAGTTCACAAAATAATATTCTGTTTGCTCAAATCAATCCTTAAAAATGCTTTCAAGTCAATGAATCCTTTTGGTTTTATCCTTCACCAACCGCTATAGACACACGCTATATAATCATAATTAAAGAACTTTACCAAATAACACACACCGCCTCAGCTGAAGACTTCCAAAAGTAACAAATTCCAAATGACTAATACATATAACTAGAATAGAAAATAATATAATCAAGATGTTGACTTTCCACGCTAACTTAAACAGAAGGTTAGGAAGAAAACCCCATTTAATAGAAGAAACAGCGATAATATTTAGTGAACGTCAGAAGTCAGTTTTCCTGAAAAAGAAAGATTTTATAAACTGCTAACTGATTGTCCAATGAATGTCGAAAATTTCCTCTTTGAAAATGGCTAATCTCACTATGACCATTAATAATAACATGGAACTATTTGTTTCGAGATTCAACAAGAGATTTTTTTTATTAATTTGAATCAATACAGAGTGACTCATTGTTACAATGTTTGTATTATTTACATTACACAATCTTTGTACTTCAAGACTTTGGGCTTGGGAATATTTAAACTGTACTTCTGACAATGCATATGAGTCAGATTGCTGAAGATGTGGCCATTTTTATTTTCATGTGTCTACCACGAAGATATTCCTTACTCCGTTTTCTTTAACAGAAATATTAAAACTAATTTTTTTTTTAATATACGAGAGTGGACTGAAAGATCGTAAGTTTACCATGAATGAGTAATACTAGAGATGTGAAATCTTGCATGCATACATTTCAACTCTTTTTATTAATAACTGCATCGTTTTTCCTCAGGTAAAACTGTCATCTGATTGCTCAAAGAAGATTTTCATCCTGTTGGTCAAAAAAAATTATCAGCAGCAGTTCCCAGCTAATCGTTTTTTTTTTTTTTTTAATGTTGGGGACCAAATTTTGGGGAACAGTCTTCCTTGACATAAACACTGCAGTTATTAATAAGATGAAATGAAATTAATGCACGTGAGATTTTATAGTTCTAGTATCACTCCTTAAAAGTCAGCCTATGAACTTTTCAGCCTACCTGAGTACATATGTAATAAAGTCATTATTTTAAGACATTTTTTTTATGTTTGTTCTTTTTATAGATACAAATATTTAAGTAAATGCTCTGTTTATAATAAACAGTATTAACAACATTGACCGGCCTGAATGTCCGAGAAATTTTCATAGAAAATATTCGTCCTCCTACAGGAATCGAACCTGTATCCTATATGGTACCGTCATATAGCCTGACGTGCTTTACCGATTTAGCCGATTTCTATGAAAATTTCTCGGACATTCAGGCCGGTAAATGTCGTTAATACTGTTTATTATAAACAGAGCATTTACTTAAATATTTGTATCTATAAAAAGAACGTATAAACATAAAAAATGTCTTAAAATAATTGTCGGACTTTTTCCATTTCATAAAATAGTCATTGTAAACACAAACACCCACATACATATTGTAAACATATACACAGATAGATAGATAGATAGATAGATAGATAGATAGATAGATATGATTCCGTCCATAGATAGATAGATAGATAGATAGATAATGTAAAAAAAAAGTTCTTGAAGAATACTCATGGGTTTTGGAGATTGTATCTCCAAAATCAATAATCCAAAAATAACAATCCTCACTTTAACTGTACATGCATCACAATCTCACATAGATTATCGCAAATTCGGGAAATTCGTGCTCATTTTTCATCACAAACAACCAAAATATAACTTTCAACAAGGTAAGACTCAAAATTCTAGAAATCATAATTATACAACAGAAATTACATAGACTAAATAAAACATCTTTCACCACAGGAAATGGTATTTTAAAGTGTGTATAAATTAGGTAATTAGTAATATCAATAACACGTACAATGTGGTCTAGCTTCATTTAACCGTTACACATGACGCCACTTACAACTCATTTGAATTCCAGCACTCTAAAAATCCTAGCATGTAGCCTACAAAATCTTGTCCATTAGACTAACAAAACCCAGTTTTTTCATAATGACTGAAACGATCGAATGTATTTGAATGAAATCAGAACAAAACATTAGCTCCGGAAAATTTATCCTGAATTTCGATCCCGATGTATGACATCTTGTTCGAAAATTGCCCTACAGTTGGCATAAATCAACTGGAATTTAAGAATAAAAGCTTCTGAATCGTGGAACTAACAGTTAGCATACAATCATTATTGAAACAGTAAGACTAAGCAAAGACGTATATGGTGTCACGAAAATATGGCTGCCCCCTTAAAACCATGTTTCAAGTCTAATTTAGTTATAATGTAGGATACAGTCGCCATGGAAATACACAGAAAGGAAATTTGAACAAATTTCGTATCCGTGTATTTCATGGCGCCTGTATCTATTACGATCAATTTGAATTTTTTTTTTAAATTAAGCCTCAATACGCTTAACATGAATAACTTATCTTGCTAATACAGATTTATCTGGTGTAGTCGGATCATCTGCAGAAGTTGTCCAAATTGTCTTATATATGTCTCATTCTGTCAGATACTCATCCAATTTTATACTACAGCACACACTCATATATATCAATTTCCTAAGGCCGCTATTAGAAATATTTGCATTCTTCTTACTGTTAATTGCATTAGAGGCTCCTTTTCCTCTGCAACATCTTTAATCGATGTTGTAAAGATCAAAGAGCAGTGATCTGTTCTCATAGCGAGAATAGAGGTTGCACAAAAAAACAAACCAACTATTCAGAAAACTATCCACTGAAGGATTTAGAGGTAATGTCCTTAAGAACAGATACAAGGACATCTTGAAAAGTTTCGTCTTCTCATGTGAATTCACAGACAATAAGATACAGAGGCAACATTGACTATCATGCCAACAGGCAACCTCTCCAGCCCGAGAGTGCTGCAAAAAAAAACAAAAAAACACGCACACCCGGAGCCTCAATCACAGCAGTCATTGTGAAAGTGCCGTCAAGGCCTCAGAAACACATAAGATCTTGTAATAAATATGGAAAACCTTTTCAAATGTTCATTCGTGAAAATCAAACCATGAAGAAAAACAAATAAAATAATGGTGACTTTTGTATATTTATCCAATACAGACAAGTATTTAGAAACTCTTTATGGTTATAAAAATATAAAACCTGTTTTATGCTTAACTTCCTCAGAAAGATCGTCTTTCATATGCTAATTAAAAAGTAAGCTTTTAAAGGCATGAATAGGATTCGAACATGTCAACAAGTTTCTCTCAAAATAACAGCTTAAGATTAGAAAGAAAGTTAATTGCCTTCAAATACAATTAAGACTTTATCGTTCTGTTATTAACAAAAAGATTACTATCGTAATTCGTTAATGGATGGTTTTAAATCACGAGTTTCCTCTTGCATGTACAACTTAATGCTTCTAGCAATTGAACATTAGAAAAATCACCTACAAGAGTTGCGGTCATCTAGAACACCATGAGAACAAATAGAAAAAAAATATCCTGAAAAATCTACAAATAAATTAGCAGAAAAATATACGAAATTACAAATAGTTAATGTCTTTTTTGTAGGTCAAGTCAGAAAGTAATTGCTATCTCCTTCGACAATAGATACAAATAAACGGTAAGTAAATAGCTAATGTTTGATGTTGTTTCTCTGACTACAAAGCTAAAGTTCCAAAAAATGGAAAATGTATTTTGTCTTTTAGTACCTAACACTACCGCAAAGCCGATTTTTATAAACTCAAAACGGACATAAAACTGACGTTATATCTTTAGAAAATTATTGATAAGGTTAATTACAAAGATTTTACTTATAAACTAGAATTTTATATCTTTTAAAGGGGAAATGAAGATTTTCAACGTGATAATTATCCAACTCTAAATCAAATAAATATCTCTTCTGAGAAAAAAGTCTTTGCCCGACAGACATGTAATTTAAACCAAAAATATAAATTAACTCCGAGGAACATACTTATAAGCAATCAATATACTATTAAAAACAAGAAGACGTAGTAGTAAACATTTCTCGGCCGTACCGACAAGACTCAGATAAATACGACGCATTACATTTGGAGATGGTTTGACTACAGGAGTTGCCGGAAAGTTGTTTGGGACTCCTCTTTGGGTTTTCTGTCTGGATTATCTTGTTTTTGGATAAGACCGCAAGGCAGCGAAAGTTTAACATCAGGGCTTTCCTTTCCCTATATGGACTGCCTTCCTGGGCTCCAGAAGCAGCTGGTTATGAGGCGCCAGCTTTCCACCTTCGTCCATCTTGGAACTGGACTTAGTTTTCAGAAGCTATTTCAGACGTATGACACGGAAGCATTTTTATAGACAGTGGGAGCTATCACCCACGGCTATGACAATCTTTTGAGTATATATAATGTACATATATAACAATTATGTACATTACGTGTTTTAGAGACTATAAAAACAGTATTTTAAATATATAAAATGTTAGGTAAACGAAAACACTAGAAAGCAAGACAAATTACGAATAGTACATAAATAAATAAACACAAATATGGAAAGTTTCTTTCTTATACGTAAAATAGAGTAAATGCAACCATAAAAACACTTAAATTACCCATTCAGAAAGTATAACCTATGAAAATTGCAAAATGAACTAAAAGACAGTATATATATATATATATATATATATATATATATATATATATATATATATATTCATCCACAGACAGACTGTTTCGCTGTATCACAGTTCATCAGTGTGGCTAGACGTCTGGTTGCCTCTAGCTAGGATTGAAACGCGACTTGAATTGGCGACAGGCGGGGGATTTTAAGGTGAATTTAAGCGTATTTATTTTTTTTAGATAAACACACAGTGACTGAGAGAACTCGATTCGATCGATTTACCGAGAAAGAGAAAGAGAGAGAGAGAGAGAGAGACCGTAACAGTTCGGCAATGAGTTCTGTTAAGACTTTTTACAAGGAATTGCACATCCCCTCGTTCAGATTTTGTCGAAAATCCACACCTGCTCGATTTCATGTCCGAAAGCAATTTCTAAAAAATGAATGAATTTATCCGACATTTATATTTCGTCAGATGTTATTTTCAGTGGATACCCATATTTGAAATTCTCTTTTTCAGCATCATTTCATTGGCTTAACTCGTATCAGCATCTCTTCTCATATAATATTTTCTTAACTTACCTCTTTTGTATCTGTGTTATTTTGAATATACCCCCTCTTTTTCTCTTGCCTTTCTTTTCTTTCCTCTCCCCCTTTTCCTTTTATTCATTTCTTATTTTCTTTCCTTTTTTTCTTCATATTTTTTTCAAAAGCAGAAAATGAAATTATGTTTCATAAATTGTAATTTTAAATAAAATCGTTTATTGCCATCATTGTTAACTACCTGATGAGACGTTATTAAACGTCGAAACAAAATGTACAATTTAGTAGTAGAAACTTACATGTTCTAATTTAACAGCGTATAATAAATATATAATTGTATGTGTATGTGTGTAGGATGTCCCAAAAATGTTTACACTTTTTGATGTTTTTCAAGAAATAATTCAAGCTAAGACCAACAACGTCTAATTTGAATAATGCATAAGAAGTCAGTATTTATTTATAATTTATATTTATTTATAATTTATATTTATTTATATTTGTATTTATAATTTATTATTATTTATTTATTATAAATGCACGCACTTTTGTCATTTCGTCATCGGTCGTTTTCAAATTGATGTCAGATACTGCTGACAATACGATGCTATGGAATTACTATCACCATTGAAAACTTCCCATCACCTTTTCTTGCTTCGCAAGGGGTAGTTAATATCTGTGGTCTTCCGAAATGATCCTTGTACACACCGTGTACAGTACCAAGAGCTTCAAAGTTATCTCTCATACGGGAGATTGTAAGCCCCATGGGTGAATCTAAATAAAATTCTCCCCGATACCCTGTTTGATCTTTAATTCTATTTTCGTACTTCTAATAATATTTCGGGATGAACATTTTTTGTTCAAATCTAAGCCCGGATGACATTAGTCATACTAACGGGTAACTTTGAACAAAGATCGTCGTATGCGCTTCGTTTACGTGCTGTCTTTCTTCAGGACATAGGCAATTCGACAACTTCTTATTGCTTGTGAACCGTAACAGTTCTTTCTTCTAAGGTTCCCGTCCCCCTTTTTGATGTGGCACACGACTGGAACAAAAAAATCAAAATATACGGGAAACTTAGTTTGCGTGTGTGCTTGCGCTTAAAGGGAAAAAGAAAAAGAGCAAAGGTTTGTTTGTTTCTTATACTTGAACAAACAACACTTTTAACATAAATCTTTTCCTTTTGCTTAAGTACTAATGTTGAATAAATATTTTGTTTCTACAAGAAAACGTTGCAAAAACGTCTCTACCAATTCTGATACTAAAACGCGACAAAAATACAGGAATATATAATGTTCGTAAATTCGGAAAAACATTTTCTCGTTAATAACTATATTTTTTCTTCAGGTCAAGTCAAATAAAATATGATGTCGAAAAAACAAATATGGTGCTAATAAAGAAAATAGATTGAAGTGATGATTTTTAAATTCTACGTTCTATATCAGCGCCATATTTGCTTTTGGTTGTTTTTTTTTTTTTTTGTTTATTTTATTTTATGAAAACATAAAATAAAATTGCCACTCAGATCTAGATTTGGGCTTCTTCAAGTTCTTTTTAGTTTGCAGTTAAAGCTGGCGGCCGTTTACCAGGTTTCAAACGGGACGTGTTCGAATCTCACCGAAAGTGAATTGTTTATTTTCGCTTTGCGTTGTTTACTCAATTCTACGGCCTGTTGCGACGAAAAGTCACTAAAAAGTTAAGAAGAAAGTTACATATTTTCCAAAGGTTAATAATTATGCTTGTAGGTTATCAACATTTAGTTAGAAAAAAAAACACATTATTATTTCTTCTCGAAAGTTCTTTTCTAGTTTCTTCTAATACACTCTTGCGCTAACCCCTTCACTCACTACCGCCTCTCTCACTAGCCCCTCTCTCTCTCACTGCCTGTCTTTCACTACCCACTCCCCCTCTTACTACTCACTCTTTCATTACCGTCTACTGTTCTCACTACTTCCTTTCACTACCCCTTCACTAACTACCCAACTCTCTCTCTCTCACTACCCATTCTCTCACTACTCCCTCCCTCTCTCATTACCTTCTCTCTCACTATTCACTCTCTCTCACTAGCCCCTCTCACTAACCCTCTCTCTCATTACCCCCGCTCACACTCGCCCTCTCTCACTAGCCCTCTCTCACTACCCCCTCTTTCACTACGCCCTCTCTCTCTCTCTCTCTCTCTCTCTGACTCCCTGAAAAGAGTGGAGAAATAAAGCATTCTACAGAACGATATGGTGGTCGGAGATCTATCAGCCAACGTTTACCGCCCCAAAATGTGCCTCACTGGGTGCCTCATACTTTCACGTACGTTTAGAAAGCAAACCTCGGCCTTGTGCCACATCTAAGCTACGCTTAGAAAATCACCATATATAATGGGGAGGATTCCTTCACGCGCTCATGTACGAACACGCTAAGTTATATAAACAAGCTAAGTTGCCCCATGAATTTTTCATGTTAACTTTTCAAAAACAACCTTATGAATAAAAGAAAAACAAACTACAATTATAATTATCAAGCCGAAAACGTAGATTCTAATAATCGAAGAAATATAACTCATTATTCAGATGTTTGTCAGTTTTAAAAAAAAACTTTCAGAATTATCAGCATAGACTTCTGTATTATTACGATTTTTTGACATGTTACATAAATATTTATTTTTAACTAGATTTCCTTCAGATATGTTTTGCAAGTATTGAGTGATACATATAACGTCGGGTTTTCGCATGGAAAACCTGAACGCTATATTTTAATAACAAATAAAGAATGTGTAAATCTGTATCGGGGGTTATCGTGTAGGATCCATTTTTCGTTATTTTTGCTTCACACGTCGCATAACGGCACAGTAGAATGTAGTTGCCCAATTTTCTTTTTTTTACCTTTATTTTTATTTTTCATATCCAAATGTCAAGAGTTAGAAAAAAATAGGTTTTCCAAAAGAATTACTGAATCAATTCATCAATTTTTATATTTGCATATTTTTTTAATCAAGCAAGGCGATACTGTCGCTAAGACGCAAGTAGGAGGGGGCTACTCGGAGTGAAATAGAATGAAAATACTTTAGAAGAAACCGGAAGTCCCATCATAAACAGGAAACAATGGATAAACCTCTACTCCTGTTCAAAAGACCGAGGAGGAGTATGAACCGGATGATAGACAAACCTGTCTACTCCTATTGAAAGAAAACTAAATAAATATAAAGTACAAACATTTCAGAGTTTAAGTGGAGACGTTAGAAGTATAGCTTCATCCCTTGTTTCTTGTTTAATATTAAGTTACCTTTTAAATTCTGCTTCGACAAGTAGAATTTAGAAAGATACCTAATCCTAAACCGGAAACAAGGGATGAACCTCTTCTCCTGTTCAAAAGACCAGGGAGGCGTGTGAACCAGATGATATCCTCCTGAAAGTCATTTCAAATATTTTCATCTCTTGGGTTATAAATACAATTGTATTTTTACTTGTTAGCAATTCCTTCCCCAGATTACAAATTGACATCATGTCGTTTTTCTATGTCCCTCTTGTCAGAACATATTTGCAATGATGGAAAACAAAAGTTACATTGAAATAATAATCTAAAAATTGGTAGTCCAACAACCAAAGAGATAGAATTACAATGTTAAATAATAGAATATAATATACACCTTCTTGAATCTATAAATAGTATAGAATAATATATGAAACACACCTAATTAAATCCCTCTGGGTAGAACAGACTCATGATTCGTCATTAGTCTGAGACTTCATGTGACATAACCTAAATATATATACTGCCTGCTAGCCAATATACACATCTGTTTTAACTGTTCTTTACCGCCAAATCTGTGCCGTTGCAGGCCAGTAAAAGAACGTATAAAGCCATCAACATGTGCGTTTGCAATTTTGCTGCCAGTCCTGTGTCTGCGTGGGTCAAAATATGGAGGTGAGAATTGCAAAGCACACACAGGATTGCATTACATTGCTTTATATATACATGGGAAATGATTTTCACTCGTTTAAATATACATATCTTCAGATTTATTGTAATTCAGTAGCAATTATTCTTTTAAATATCTTTATTCAATCTATGTCTATTAAATTTGATATTTTCTAAATTGCGAATAAAATTCTGCAAACCTGAGTGCTGCAAAAAATATTCAAAATCATTCTTTGCATCGACAAAAATTTGCAGCTTAGAAAAGATGATGGTCAAATTTAACCGCAATAGAGTTTCTATATTTTTTAATCTTAGTTATATCTGTCTATGATTACTTGCATTATTTATATTATTCGGACTGTAATCCTCATCTTCACTGCCATATTCACAACGTTTCGGTCGTTGTACGCTCCGGATTTCTTCAGGTGATTGGCTCTCTGAGATGAGGTATTATGATTACTTACATTATTTACATTATTGGATAGTTTGTACAAGATCGGAAGAGAGATCAGTCGCAAATCTCTGGCCATCGAAAGCTGCTTGCGTATATAGTCGTTTCGTCGGTATAGATGTTTACAAACGATCTAAGTACAGATAAAAAAGAGGGCTGGTTCAAGGAGTGACCCCTGTGGGACTCCTGCGTTAACAGCTAGGGCACCAGGGGATTGTCCATTAATAACTACCTTCAGAGACCTACTTGTTAGGAAGGATTTTATGATCGAGAAAACCTTTCCAAATGGGGAGCTTGTGTAGTGAATCTTTATGCCAAACCTTGTCGAACGCCTTTGAGATATGTAGTGGTATGGTCCTCGAGGTGTGTTTGCCGTCAAGAGCCACACTGATTATGTGAGTGATGGTAGTTAAGACATCAGCTGTGGATCGGGCCGACCGAAACCCATACTGCTCGTCGCCGAAGATGTTCTTTTCTAGGTGCTCGACGACCTTCTTATTGGTTATGGCCTCAAAAAGCTTACTGATGATACTGAGGAGATTGATGGATCTAAACTGTGAAGGGAGAAATTGCACGCCCGCTTTCTTGAAAACCGGACATACACTTGACACTTTTTACAGGCTAGGACTGGGGATAATTCCGGGTTGATATTCTTAAGGACAATCACTGAAAATTTGTCTGGGTTAATGGCCTTCTTAGGGTCAAGGCCTTTAATAAGTCTAGAAACTTCTCGTTCTGATAGTAATATTACTGAGATTGTGCTCAATGAGATTTTAGAACTTGAGGAGGGGATGATCTTTGCCTTCTAATGTTGAGTTAGAGGCAAAGATAGAAGCGAAGCAGTTCGCCTTATATATCGAGGAAGATATGACATCGGGTCCATTTATAATTGTGGGAACAGCCGCTTTAATTCTTTCATGATTTGGTTGGTGATCTTCTAGAATTCACGGAACCGAATTTATTTCTTTTCTACCTTGGTCTGGGCCGCTCGTGCGTAGCTGCACTTGATGTTTTCTAGAAGTTTTTGCAAGCAGTTCTGAAAGCAGTCAAGGTCGAAATACATCGCTACTTAGGATAGGTACTGAAGAAGTGGTTTCAGTTGTTTATGACCGTTGCGCATTCGGGAGTGAACCAGGTTTGGTTTTTGCTGAAATTTTTTTTTTAAGGGTGTTATAAATCTCCCCATAGATATATAGATATTAACAGACCCAGATAGATAGATAGATAGATAGATAGATAGATAGATAGATAGATAGATAGATATCATTTACAATATCCTTAAAAAGACTTTGTGCTACGTAAACCTTCTAATATTTTATTGCGGAGGTGACGGTTTCTCACCAATTAATACACTATTCTTATCATTTGCTTAACAGACCATTTTTAAATCCTTAGATATTTCGTTTTTTCTTGTTTTCCTTAAGGTATGTTGACGTTTTACAGAATTGTTTGAAATAATAAATAAAATCCAAGTTTAACATAAATTAGAAATGAATTTGATGCTGTAAATCATCATCAGCAGCATTAGCCTTCCTTCCGTGTCCTTCCATGACGACTGTGAATGTGCAATACTTTGTTATGTCTTACTAACAAACTCTTCTTGACCATTTCCAAATTTGCTTTATCTATTATTATTCTTTCATTCATCTTATATGCCATGTTTGCTTCTATTCTATGATCTTATATGCCATGTTTGCTTCTATTCTATGATCAAAATATTCATGAATCTTTTAACCATAAAAATTCAGTTTCAAGGATACCAAACTTAAGATGCCGATAAAATTCCTCCTTAATTTATCGCATCATATGAGGATAATATTAAGATTTGAAACGAAGATGAGTAACATTTAGAAAAACCAGAAACTGTTTATAGATATTTAGATCTCGAAATAAATGTAACCATTTTAAAAAAAATACTTTGCGTCAAATAAATACGATCTTCTGTTATAATACTTAACGTAGTTTTAGATTTACATCTTCGTCGAGTTTACGCCTATTATTTTGAGCTGTCTATGTCAGCAAAATTCTGGTGTGTGTTGCATAAATTCTTGGGTGAATTTCTTTAGCAAATGTTATTTTTACTTCTCTTTCCCCAAAACCGTTCAAAAATGCTGATTTTTCACCATTCTTTCAAAATTCTAATCGTTACACAAATTCTCAATAACCATTTTCCTGATCTGCTATATTTAAAATTTTTCTGGTCAAATTATAGTTTAAAACAAAATTTAAAACTAAAAACTAAAAAATTTTTGATAACGAATATTTTCCAATGATGTTCTCTGTCTCTTATTTCATCCTCATCCCACAGGGAGCGGTGATCTTCCTTTTCCCTCCAAAGATGGTCAAACACAACTGATTTTTCTATTCCACTCTCGTGTTACGGCTTTACGGTGTTCCTGAAGTCTTAATTTAAGGGCACGCAAGAATATTTAAACTTAAGGAATCAGCACATATGCTAGGCTACAAAAATCTCCTAAGTAGGCCAAGCATAGAAATGAATACAATATGGGAACCAGTAATAAGGAGTAGTAGAGAAAAGCAAGAATAACAATGAAATTATAATATGGGCTCTGGTAATAAAAAAAAAAAAAAAAAAAAAAACGTATATAGGACAATAGGTTTATAAGTCTCAAAAATTCATATTTTGATGTCCCTGTAGATGAAAAAACACATGGCCCACTGGATACAAGCGTTGGCTGAAGTGGACCAAAGCGTTGTTAGTTCAATACCTGGCCGCAGTAGAGGTGAACGAAAACTTAGAAAGTTGAGTTATTAAACAGAAAAATAACTGACAGAACCGGAAGAAACATGACACATCTACCTGGACAAAATAAAGATTTCGGTTCGAAATTCCAATCATATTAAGAAAACCGGAGTGTACAACAGCTGAAACGTCGCGAATAGAACAACAAAGATGAAGACAACAGTCGAAACAACGTAAATAGTTACGATACTTCATCTCATAAATATAGACAGACTATCAAATATTTTGATACTTCCCGGTTAGTTCATATTAATGAGACTTGGTTTTCAGAATCAATTAGTTTATATACACGTTTATTAATTGATTACCTTGGTTTATAATCTAAGTCATAGTGCATTTTGTCTGTGTGTCTGTTCGTTTTATGTTAATAAGACATTCGTTGCATCCTCTTTAAAAATTTATTCTTTATGTCAGAAATATTGTCGCGCCATTAGAAAACTAGAAGAAAATGGTATGGGAATATTTTAGTATTTTTGAAATATGTTTCCAAGTGAAGAGGCGTTGTTGCATTTAACTTCGAGTGCTTAAATTCAAAGCATTTGTAGTGTAATATTATTTCATACATTACGTGTTTACATCAACAGAAACTAAGCTCGGATTTCCAGGGATTTTTCAATGCGTTCTTGTGTCTACCATTCTATCATTCCAAGCGTACCTACTATCAATGGTACTATTCTTGTTTATAATTTCCACTTTTTTCGATTTCGATTTCCAGGTCTTTATAGTTCAATAATTTTTCAAATTCTCTTTCTATAACTGGTGCTGAGTGATGTTCATATCAGTGTTCATTAACATATTTTTCAAATTGTTTTTCAAAGACAGACACCTGAAGAAAGCCGTTGAGCATGACGAAATGATGGGAATATAAGGACAAATTCAGTCAACCTGTCTAATATTATTATTATTTTTATTTTCTTTGATTACTGGCGTTTACACATTTCTTTCCGGGTCCCGCCCAGGGACCTAAGGTTAGAAATGGCGTCATGACACTTTCCACTGACAAAAAAAAATAAAAATTAAATTACATAGATAAAGCCCTTCGTAAGGTGTGGGCTGTACTTGTCAGAGCATTTGAGGCATGGGCTTCCAGGAATCCCTTCAATTAGTCTAATGCAATCTTTTCCAACCAGTCCTAGGGCTCCAACTACAACAGGGATTGTTGATGTTCCCATATGCCACATTTTCGAGATTTCTATTTCAAGGTCCTTGTACTTTGACAACTTTTTGAATATCTTCAAAGATACATTGCAGTCAGCAGGGACTGCCATATCAATAAGGAGGCATTGTTTTTGTTTGTGGTCTTTAATAACAATATCTGGCCGGTTGGCCTTGATTGTTCTGTCAGTGTGTATTGTGTAGTCTCATAGAATTGTAACAGGTCCTATCTCCGTAACCGGGTCTGGGTGGTGTTCATACCAGTTTCTTTCAGTTTCCTTCCCGTAGAAGTTGCAGATTTTCCAGTGCAGATATTGGCCCACTCTGTCATGTCGGGTTTTATATTCAGTGGGTGCCAACACCGTACAACCTGATACAAGATGATCAATCGTTTCTGGATATTTATCACAGAATCTGCATTTTGACTGACACAATATTTTAGTATATGTGCTTGATAATTCCTAGTTAGCAAGCATTGGTCCTGCGCAACAAGGATAAAACCTTCAGTTTCAGCTTTCAACCCTGCACTCCGTAGCCACTGATGGGTACGGGTTTTGTCTACGTCAGCTTGTTTGGTACGGGCAGAGTATTGGCCATGAAGTGGTTTATCTTGCCATCGCTTCTGTAACTGGTCGGTTGCATTCGTCTTTGCTGTCTTTTTTAGTTTCAGTCGGTGTATTGTGCTGTAGTTGCATCTCTACGCCCATTTGAAACTCCATTTTGAATTTGTTGGCTTCTTTCATTACGGAGTAAAGACGCTTACTACTTTCATGTTACTTGACGCATACCATCATCCAGTCTTCTGTAGTTTCCAAATATCTTTGGAGGCTAATTGTTGTAGTTTTGTAGGACAGTTCTAGTTGAATTAATCCTCTGCCTCCTTCGGATCTGGGCACATACAGACGATCGACATCAGCTTTGGGATGATGCATGCGATAGCAAGTGAGAAGCTTTCTCGTTTTGGCGTCCATTCGCTTAATTTCAGCTATGGTCCAGTTAAGGACATTAAAGCTGTATTGCACCACAGGGACAGCCAATGTGTTTATGGCTGATATCCTGTTTTTTGAGTTTAGCTCAGTATTTAGTACCAGACGTACACGCCTCTAGTACTCTTTTCTTATTTTTTCCTTCATTTGGGGGTGTTGTATGCCATCTCCTTCGCTAATTCCTAGGTACTTATAAGCTTCACCATGCTCCAGTTCCCTAATCATTGTGACAAAATCTAAATCTATTAAGGGTGTTTCTGTAATTCAACTTTTCTTGAAAGTTACTTTTGCACATTTATCTAATCCGAAGTCCATACCTATGTCGTCACTGAAGTATTTTACAATATTGAGGAGGCCTTTCAAC
The DNA here is from genome assembly GCA_903632075.3 of Acanthosepion pharaonis. NCBI lineage: Eukaryota > Metazoa > Mollusca > Cephalopoda > Sepiida > Sepiidae > Acanthosepion > Acanthosepion pharaonis. The sequence continues at coordinate 426,000 of CAHIKZ030000469.1, read as the reverse complement.
TCATTGTCGTCTTTGGCAAAGAGTTTGAGATCATCCATGTAGAGTAGGTGATTGAATATTTTCTTATTTATTTTGTAACCATAGCTACTGTTGTTCAGTTCATGTGTAAGAGGGATTAAGGATAAACAAAACAGAAGGGGTGACCGAGAGTCTCCTTGAAAGATTCCACGTCGGATATTCAGACGGTTGGATATGGCAGTGCCCTTGGTGTGACTAAGGTATAGTTTGGTGTTCCACATTCCCATACTGTGCTTAAGGAAATTTAATACCACAGGGGAGACTTTGTACATTTCCAAAGTCTTAAGGATCCAAGAATGTGGAAACACTATCAAAGGCTTTACGATAATCAATCCACGCTGCACATAGATTCCTGCGTCGTCTCCTGCAATTTTCCAGGATCATTTTATTTATCAGAAGTTGATCCTTGCAGCCATATGAACCTCTTCTGCATCCCTTCTGTTCCAGCGGGAGAATGCTGTTTGTTTCGAGAAAGGAATAAGTACGGTCCGTCAGTACAGACGTGATCAACTTATACGTTGTGGGGAGACATGTTATCGGTCTATAATTTTTCGGGTCGACTGTTTCAGTTGTTTTTGGTATGAGGTGTGTAATACCTTCAGTAATCCATTCCGGGATTTTACTGGGATTATTTACAAGAGTTGATAATGTTTTTGCAAGAATTTCATGCGTAGATGTGAGATGATACAGCCAGAAATTGGGCAAAATGTCACTTCCTGGGGATTTCCATTTTTGGGATTTCGTTAGAGCTTGCCTAACATCATCTGTGGATATATTTTCTCATTCTTACAGACGTGTATCCAGCATTCGTTCTTCTTCACGCAGTATCCATTCTGCATTTGGATTATATTCCTTTGAGCTGCTCCAGATATTTTCCCAAAATGTCTGTACATTATCAATCGATGGTAGCCTTTCGACATGTATAGGTGTTTTTCCAATTTCCCTGTAAAATTTCTCAAGATCTGTTCGGAATATTTTATTTTGGCGATAGAACCTACAACGTTTTTCGTATCGTCTTGTTCTCTGCGCCTTTAGCTGAAGTTTCTGCTTCAGCATTTCCTTGATTGATGGAATATCAATTAGGGATTTAATGCTATATTTCCGCTGGATCTTTTTGAATTTACGTGTGGAAATATTAGGGTTCCTGGTGAGCTCATCTAATATAAAGCTCACATCTGATTTGTTTTATTTCTCGAATCAGTTTGGTTTTCCAAGATGGTTCTCTGTGCCTGTTAATTTTATTTATTGTCTTAACTCCAAGCTTCCGAGCGGCTGCTAAAGCTGTTGCGTATATGACGTTGTTAACTTCTGTGATGTTTCCCGGTGGTTTATCTGTTAACAGTGTTTCCAGAGCAGCATTGTATATTTTCACGATGTGCTTGTTGGAATTCGTCATATGGATTTTCGGGAGCTGGTCTCTGTCTGATAATTGTATGAAAGTTACTCTGCTGAGTACTTGGATGACGTCATTTTTCGCTTTGGTGATTTCAGCTTCGTGGTTTTCAAGGAATTCTGACTTATTGTCACTGGAGGACTGCATGTTGTGTTTAAGGTAGAGTCTTGGGTTTCATTTCTTGGGAGATTTCGTATTTCATTCGCTTTAGCGTCCACCTCATCCTCTGTTGCATTCCTTATTTCTACATTCGTCTCAATAGAGTTTGAGTGATGGGTCATAGTATTTTGTCTTATATATAATTTTATCTTATCTATTTCTGCCTTTGAGAGTCTGTTGTTTCGCATGATGTCCCTTTACGGACATTGGCAAGCATGTTTGGATTGAGGTTAGGTCTTATATCATTTCCCATGGTACTTCTCCATATTTGGCATGTTTGATTGGTGGTGTTCTTTGCTGGGTTTTCGAGCGCAGTGAAGAAGGATGTCATGACTGTTGATACTCTTCGCGGCTCCATTTCGTTCGTTTACTTTTTATTAGTCGATTTGGAGTCACTTGGTCCAAGGTTGGCAATAATCCGGGTTTGGTGACCAAGTGTCTTTTCGTGTGTGGAAGAGTTTGTTCCAGTGGCAGACTTTTCGTCCTCAGACTGGTTCCTCTCTGAGGGACGCGGCCCTTGTTGTCCCGGTTGACAGCCGATCCGGTATGAAATATTATTTGTATTCATTGAAATTGGTAGAGATGCGTTTTAACCTTGACCGCCAAGGGGTAATTATGTTCAGGTTACCAGCTTTAGGACGAGTCTCGAAGAAGATCCAAGAGCACGCCCAAACAATGAGATTGTGGATTTATTAATATAACGAAGGTAGAATAGTTCATAAGAGTGTATGGTATTCAATGGGATAGACTATACTAAGTTTTGTAGACTATACAGTTTTAACTTAGTATAAGTCGGAGTGACCACTCCAAGGGGGATAAATAGATTTTAGTATATAGACTTAAAAAAAGAAAAATACAATATGATCCCTGTCAATACGGATACATACACATGTAAATTATATACGTATACATATATATATATACAAGGGAAAGAGAGAGAGAGAGAGACAGAGAGAGAGAGAGAGAGACAGATATTAGTAAACATGTACACATATACGCAACGACAGAGATATGGGATGCCTAAAGTAAGAGAAAAAGAAAAAATAAATAAATAAATAAAAGTGAAAAATGGACACGGATGTCCGCTTAAGGTCGGGGGGGGATTGAAATATAAAAAAAAAAAATTGACCATTTGGGGAAAGTCACTTTTGCCATGCACCGAAGTTGTAAGAAATGGTAAATGTAGTATTTTTGAATGATACTTTTCGTGTAGTTTGCTATGATTGTAAATTCTTTTGACTCAAGTTAATTCTTTCCTTTTCAGTTCCCTTTTCTTTTTCCTTTTTTCTTCTTCTTCTTCTTCTTCTTCTTCTTCTTCTTCTTCTTCTTCTTCTTATCATTATTATTATTATTATTATTATCTTTCAATTTCTGCTATAGTCAAATCTATACTAAATCTGCAGAGAAACCTAAGGCATGTCGTGGTATACATTTCATGATTCCCACATCACTAGCGTTACATGGACAAGGTACTTCTTAGTGTGTGGGTTATACTAATCAAGACATTTTTTTGTATTTCTCTTAAACCGGGATTTCCAGGGATTTTTTCAGTCCATTTTATCATTCCAAGCGTACCTACCATCAATGGTACTATTTTGTTTACAATTTCCACTTTTCTCGATTCCGATTTCCAGGTCTTTATACTTCAATAGTTTTGCAAATTAATTCTTAGCTGTTATGTTACTGTCCGCTGGACAATCCGCTATCCATTTGTAAGCAAGTTTTCCCTTTTCGCTTTTTGACAATTATGTCAGGCCTATTTGTTTCAATCTACCTGTCTATAAAGATCGTGTAATCCAATAGAATTGAGATGTCTTCTATTTCTGTAACCGATGTTGGGTGATGTTCATACCAGTGTTTATTAACATCTTTTTCAAGGTGTTTACCTCATTGTCCAATATATATATTGCCCCCGCCCTCTATTGTTACGATTTTTATATTCATCTGGCACAAATACAGAAGATCCTGAGATTAGATGGTCTATGGTTTCCTGATATTTGTCACAGAACCTGCATTTTGGAGCCACACTATTATGCATGGTATTTGCTAGAATGTTCCTATTATTATTATTATTATTATTATTATTATTATTGTTGTTGTTGTTGTTGTTGTTGTTGTTTTTATTTCCTTTGATTTCTGGCGTGTACACATTTCTTTCCGGGTCCCGCCCAGAGACCTAAAGTTAGAAATGGTATCATGACACTTTCCACTGACAAAAAAAAACACATATTTTACATAGATATAGCGCTTTGTAAAGTGTGGGCTGTACATACGAGAACATTTTTTTCTATTTCTTTGAGGCATGGGCTTCCAGGAATCCCTTCAAATAGTTTACTGGAATCTTTTCGAACCAATCCTAGAGCTTCAACTACAAAAGGGATTATTGATGTTCCCATGTACCACATTTTCGAGATTTCATTATTATGTATATATATGATGTTATTATTATTATTATTATTATTCAGTTTACTGGATGCTAGTGATTCAACAGTGATCAGATGGCTTCCAACACAATGAGGGTACATCATGGTTACAAGAGGTAGAAAATAACATGTAGCCATTACATTTGAAGATGTTGAAAGGATAATTGGTACGATGACAAAGTGCATCAGAGTTTTGCAATACCATCTACAAGAATGTTTAGATCAAGGTATGGTACCAGAACGGATGGTTAAATGGAGGAAAAACCTTTTTTGTAAAAACCCTGAAAAGGCAGACAAAATTAATTGTCTGAGTTTACTCCCCGATTTTGCCGTCTAGTTCATAGTCAAATTTTGGTTTGTTTTGAACAAGTTGTTCTGGTAAAGCTGAAAGCAACATTCGTTGTATCTCGCTTCATCGTCACTTCATCTACACTAATCTTCTTGCTTTAGTATGTTATCAACAAACAACATTCTCTTTTCTATTTGTATTTGATCCCAATCTCTTGGTTTCATTTGCTCTGCCTGAGGATACACTCGATTTTTCTTTCTGCAACTTACTATGCAACTCATTAATTCTCTATTTCCAGATGGGTTTATCTTATCATCGACTTTTTCCTCTTAAATGGTATCAGTTTTTCCTCTTCAACTTTATGAGCCGCTCTATAGGAACAAATTGTCAATTATTTATCTAGAAACATTCTTAATTCGTATCAGTTTTTCCTCTTCAACTATATGAACCGCTCTGTAGAAACAGACTGTCAATCATTTATATAGAAACATTCTTAATTGTTATCAGTTCAACTGTTTCAGTTACTTTCTGATCTAAAAATCTTTTTTTCTGTCATATGACTTTAGAAATGACATCATTTCGTGGTCACCCTTTTTTATCGCTTCAAGTAAACCTAATTTTTTTCACTTATGGCAGGAATTTCTGCTATCATACAATTTTGTAGAATTTTGTGCCATCGTCTACTCAGGTGATTTTCTTTTTCAGGTCGAGTCTAAACACCTTCTGTCACTCCAACTTGTCCAACATATTTGCTATCCTGTTCAGAAAACTCCAAAGTTAAGTTTATTATTGTTATGGTTTAGGTTATGATCAAGGAAAAACAACACGAAAACAAGAGTATAAATAACGAAAGTATATTACACGAAATAATAATACAAGATGTGGAAGGTGTTAGTATGACTGTACGTCTGGTTTGGAGTGAACTACTATCGACAGAGAGTTCGACCGTCAAGCCGAAACGGCTCGACTCGATTCGATATTTACTTGCCCGCCAACGAGGGAAAAATGTAGCACAAGGCCGAGTTTCACGTGGGTTTTCCGAGCCCGTAGGCTCGGCCAAAAAATGCCCGTAGAAACTGTAAAAACAGAATCGGGTTGGTCAACATCACCGAACGAGACTCTACCCTTCGGCGGAGCCTCGTCTGGGTTCCTCTCTGCTCAGAGGCAGAGAGTTCGACCGTCAAGCCGAGAAGCTCGGTTTGATTCGGTATCTAGCCACCCTCCCACGAGGGTTGCATGTGGCACAAGGCCGAGTTTAACGTGGGTTTCCCGAGCCCGTAGGCTCGTCCAAAATATGCCCGTAGAACCCGTATAAGTCAACCTCCCCGTAGAACCCGTTAGTCAACCTCCCCGAACGAGACTCTGCCCTTCGGCGGAGCCTCGTCCGGGTTCCTCTCTGCTCAGAAGCAGAGAGTTCGACCGTCAAGCCGAGAAGCTCGGCTTCATTCGTCCTTCTCTCTTGAGAGGTGTAGTATACATAGTGCTAGGAAGAGTTCATTCTGTAGTTATAGGTAAGGACCCATGACAATTATTGTTATTATTATTATTATTATTTCCTTTGATTTCTGGTGTATACTCATTTCCTTCCGGGTCCCAACCAGAGACCTAATGTCAGAGATGGCTTCATGACATTTTTCACTGATCATTTTTGCAAAAGAAATAAATTTAAAAAAATTAAGATCACATATATTTTACATAGAGGAAGCTGTTCATAATATGTTAGCTGTACTTGTGAGTACAATTTCTATATTTTTTTAAGGCATAGGTTACCAGGAATCTGTTCACTGGGTTTATCGGAACGTTTTCCTATCAGTCCGAAGGCTCCTTCTACAACTGGAATTGTTGATGTCCCCAAGTGCGAAATCTTTAAGATTTCCACTTCAAGATCCTTGCATTTTGATAGTTCTCTGAAGATCTTCAAAGATACATTTCAATCTTCGATGTTTGCCATGTCATGAAGGAAGCACATTCTGCTTTTTTGGTCTTTGACACGATGTATGGGCGATTACCTTTGAGTATTATTTATTTATTATTTTGCCTTCTGTTCAGTATAATTACTTACGGCGTCATTACCTAAGACCTTGGAATAGCACAAAGTAGTAAGTATATGCATTTTGTTTGCACAAATTATGATAACATGTCATACTTAACGTGTCCAGTGTTTCTATTTTTATTTACATTAATAATACTCTCCTAAGTACATAAGCAGTCCCACACAATGCAATCTTTTGAATCACTTGTAAACATATTCTAGTAGGTATCTTCTTAATACACTTATCTTGATCATACCCAGGGCTTCAACTATTATAGGTATAACATTTGTTTTAATGGGCTAAATATTTTATTTTCAGTTTAACTTCCGAAACCATTCTATTTAGTTATTCTGTCATATTGTTTAACATAAATATTTTTTATCCGAAGACACTTCCATATACACGAGGAGGCAATCTTTTAATTTTAATCTTTAATCACTGTGTCTGGCCTATTAGCTTTTGTATGTCTGTCAACGAACTTCTGGGAATTATTCAAGGTGATGTTCCTTCAATTTTCAGCATGTCACATTTTATTTTATTGACATATCACCCAGTGAATATATTTCCCAAACTTATCATGTCGATCTTTGTATTCTTTCGGTGTCAGGAATTGACAAGTAGACACTAAATGGCCGATAATCTCAACATGTTGTTTACATGAACAAGATAATGGGTTTGAACCATTTCCCATTATGGCTGCCTGGTTATTCCCGGTATTTTAGCTTTGGACTTTAGCATAAGTGCCTTCGTCTTTAACCCCACACTCTTCAGCCACTGATAGATTTTGTATTCATCTACAATGTTATCGTTACGTCTGAATTCTTATTAACAATATAGGTGTATCCACGTGTTTAATTGCTTAGTTTCCAGGTGTTTAACTCTTGTTCTTTAACATCCATTTTAACCACATTTTCTGTGAGTATTTGGATCTCTTTTCTTCACAATGAACTTTAGAATTTCCTGTCATGGCGTAAATGTTGTTTCCTTAGTGTAGCATCAGATGAATGTTATTCGTCAAATTTTATTTTAAACCAATCTTCTTTTAAGTACGGCAACCTGCACGACCATGACTCTCGACAACGTCCTAATTGTTCTGTATATTAGTATCATTATTATCATTTTTATTTTCTTTGATTTCTGGCGTTTACACATTTCTTTCCGGGTCCCGCCCAGGGACCTAAGTTTAGAAATAGCATCATGACACTTTCCACTGACAAAAAAAAAATTACATAGATAAAGCCCTTCGTAAAGTGCAGGCTGTACTTGTGAGAACAATTTTTTGTATCTGTTTGACTTCCATGAATCCCTTCAATGAGTCTACTGGAATATTTTTCCAACCAGTCCTAGGGCTTCAACTGCAACAGGGATTGTTGATGTTCCCATATGCTACATTTTTGAGGTTTCTATTTCTTGTATTTTGACAGCTTTTTGAATATTTTCAAAGATACATTGCAGTCTGCGGGGACTGCCATATCAATAAGGAGGCACCGTTTTTGTTTGTGGTCTTTATTATTATTATTATTATTATTATTATTATTTCTTCACCCATTTGAATCTATCCACCAGCTATATACACTACTTGAGATTTTGTTATGTAAGACAATATAAAATATTAATATATGATTCTGTTACAGGGAATTGTTTGCTCTGTTAGTTGTGATTATTTCATCCCAAAGTCATCATATAAAGCCACTAAGACGCAAGGGGTTACTGAGATAATATGATAAAAAAGTAAACATTGTTAAGGAGGGAGAAACAATAAAAGAACAGGAATTAAGAAGACAGAAGACGATGATTGATGTTATATTTAAATTTTTGAAGATTAAAGTTGACTGGATAGCAAGAAGCCGGAAATTAATTCCACAAGCAGTAAGTGTGAAAGAAGAAACTGTTAGCATAGAACCTACGGTTACATCTAGTCAATTTCAACTGCAAAATGATGAGACCTTGCCGACAATTTATTAAATTCATAAATTCGCTTAAATTCATAACATCTCGGCACAGCAGAACAATCACAATGAAAATATTTATAGAAAAGACACAGCGATGGGAAAATGACTATGGTCGTGATGCCAGATCAGGACCGATAACATTTCAGATTCTTTATTTTATCTAGAATCTCTAAATACATAGCAGAAGCACCAGACCAGATGTGACAGCATCTATTTCTATTCTTATTATAATATATATAATTTCATATATATATATATATATATATATATATATATATATATGACGATCCGTTTAGGTGAACCCTGGGTAGGTTTGTCTGGCTCACTAGGTTTATCTAGGTCTGCTTTACGGTTGTATTGAGCTCTTTTGTTAGTTGTTTACTCGTATCGGGGTTTTTTCTTTGGGCTTCAAACCTGTATCTGTGCGATTTTTTTCGACAGACTTTCATGTTTCCAGCTCTTTCTTTTTTTTCCCTCGAGATTGATTTGATTATTGACAAATCAAAAATTCGAGGGTATATATATATATATATATATATATATATATATATATATATATATAGAGAGAGAGAGAGAGAGAGAGAGAGAGAGAGAGATAATTGCAGTCGTGTTTCAATACATATCAATGACTCTCATCAGGCGTTTGTAAATTACTGGCGAGTGAACGATTTATTTACATTTAAAAGCAAAATACAACAACTTTTTACGAAAAAAATATATTTGATGGTCTTATGACAGTAAAAATTCCACGACATTGATTCATAGAGAATTAAAATATTTAAATCTTAAGGTTAAGATAACTAATAATGTTAAACAAGTAGATTTTCTTGATGTTACGTAATATCTCATTAATGATATATTCATACCTTATATGAAAAATAATGCCAGCCCAATTTTTCTTCACCAAAATTACAACCACCTTCCATCTGTAATCCATATCACTTCCTTCGTCTCTTGAACGTACGATTAGCAACCATTTACAAAGCATATAAGTTGTTTAGCATTTTGTTAAATTACCTTCTCCACCCACTCCTTTTATTTCTTAGGAAACTGCATTGTCTGGTTTGTATATTTTATGCAACAATATGTATCCGCTTCAAGTTTATATCTGCATGCTGTTAGCTGTCAATCTATGGATCATGAGTCATTTATAAAAAAATAATTCTTAATTTTTGTTTCTTCGCTTAGTTTAAATTTAACATAGGTCATATTTGATTGGTTGATCAGAGTAAAGCCCACAAACATTATAACTGCCTTTTTCTTTCTTTCTTTCTTTTTTTTATTCGTAAAAAAGGTTGCGTTTGCTTTTAAATCTAAATAAATCGTGCACTCCCCAGTAATTTACAATCGCCTGTGACTCAATTGTAATATATATATATATATATATATATATATATATATATATATATATATATAAATTAAGTTTCTTCACTACACAGTAATAACCATGTTTCAAAAACCGAAGCTAAAACTTCAAATTTAATTACATAATTAAATTAAAAGCATTCGTTCTGTTTCATCTTCAAGCGAATTTTTAAATAACTTATTTTTAAATCTACTGAGTTTTAAACGCACATAGAAATTCATAATTTTCTGTTTCCAAGGATACAGAGAAATCCAATCATTCAGACGGGGGCGGTAGTGTATTCATTTTTACTAACTATTGTTGTATCAATTATGAGTTACGTTCGAAAAAGGTTAAGTATAAGGAGGGTAGGTGTGCATTTTTCAACGAATTCTGACATCCGTTAAAAGCATGTCGTCTGGGGTTTTTTTTTATTATTAACGACAAAAAGTTTTTTGGCATTTTTTATCGTTAAATTCATACTTGTAAACTTAAAGATTCTTTCTAAAAGGGGTGTTTGGGTTAGAATACGTTATATTTAACTACAATTTTAAAATATTATTTTTACTCTTAATTACTAATAGACTATATTTCTTTTAAAATCGAAGTAAATGTAATAGAATTACTTAAATTATTTAAAAATTATCTTTTCATATCAAATATAAGTATGTATATTACCATATCCCATTTTTTTTTATTCTTAAATATTATTTAAGGAAAATTTTTGACAGTGACGGCAAAGAATAGTTATTTCATTTCTTTGGTTCAGTAAATTTTTATTTTTTATAAACTTAGTAATATATAATTTCTCATGTATGCACAAAGGACACGGGTCATTTAATGACCTACATATTCTAGTTTTTCTTATTAATTTCCATTTTACTGTAGGTGTTTTATTAGTTTCTTTTAAGTACCAGAAATATTTCTGGCACGTAATAGAAACCAATCTTACAGATTGGACTGGTTAACATTTGGTCTTGAGTAACAGAATGTGCCCTCAGCTTTTCAGTACCTTTCTGGGTTTCCTCGGCGAACATGCACTGCCTTGATCCGCATAATTTCAATCTCGCTATTATTGTTCATTATTATTATTTGATTTGTTACCCTCTCTGACTTTTAGATGTTTCGGCCGGGGTGAAGATGATCATACCTCAGCTTCTACCCGCAGTTTAGAGGCACAACAATTCCTCAGCACATAAGCCGTTCCAAGCAACTATGCCGCCTGTGCAGTCGAAATGATGTCAGATATCCCCAAGGCATCTTGCATCGAATGAATGTTCCTGAAAATAGTGTCGAGTGCATCAACCACAAAAGGGAAAACTTGAGATGCCGCTTGATCCATTTTCCTAGATTTACCCTGCCAGGTCTTGCGACTTCTCTATTTTTGCCTGCTCCTCTATCACGATGTTCTCTGAGGATTCACTACGTCCCGAATTATTCTTACCATTCCTAAGAGGCTTTATGGGTAATCAACGCCAATTTTCTATATTCATGTGTCTGTTATCTTAGTCACCATGTGCGCCAATGACAACGACAGGATGCCCAGAAAAAATAGTGACAAATTTATTATCTTTAAATAATAATAAGCTTGAATAAATTTCTTGAATATTCATGACCTTGAATAAAGCTACTAACTCCTTACAACTTTGTGTTGAACATTCAGGCAAATATTTTGAATATCTATAATGCTTGTTCAGTTGAGACATGAATCATGATAACAGAATAAATTTATTTTTGAATTTACCGCTTTTTACAGGTCACCTGTAGCGTGATTCTGATTTCTTCAATTTCCAAAGCCTTACCAGTTCAAATTTGAATGGGTCATAATTAACTATTTTCTCTTCTTCTTTTTACTCTAATCTTGTGACGTACGGTGGTCGTTAATAATTAAGCATAACTCAAGTCTTCAATGTTAAAGAAAACTGTATTTAATTACAACCGCAAATAAATACTTAACAAGAAGAAAGAAGTAAAAATCAAGCGAGGATAATTGACAATTTTCAATAAATACCTTGTTAATAACGCGGCTCGGATTAACGTCTGGTAAATCCTAAATCAAAAGCTAAATCATCGACGCACAATAATTCACACTAATTCGACTGGATAGTTCCACTCAATAGTCACTCAATAATCACTACAGTCAGTAGCCTGACACCGCTATTTATACACCTGGCGGAAAACATATATTCAAAAGTCCAGAACCTCGGTGTCGGTAATTACTCACTTTCTTTCTATGACATCTACCTTGTGTTATTATTACTTTTAAGTCATCTAAAAGCATTACTTTAGAAAATTTTAGAATATCCTACCATATCTTATTATTGCCATTATTGTACACTCTGCTTCAATGGGGCGTTTTTAAAATTAGCTTCCTGTCGCCGGCGCAATAACTTGATACTGGTCAAATGGGAAAAAATTCAGTATTAGACACGCAGAGTTAACAAGTGCAACTCTGTGTGTGTGTGTGTGTGTGTGTGTGTGTGTGAAAGAGAGAGATAGAGAAATTGAAAAGATGAATATAGAGCGTTTGTTTACGTATTTCCGTGCTGTCCACTCGCGAAGAAGGCGTATCAAATTTACACAAATATATATTACATAATCTTGTATTTCTCTATTTAACAAAAAGCTTCTTTTTTTAAAAAAAGGAAGTTTAATAGTTTTCCTTCTTTTCATATAATTAACAGATGCATAATGACTAAATATGCATAGAAAATAGAAAAACCTTTGATTTAATAGAAATAAATCCCATTTATCCATTTTAATGGGTGAAAAAATATTCGTACAATGCAAATTTCAGATATTAAAACTTTTAAATCGTTTTAATACTATAGATTATTCAAGAGGAATATTCTAGAATGTTCCAGTAATTTTATCAGTAGTTATTTTTTTCCTAAGAAATATAAACAGAACATTCTGTAATTGATATTCGTGCAAGAAATATTTTAAATTTGTAGAATATTTGCACACAAACACACTGTATAGATCGACTATGGATAAATATAACATATACATTGGATTGCGGGAGAGGGGGGGGAGACTTCACTTGTTTTAAATACCCGCATCCAGGAACACAAAAGAGATTTTCCATTGGATAAGCATCCATATTTTCTCGTATTACACCTCAACTAAGTAGGACATAACTTTAATTTCATCAATGCCAGAGAAAATATTATAAGAATATATTTATAGCAATATTACCAACTGTTAACACACGTTTAAAAAAACTACATACCTAAAAATCAATAGATATTCTCTAATGAAAATTTGTTCAAAATATCCTGCAGCGTCTCACTAACTTTACATACTTTATCATCTAGAACTTTTTCTTACACTTATTTGAATATTATATGTTACTTCTTTACATGTGATACGTATCCAATCAAAACATCCTAATGCATCTTACTAACTTTTACACACTTTAGCGTTGAGAATGTTTGCCACACATATTTAAATATTATCTGTTACTTCAATACACGTGACACGTCTCTAAGCAATGAAACAGCCTAACGCAACATATAATTAATCTAGCTTTCAGATTTTAATCACTTTTTATCATTTCTACCTTGATTTCTGAGAAAGATTTATTAAAGTGGAACAACATGCTAGATTAAGAACAGTTTCCTACTTGTTCATTTTCCTATGATATATATATATATATATATATATATATATATATATATATATATATATATATTATGCACTGTTACATTAGAACATAGTACCCAATACAAAACTGTACATCTTGTTTCAACGTTAAAAAGTACCTTTCTTCAGGTGGGAAATCACGATGCTACTAATTTATTTAATTCCGAAATAAAGTTAACGAAGCAAATCTCCGATTTCCGTCTTTGAAAAAAATTCCATAATAGCTGAAACGGGTTTACATATGGAGGAAGAAAGAAAGCTAAGTGATTAATAACAGTAAAAAGGGGGAAGACAAAGAAAAGAAAAAAAGCGAAGAAAAGGGAATAAAGGTTGAGACGAGTATTCAACATTCTTTTATTTGTAAGGAGAGGGTTAAGGGCAAAAAAGATTAGAAATGTCTACAGTCTATATGTATGTATGTATATTGTTGTGGCCTTGTTAGGGCCAGAAATAAAAACACAAGAGAGGAATTGAGTTAAACAAATATATTAACAGTAATATAAACATACACAAACAAGAGTGTTACAGAAAGAATAATGTTCGGTCCGAATGGCAGAGCTGTTATAGCTGGGAGAGTCCATACTGGAAGAATCTATGCGTGCATGAGTAAATTATCATAACACACACACACACACACACACACACACACACACACACACACACACACACACATCATATATATATATATATATATATATATAGTTAATGTTCGGAACACTTTGGTATTACAAATGGTATGAAGCAATGTTGTGTTATAATTGTGGCAAAACGATGGTGGGTAAAAGATTCCAAAGATTTCATTTGATTCCCCTGAGATTTTGTATTGAGCTTTGTTGGTTGAAGACTATGAATTCAGTTTAGAGGCCATAGAGGCCAACATCATTAGCAGCATTTTCTATATGATGAAGGAGAAATGCAATGGTATCTGCAGTGATAATTTGGCCATCTGCATAATCAATATATGTCATCTGTTTTGCAAGATATCGGCTCGAGAGTCTTGGTGATAAAGTAAAACCAAAACTATGATATTTATTGAGGGAAGGCCTCACTACAGCAATATCTGTCAACATTTTGCAAGATATTGCAGACATCGGAATCTTGGTGATAATGAAAAACCTGGATGATATTTGTCGAGGGAAGTTCTCAATACGTATTCAAGGGAGATAACAAAGTAAAAAAGGGAGAAAGTGTGTTACCCTGAAGGGCACCTGCTTTGATGTCAAAGAAGCTATACATCTGGGAATCTAACCAAAGATTAGTATTCTTGCATAGCATCATTATGACAACTACTGTCTGGTGGAGATGCTATATTCCAGAATGATTTTCTCCATTTTCCGCTATGTACAGAACAGAACGCTTTACAGAAATCTACAAAAAGTAAGCCGGCCTGTAAATTCTTTGGCCTGTCACTCTGAATAATCCACCAAGCAGTCAGGATTTGTCTAACGGTTAATTTACTTTTTCGTTGCAAATTTGCTGCAATCGAGGTATAGGTGAATCCTCTATCATTTATTTGCCAACCCTAGTTCTCCTTTCTTTGGGAAAGGAAGTCTGAAGCCTTCTGTTCAACTTTTGAGGACTCCTCCATTATATGTGACGTTTTTAACGTCAATGTCGTTGAAATCCTGAGCCTTTCAGACCTCCTCCGGACGAATGTTATCAAGTCCTGTTGCTTTCCTGTTTTGGGGGGCTTTTTTATTTAGTTTTTGTTTCTTAATTCTGAATCTGGAAAGTTACCATTTTTAATGTCAAAAGGATTTCAATGATTTTCTCACTCCCAGTATCTAAAATATCAGATTTTACAAATGCTCTTCAGTCTTTCAGCGTGACAATTGGTCTTTAACTTGGATTTATTTCTTGATTTTCTGCCACTGGTCTAATTGACAGTTTTCTTAACAAGAGCTTGTTGATCTTCATAAGAGTTCATGAGTTTAATAAGCGCTTCATTGAAGTCTTCGATAGTTTTTAAATGATGGATTTAAATTTCCTATGGCGGCTTTTTTTCTTTCAAATTAGCCCTTTTAATGTTATGTGATTTCCAGAGAATGTATTTCTGCTGTTTAAGTTTTAAGGGTATGACATGAGCTGCAGCCCTTTCATGAAAACTGATAAAATCAGTGTACGTTGTATTAAGAGATTGTTCATCGGCATCTGCTTGTAGTCTTTCAAACTTATTCCCGACAGCAATAGTGTACTGGTCTTTGAGATAATAGTTTGTTGTTAGAAGAGACTTTTCATGCGATGGGAAGTCAAACGGTTTTTTCTTATTGGCTCTCAGGCTAAGAGAATCCGATGGTCTCAATATACTCCTTCAAATATGTTGAAGGCTTGGCAAATAATTAAATTCTAATTCCACTTCTTGTTTATCAGGATATGACCCTTTTGACTCTTCGTGCCATTCGCTTTGTGCCATTTGTTCTGAGCTCTTCTTTTAAAATAATTAGGAGGTTATGGTTCGGTACTAGTTAACAACCTACCTACTAATGTCCCCATAAACAGGCAAATGTAATAATAATAACCAACAAAAATAATTAAGTAATCAATAATAAACCGAAAAAAGTTAACAATTCTATAAAATAGCTACAATTAACCGAATTCGAATCCAAAATTATTCCTACTCAGTGGCTTCGAGAATATTTTGAAACATAACAGCGCGTAGCTAGTAACCGTTCAGATATTATTGCCCATATTACACTATTGACCAGTAAATATAAATTGTCGACTCAAAGCACAACCTATATAGCTTAAAGGTTATGTTCAAGCATGAAATAGACTGTCGACACTGTTAATCTGAGTATCCACTTATATATATATATATATATATATATATATATATGGTCTGATTTTGAGCACTTTTGACTACATACTATAGTAGGGTCAGTTGTGCACTGTCTGTGAGAAAAAGAGCACCATGACGCAATCCACTCTGCCAGTAATTTGGAAATGGTTCGCCGGAAACTCCAAAACGAACAATTCAGAATGTTTGGGTGTCAATCTTTTTGGACAGTACAGAGGATTTGGAAAGAGTTGGATGAGTCTAATTGTAATCATGAAGGCGTTTGGAGTGATCGCTAATGATGGCGATGTCATGCCTTTATTCATCTTCTCACGGGGACTCAGAGTCAATACGGAGGTCTACATAAAGTGTCTTGAGGAGGTAGTGAGGTAGTGTTGCCCTGGTTCAAGAAGGTGGCTGTTAGAAGACCCTAAGCCTGGCAACAGGACTCTGCACCACCCACACAGGCAGGAGAACCCAGTCATGGCTGTCAGACAATTTCTGTGACCACATCGCATCTTATATCTGGCCATCTACTTCGCCAGACTTCAACCCCCTTGATTTTTATGTATGATGCGCACTTGAGCGAGAGACCAACAAAATTCCTTGTAACACCAAAGATGAATTGAAGGCAAAGATTATGGCAGCATTCACCAACTTAAACAAGAACGACCAGAAGAGATGCCGAAGATTCCGAAGACATCTGGAGGTTGTAGTTAAAGCCAATGGCGATTCCATTAAATAAATCTGATATAATTACATTGACGTCACTCAAACTAGGAACATGATTACATCGGTTTAGATAGATAGATAGATAGATAGATAGATAGATAGATAGATAGATAGATAGATGCGTAGTGACTATGGAAGGGCCTTTCATTAAAACCAGCTTGTGTTTGTTTTGAAGTGTATGTCCTTTCACTGGAGAACAATGCCGTTTCTGTTTACACTATTGTCCTCATCCTTGTCGCCATATTTATTACAACGTTTCGGCCGTTGTACGCTCCGGCCTTCTTCAGGTTGTTGGAATGTCGAACTGAACCCTTTATTCCGCTCACTGTTCTAGTTCCACTTTATATGGGATAAAGGCGTTAGTTAGATCCAGTGACAGGACCCAAAGAGTGTGAGTTCAATACCCAGTTAAGGCAGTGGAGAACTTTCAGAAGGGAATTAACAGGTGATAACTGATAACTGACATCCATTAAACATGACACGCGGAACTAGAACAGTCTACACCAGTGAGCGAAATAAAGGGTTCAGTTCGACATTCCAACCACCTGAAAAAGGCCACAGCGTACAACGGCCGAAACGTTGTAATAAATATGGCGACAAAGATAAGGACAATAGTTCGAATAATGTAAGTAGTGTACATAATACATCATCTCAGAATATAGACGTTTCTGTTTAATATAGCAGGACAATTTCGACATGCTTGATTTCCCTGATCAAGTTGCTGGCTAAATTCTTCTGTAATGACGGTCCTTCTTGCTCGTCAATTCGTAAAGGATGACACATTTCATATTCCATTAGACCCAAAGTAAGGTCTTCTCTGGGCAACGACCTGAGTTTCACTTTGGCATTGTTTACTTTTTTTCATTTTGCGATAACCGCTTTCTTTATTGTTTTCAACACATCTCATTTTTCATCACCTGCAACAAGAACGATGGAGTCGCCATTCTTTGCTAAAGGACTGCTACAGATTGAGTGACGTTATGCCCAGTTCTCAAGCGAAAACTCTTGAGGAACCCAAATTCTTTCTTTGCAAGTTTTCCCATTTAAAATATGAAATGCATTAATTCTAGATGCAGTTTCCTACCATTCAACCTTGGTTCTGCTTTGCTTGGTTGACTCATAAATCATAGTTGTGAAATTATTATGCATTAGGCTGTTTTAAAAGTAATTAAGTTGATTAATTAAATATTAGTAACTGAAATAGTTTAACGTAATGGGAAATTTTATATTTCTCTCCATAAAATTAAAAATATATTTAATGAAAAAGAAAAATAACTTAAGTGAATTAATTTTCTAAAATGTTCTGGTGAAAAAAACAAAACAAATTATAGTCAGAAATTGCCACTTCAGATGTGAATAAAACAGAAGGTTAACTGTTATTTTACCTATGATCTTCTTAATTGAATCCTTGCATTATGTTGAAGAACGATGTTCACAAAAATGCCATATTTCTACTTTACATGAAATAGAGGTTCTGTAGATGCAAGAATTATTTTTCGATTATTAAAAACGTTAGACAAGCAATTTGAATAAAAGAATTGCTTGCTGTCGGTGATATCAGGGTCTTGCTTTCCATGGCTTGAAACCCGCAACATTTCGAAAGAAGCTAAATCGATTTATTGAATTCATTATTAATAATCATAATCATTGTTGCTTACATCTAACCGGTGTCAGCTTCGTACTGTATTAACAAAATTAAAATATCAATTTGTTTGTTTTGATAGTATGTAAATATAACAAATTTTGAAATAAATTCTCCGTCCTGGGTATGACGATAAACTACATTCGCGTCAAGGGTATGACGATAAACTACGTCCAACAGCAAGGCCTTTGATCAGAAGATTTTGAGGCGCGTGGAACCACCTCTTAATTGCTGGTGTTCCCAGGTCCAACACGACCCAAGGTGGTAGCACCTGTTAGGGTTCCAGCTATGGAAAAATAGTTAACCTCTAAACTGAGGTAAAAAAACATTATGAAATTGTAAAAATCGGTTTTAATACTTTGTAAAAAATTACTACCAGAAATAAATTTTTGTTGAAAAAAATCTATTACCAGCAATATATTTTTGAAAAAAAATATTATCAGCAATACATTTTTTAAAATATTACCAGCTATACATTTTTGAGGAAAAATATTTACCAGAAATAGATTTTTGACAAAACCAAATATTACCAGGAATAAAAAAGTTGTCGGCATTTAATAACCCATTGAGGTTGTTATACCATAAAACAAAACAAAACAAAAACAAATAAAAGAAACTCTAATAATGCAATACGATAATTGGGAGAACTTATGGCGGCTTGGATGTCACCCGATATTAGAATAGCTTAATTTGATTCATTAATGGATTTTGCGACATTCAACAATTTAAATGCTTGGAAACTGTTTAAACAGAGAACTGAAAGTGTGGCACTGAAATTTGAACGTACATTGGGATAACCAAAGATGCCTTCCAAAATCTAAGCAAAGTATTAAGAAATAGAAAAATTTCCTTAGAAATAAGAACAAATTACTGAACTGTTATGAAATATCAGTCCCTCCTATACGACAGTAAATGCTGGAAAATCACATAACTCATGAAGAAGAAACCTGAAGCAACAGAAATGTGCTTCAACAGAAGGATGCTGAGAATACCATGCACCAAACATGTGAGCCAGAAGGAAGTTTTAGAGAAAATGAAAACAAAAAGGACACTTATACTTAACATCATGAAGAGAAAGTTAAAGTTTCTGGTGCACATAATGAGAAAAGAAGGCTTCGAAAATGAGATACAACCAAGACAGATTGAAGGGATTGAGGGAAAAAACACCTAACCTAGCTGGCGTAAATAGATTGGCGGAATAAGGAGAGATGACAAAAAGACAACATTTATTAAGGGCAATAAAAGACAGGACATTTTCGAGAGCTATGATCGCCTACGGTGGAGTAACGGATAGCGGCTCAGATTGAGGAATCGGGGAACCGAGTTCGAATTCCAGTTGATCCATTACATTCACTTACGTGCTTGGGAAAGGCATGAATCCTCTTCTTCTCCCCCCCCCATCTATGGGTAAATAGCAGGGCAGGCTGGGATCTGTATCCTTGGATGGCAACTGGTCTACTGCAGAAAGAAATGGCAAACTACTGTGGCGAAAAATCTGATTCGTCAGTCATGTATCGAAAAGATACATGGTCGCCTAAGCGTGTATCACGCATGGCACTGATGATCGCCTATGTCTGAAGGGACACGGTACATGGAAGAAGAAGAAGAAGAAGAAAACGAAGATTATAAATGTCAAAACCAGAACATGTCTTGTTTGATAAAACTTCGCTATCACTTTCGATATTTATGGCCTTCGATATTTCGATAACTTAACCTTCTTAAGATAAAGTCAAAACTTATCAATGTGTTAACGTGATAAAGTTTATTTTTGTCTCTTTAACTTTCTGTTATTTCAGACTTACTTGGCTTTCCACAATTTTCTATCCTTCGTAATTCTAAGCAATGTTTGTCCCGTTACAATTCATCCCAGTCCCTTAGAGGATTGATTCCTTTTCTACGGCTTATTAGCGTTTTGCAGATATTTTGTTGTGGTAAACCCTCCTACATTAGAATGAACTCTTTCTCCTCTCATAAATGCTAACTGCGTTGGGGAGCGTAGACGCAATCTCTGACTGTGTGCGACTTCTGTCGAATTCTCTGCTTTGGCAGAGAGGAACCCGGACGAAGCTTTACCGAAGGGCAAAGTTTCGTCCGTGGAGGTAGACAGATCCCGAACCCGCTGATGCGAGTTCTAAGGGAAAAATTTTGGCCGAGCCTACGGGCTCGGAGAAACCCACGTTAAACTTGGCCTTGTGCCACATACATTCCTCGTGGGGGGGGGGCTGTTAAATATCGCGTAGACGCAGTCTCTGTGTGCGACTTCTGTCGAACACTCTGCTTTGGCAGAGAGGAACTCAGACGAAGCTATGCCGAAGGTCAGAGTTTCGTCCGGGGAGGCAGACAGACCCTGAACCCGTTTATACGGGTTCGAAGGGAATATTTTTGGCCGAGCCTACGGGCTCGGAGAAGCCACGGTAAACTCGGCCTTGTGCCACATACAACCCTTAGTGAGGGGGCTTTTAAACATAGCGGAAAGGCAGTGTTAACCTAGCGTTCGGACGTACACCGCTGTCTGCTTATTACTAACATTCTTGCTTTATTTATACCTGTTATTTCAATATATTTGTTCAACCTACCTTTGTCTTCCGTGTCTTTCTTTCTGGCCCCTAAACAGGCCACAACATATTTAAAAGAGAAAATATTTTTAGATTGTATGATTTGTTTCGTGATAACATTTGTTTGGTGAATCAATTCTTACTAATTAACCCATAGCTGGTGATATTTGAAAAAAAGTCATTTGCTAAGTTCCCAATGTATGAATTTCGTTACATTCTTAAACCCATTTTCGTATTCCACGCGCGGCTAGTTTGCCATATTCACTGACGATGAGCTTCCGGTATCATTTTATAAAAGCGACACAATATTTTCTGATGAGAGTTGTTAGTCTTTGCTTTAATGTCGTTTTCCCTGTTTCTTGGGTGTGTTGTCCGGTCTAAAACATATATTAAGGGACTGCGAACTAATGAACTAATGAAATAGGTATCAACAAGGAAAACTATATTAGCAAACCAAGTACGAATTTCGCTTAAAACTGTCCTCGCTCAGTAGAAATATCCTTGTATAACTATACCGTTCAGGTAGTATTATAAGTAAAACTTTGTTATACTCATTGTCAAACTTCGCAGGGGTTAGTTAAATGTAATTTGTTATTAACCAGAAAGCCTATTCAATATCATATGAGAATGTTAATCTAATAAATCCGGAGAAGCTTTTGGATAACTGATAAAGACTTGAGGAATTTACGGTGAGACAAATTTTTGAAAAGTTAAGCAATGTAAATGATGGTAACAGTTTAGAAGAGTAGAATAGATTTGTGATGATTTGACACCGTTTCATCTCTGCAGATGACCAAAACTCTTATGTGAAAAAATTCACCATCCGCAAATGGGGTACCGCATGATTGACATGGCTGCATATTTTCTACTGCTGACAAATGTTAGCGTTGAAACTCAGGAGACTATCACCAGTTTGAAGGATGGCATAACTATCACCTGAAATATTAGCCTTGTGCCAGACTAAAGTAAACATCGTAAATATACACTTGAACATCGTTAATTCTTTTCAAGATATTAGAAAGAACATAAAAGTTCAAAGTTAAAAGTTCCATCTGCTAATTAGTTTTCGTTCCGGTCAAGAACGTCATAACGTCATATCTCATAGAACGACTTCATAGAGTCCTTATAGCTATATTGATCACTTCACGGCGTGTGATCGCATCAACAGAGACTTTCTTTTCTTATCCATCATAAACTGTTTCTGACTGCTTTCATCTGACAGACAAACCTCGTAATAAGTTCAACGAAAAAAAAATGAAAACCTTAATCTATTTAATCCATACATTTACTCTTTTTTACACGTGTACTATCACAGATGTGAAGAAACGGGTCTAGAACTTTTAAAACGAATCTACTAATAGAAATTATCGAAGTGATTTTTCCTCCTGAGTCCCGTGAAATGACGCTGAAAGCGGCCATGTTGATGATATTAGTGTTCATAGTTGGTATGAGAATTATGTTGAACAAAAACATTAGCATTCTATACGAATTATTGCAAGAAGGACTGAAGATAAAACTTTCCAAAACAAATTATGATCTGGAATTGAAATGAAAGTACTGATGGCACATACAATGCACCTATCATAAAAATTCAAAATATATAAATAATAAACACTAAACAATTCAGATATCTCTGCGTGTGGATCAGGTATAACAAATTAATATCGTAAATAAGGAAGTTAAAGACAGGGTACTTTTTTCCAGCACCAACAGAATATTGACTTAAAGAACTTCAAGTCTTCTTTTCAGTTCAGCATTGTTAGATCTAGATTCAAATTTGAATGTTATGAATAGCGTCAAGATATGCCTAAACTATCCTCCATATGAAACATTTTCTTAGATCCATGATTACAAATGGCTTTAGGTAAATAATTGTCAAAGCGTCGGTTAGATCTGTCATGAGGTGGAAAGTATGATTCATCCACTGAGAATCGAACTCACAACTCAGTCGTAATTGTTCTATCGATACAAGATGCTAACCACGTGCCTTCGGGTGATTAAATTCTTGAGCTTTAAAAAAAACATATGGTTTAAATGGAATAGCCAATCACGGGCGGCAAATCATACTCCACCCAAAACTTCACTGCGCATGCGTTCGTTACAAAACTCATATAGCTGTGAGGGAAGGGTGAAAACAGTAGTTGAAAGCTGTACATTTGTGAGAGCTTTTTACTTTTCTTTTTTGAAATCATTTCACCCCAATCAAGGCAATAAAGCCATTAAGACGCAAGAGGTTAATGAGTGCGAGAGAATATAAGAAAAATACTACTATTAATGAGAGAGAACGATAAAAGAATAAGAATTAAGAAGACATAAATTCATTTACCAAACGGGAAAGGAATTGTGAACGTAAGTCTCTGTTCTCTCATACATTTACACAAATTCGTTAGGTAGGTTACTCAGGATTTCTTTCTGCTTTTCGTTGTCTTCAATATGCCCTGTGAGTGTTCAATTCTCCAGGATCTCCTTCCCCATTATGTGTCCTAAAAAATTTACCTAATAAATTTGTGCAGATGTATGGCAGAACAGGTACTAGGAGTCTTACGGCCACATCACGTCAAGGTATTCAAAAAGCTATCAAAATACAAGGACCTTGAAATAGAAATCTCAAAAATGTGGCACATGGGAACATCAACAATCCCTGTTGTAGTTGGAGCCCTAGGATTGGTTAAAAACGATTCCAGTAGACTAATTTAGGGGACTCCTGGAAGTCAATGCCTCAAAGAGATACAAAACATTGTTCTCACAAGTACAGCCCACACCTTACGAAGGGCTTTATCTATGTAAAATAGGTGGGGGGTTTTGATTTTTTTTTTTCAGCGGAAAGTTTTATGATGCTATTTCTAACATTAGGTCTCTGGTCGGGATCCGGAAAGAAATGTGTAAACGCCAGAAATCAAAGGAAATAATAATAATAATAATAATAATAATAATAATAATAAAAATAAATGCCCGAATGCTAGAGCAGGCTAGACACTCATGGCCTCTGAACTTGATTAGAGGTGTTACTATATTTTGCCATGGTGAATAAAAATGGACTACAGTGAATATCCCATTCAGTAGATTCGCTTTTCAGTTGCCTGACTATAAATCAGTTGGTCATGGTCCCTATAAGATATCTATTCATGCGCGGAAGTAGGGTGCTGAGTCATGACCGGATGTTTGAAATATGATGCAACCAAAGCAACTCTGGAGTTCCAGCTGGAAACACGGAAATATCTTCTGGCTTATTCGATCTGTTGTTATTTCCAAGTAGACACCACTTAAAAGTTGATGTACTGCTTTTATAATAACTTGCAAATGTATCACATAAACATTTATCTGTGACGCGTATGTCTAGTTTAACCTTATCAGTCTAAAGTGTATGATGAGACTATATATGGCTCCGTATAAGTGCCCGCCACCTTCATTTTGTTAGTCTGCTGCTTTCTCAATCTCTAATAATTGGATGCTTCTTTCGTGGTTGTCGCATTCAAGAATATTTATAAACGGCTTCGGGATACCTGACATCAGTATTAGTGTGGCGCTGGCAGCGCTGCTTGGGACAATTCATGTGACGAGGCGAGGGTTTTCTCTTTTAGTCGCGAATAGAAGATATCGTTTATATTCACTCGGTCGAGATATCTAAGACTCGCAGAACGTATTAATCAAACAATAATAAAAATGGGTGATCGAAAATGACCAAGTCAAGATCTGATGGGATTTCAGCATCCAAACAGATTACATCATTGAGTCTGTTAATCCAGACCTCACTGTCTTTGAAAAAAGAAACAAAAACAAGAAATGGGGGTGGCCGATTACCATGATATCATTGTGAAAGAAATTGAAAAGCTTAAAAGGTACACCGATCACCGGATTGAGGTTGCCCGAATTTACGACGTTCAAATCTCGCGAAAAGACCAGTTATCATTGGATCGTTAGGGTTCGAACCTAAAGACATACACTGAGAAAATCGGATTAAAGTCGGGTATCCAATAACTTCAGAAGTCTG
The DNA here is from genome assembly GCA_903632075.3 of Acanthosepion pharaonis. Lineage (NCBI taxonomy): Eukaryota > Metazoa > Mollusca > Cephalopoda > Sepiida > Sepiidae > Acanthosepion > Acanthosepion pharaonis. The sequence goes on along the minus strand of CAHIKZ030000469.1, from coordinate 401,047 downwards.
CCTTACTTAGCTTTGCAAATATTCTTCGAAAGATACTATTTGAAATTCTACGATTTGATGGAGAACGCCCATAATGCAAAATCTCCAGCTAAAAACGAAAAACCGCGCGAAAGAAACAATAATAATAATAATAATAATAATAATAATAATAATATTTTTGTTTAGCATCATTATGGCAGCTACTATCTCGGGTGTGGGTGCCATATGTCAGAAAGATCTCCATTTTCCCCCTATGTACATAATCGAAGTCTTTAGAGAAATCTACAAATAGTAATACGGCTTGTAGATTCGTTGGCTTGACGCCCACAATAATCTGAAGAACCGATATCATTTGTCTAATGGTTGATCCATTTTTTAAAGACATTTGGATTTTTTTTCAGAGCCCCTTTTCTTTGGGAAAGGAAATATGCAGCCTTCTGTCCATCTTTCTTTGACTTCACCATTATATGTGGCATTAAAGAGTTGCAGTAGAATACCTTTGAAATGCCGAGTCTTCTAAACTAATATCATCAAGTCTCGCTGATTCCCCAATTTTGGTGTTTTTCTAAAACCATTTCAACTTTCATATCTGTAAAGTTTCCAGGATTAATATCAAGAGGATGTTCAATGATTACCTCTACATTAATATCAAAAATATCGTATACATTTCCCAAGAGATTTTTTAAAATGGTCTTACTATTTACTGAATCTTTGAACCTGAGTATTAGTCTTTATATTGGATTGGCTTGTTCAATTTCTAAAACAGAAAATTATTAGTCAAATTTTTCTTCGATGTATTCAGTTTGTTGATCTTCATAAGAGCTCTTGAGTTGAGCAAAGGCTTCATTGAAGTCATGGATAGATTTAAGGGGTGGATTTGAATTTCTTATGGTGCCTTTTTCTTTCACATTAGCCCTTTGTGATTTAATGCTCTTTGAATCCCAAGGAATGTGTTGCTGATGTTTACGTTTTAAGGGTATAATATCTGCCGCAGCCTTTTCATGAAAACTAAAAAAAATCATTGTAGATTGTATTAGGAGTTGGTTCCTCGGCATCTTCTTGGGGTGTTTCAAACTTATTTCTGATAGCAATGGCGTAATGGTCTTTGAGATAACAGTTTGTTGTTAGAAGAGACTCTGGTTCGGACCCGGAAGCAAATGTGTATACAACAGAAATCCAAGGAAATAAAAATAATAATAATAATAATAATAATAATAATAATAATAATAATAATAATAATAAACCGCTTCATGACCAATACTCTGCCAGTACCAAACAAGCTGACGTAGACAAAACCCGTACCCATCAGTGGCTACGTAGTGCAGAGTTGAAAGCTAAAACTGAAGGTTTTATCCTTGCTGCACAGGACCAATGCTTGTTGACTCGAAATTATCAAGCACATATACTAAAATATTGTGTTAGCCCAAAATGCACATTCTGTGATAAATATCCAGAAACGATTGATCATCTTGTATCAGGTTGCACGATATTGGCACCCACTGAATATAAAACCCGGCATGACAGAGTGGGCCAATATCTGCACTGGAAAATTTGCAACTTCTACGGGAAGGAAACTGAAAGAAACTGGTATGAACACCACCCAGACCCGGTTACGGAGATAGGACCTGTTACAATTCTATGGGACTACACAATACACACTGACAGAACAATCAAAGCCAACCACCCAGATATTGTTATTAAAGACCACAAACAAAAAAGTACCTCCTTATTGATATGGCAGTCCCTGCAGACTGCAATGTATCTTTGAAGATATTCCAAAAGCTGTCAAAATACAAGGACATTGAAAGAGAAATCTCAAAAATGTGGCATATGGGAACATCAACAATCCCTGTTGTAGTTGGAGCCCTAGGAATGGTTGGAAAAGATTCCAGTAGACTAATTGAAGGGATTCCAAAGAAATACAAAAGAATTGTTCTAACAAGTACGGCTCACACTTTACGAAGGGCTTTATGTATGTAAAATATTTTTTGTCAGTGGAAAGTGTCATGATGCCATTTCTCACCTTAGGTCTCTGGGCAAGACCCAGAAAGAAATGTGTACACGCCAGAAATCAAAGGAAATAAAAACAATAATAATAATAATAATAGCCAAAATCATATCATCTATAAAATTTAAACATTCTGATAATATATTTTTGTGTGGAATTACTCGTATTAATTCAAACCTAAAAATAGAAATTTTACGCAATTACTTACAAAACAGTGACTTTGAAATTTCTCATTTAATTATGATACAATTTCAGCTTAGCATAAATAAGAATATGCTAAAAATGATATGACTTTTACCTAAAATTCGTATTAGAATTAGAATTATGCTCAACTTCACGCGGGCATCTCTCTGCGCCTTCTTGATATCATATTTTCCACTGAGCTGAGGTGGAACAACTACACTGAATCAATAGCTTCATCTACTGCAAGGAATGTTGATTCTCTGTGTTGCGCCAGACTGTTTTTCTCGTCTGAGTCCATCCTTTAAATTTACCATTCGTCCTTGCATTAAATACTGTTGCCATATATGGTCTGGTGCCCCTAGGTTCAAGACGGATAAGCAATGTGATAGCTACTGACCTGACATCTCGACTCCAGTACAATTTCTCACCGACGTAATGCGGCTTCCCTCTGTCTTTTCTACAAATATTTTCATGGCAACTCGTCTGATGAGATATTTTCAATGGTGCCCCAACGGCATGAATTTAAGTGTGATACAAGGTTTGCATCTCGCTCCCACCCTTTTACTGTCGAAACAGTTAAAGGAAACCGCCTCTTCTACTTCAACAGCTCTTGCACTTCCCAATAGTGGAACTCCTTTCATATTATTTGCCTTCCTGATAAGTATAATCTTCAAAAATTAAATGTAATGTCAATCGACATCTTCTGATGCCTTGATCTTGGTCCTCGTTGTTCTCTTTATCTTTTCCTCAAACACCTGACTTTTCTCTTACTTTCATTCTCTGTAATTTCTCCATATTTATTATTACTTTCACTCTCTTGCGTGCTAGTGAAACTACCGCCAGAATCATAACAAGATCATGTAAAACTTCCGCTACAGCTCGACGACGAATGACACACTTTCTTTGCATCTCAAGAAACCGGAAGATGAAACATGCCAGTTCGTGCGCAACTACAAATATTTGTTTGACATTACCCCAGTGAATCGCTGAAGTCACTCCAGGAATTGTCACATATTATACACACACACACACACACACATATATATATATATATATATATATATATATATATATATATATATATATATATATATATATATATATATATATATATATATATATATATATATATATATATATATATTAATGTATATTTGGGCAGAAAACGTTCTTTTAACCATCTGTCATTAAATATGGTAGGCGAGAACACTTAAGAACGGTTACAAAACTAAATAAAAAATTAATTAAATTTTCTTTCTCTGCCATATTTATCGAAATAGATAGATAGATAGATAGATACTAACAAATCCGTAAGTGGAAAGAATAAACTAAGTAGATCTTTTTAAAAATATTAAAAATATACATCTATGAAGAAAGCTCAATGTCTTGTGAAATGTATTGGTAAAATGCTTAAAAAAAAAAAAAGAAATTCTCAAGATTAATTTACCAAAAGTATGAATTTTTTCAACTTGCTTCTCAAAATATTAGTTCTTTATCAAAATATGCTAACAATAAGTAAATTAAAAAATATGTTTCTGCAACATGAACAGTGAGCTAACAATTACATAATATTTTTGGTTCGTTTCTGAATGCTGTTCAAAATGACGCAGTTAAATTGTCGTTAGCCAACGACTGACTTTAGGGTCGTTACTCTTTTTTATGTTCCTGCCGATTTAGTCTGTCCGTTCGTCTCTCGGTTTGTTTAGTCATCGCATGAACAATGCCTGCATGCTGTATGTTATATAATATGTCGTTCGGTTAGCCTAACCTTTCACGTCAATATAAACGTTGAATAAAGTAGCTGAATATTGTCGGTTTGAAATTGAATTCAGCTGTTGACGCATTGACTCTTTTTATTAAATCTCTCTCTCCCTCTCACTCCCTCTCTCTCTCACTCCCTCTCTCTCACTCCCTCTCTCTCACTCCCTCTCTCTCTTTCTATTGTTCTCTCTATATCTATCTATCTATCTATCTCCCTGGCTTGCTCTCTTCTATTGTTCGCGCTTTCTCTCTCTCTCTCTCTCTCTCTCTCTCTCTATCTATCTATCTATCTATCTATCTCTCTATCTCTATCTCTATCTCTCTCCCTGGCTTGCCCTCTTTCAATTGTTCGCTCTCTCTCTCTCTCTCTCTCTCTCTCTCTCTCTCTCTTTCTATTGTTCTCTCTATATATATCTATCTATCTATCTCTATCTCTCTCCCTGGCTTGCTCTCTTCTGTTGTTCGCTCTCTCTCTCTCTCTCTCTCTCTATCTATCTATCTATCTATCTATCTCTATCTCTATCTCTCTCCCTGGCTTGCCCTCTTTCAATTGTTCGCTCTCTCTCTCTCTCTCTCTCTCTCTCTCTCTCTCTCTCAAAAGAAGAAGAGGTTGAGGTTGAGGTGTGAGGGGAAATATCTTAGCAAACTCAATTTTGTACTAACTCTTACTGATCTTACATGTGGGTTCGCCTATAGAATTGTTGGTAACCACCCTCCTGTTAAATTTACTGGGTCAGTGATATAAATTACTTTCTTTAACTTAATGAAAAGAAATGTTATAATGAACAAAAGAAAACAGGTCGCGCTTTATATTTTTAAATTAATATCTAATAATAATTATACATATTTAAAAATAAACACGAATTTCAGAGAAAAAAAAAGCCAATTATCGAATAAAAATACAGATCTACAGACATGGCGTCCGTCCTAAAACGATTGTCAACGGCATATCTCGCATACCATTTCGTCAGGATAATCTTGATGGATTTCTGTAAGTTCAGTTTAATGTATCTATACAGAGTTGAATCTACAAGTTCCTATCAATTATCATGTTAGTTTGAAATTAAGATGACCACTATCTAATATTAGATCTATGAGGGTAGGCTGAAAAGTTCATAGGCTGACTATAAAGGAGTGAATGCTACAGCTGTGAAATTCTGCATGCATTCATTTCAAGTCTTCTTATTAATAACTGCATTATTTCTTTTCAGGTACGAGGGTTGGCTGAAATTTCATAAACTGAAAATGAAGGAATGTGCAAGAGCTGTGAAATTTTGCATTTCAACTTTTCATATTAATAACTGCTTTGTTTCTTTCCAGATACGAGGGTGGGCTGAAATATTCGTGGGCTAACTGTGAAGGAGTGATGCTAGAGCTGTGAAATTTTGTATGTATTACTTCAACATTTAATGACTGCTTTGTTTCATTCCAGCTATGAGGGTGGAGATTTCATAGGCTGACTATGAAGGTGTGATGCTAGAACTGTGAAATCTTGAATGCATTCATTTCAACTCTTCTTATTAATGCCTGCTTTGATACTTTCAAGGTACGAGGGTGGGATGAAATGTTCATAGGCTGACTATGAAGGAGTGTGCTAGTGCTCTGAAATCTTGCATGCATTAATTTCAAGTCTTTTTGTTAATAACTGCATTGTGTCTTTCCAACTATGTGGGTAGGCTGAAAAGTTCATAAGCTGACCGTGAAGGAGTGATGCTTGAGCTGTGAAATCTTGCATGAATTCGTTTAAACTCTTCTTATTAATAACTACAATTTTTCTTTCCAGGCACGGTGGCGGGTTGAAAATTTCATAAGCTGTCTTTAAAGGAGTGATGCTAGTTCTGTGCAATCTTGCATGCATTAATTTCAACATTTTTTTTTTATTATTAATAACGGCATTATTTCTTTCCAGGTAAATTGGTAACTGACATTTTAAAGAAGAATCTCCATTCTGTATGTAAAAAATGTCATCAGCCACAGATATGATTCGCTTATCACTGCGATACTTGTTCCCAGGCAAGTGTTTTTCATGTTGGAGAACAGATGATAATCAACTCAGCAGAATAGGAAGGGTGATCAACCAGTTCAAAATCATAGTCATGTACAACAGCCATTCAAATCAAGGACTTGTTTGTTGGCGTACTGTCCTGGTGAAGAAAGAACCCTTTCGTCAGTTTTCCTGAGAATTTGATCTGGATAGCGTAACTGTCTCAACAAGTTGGCATAGTACACTATATTGTATGACCCTTTTGAAGATAGTCAATAAACACAATGCATTTTACATAACAAAAATTGAGATGGAACTACCTTGACCTTCTTTGGAGAAGTTGAGGAGGAGTTTTTCCACTGCATGGATTTTCTCTTTGCGTCAGGCTCAAATAGTTGAAACCAACACTCATGCTTATTGAGGAAACGTTTAAGATTAACGAGATTGATTAGCCTCAAACAATGTCAGATTTTCCCATAATGTGATCAGCTTGGTGCGCTTTTTTGCAGTTGTCAGAAGACGTGCCACCAGACGAGCAGAATCCTTTATCTTGACAAGTTCATTGTTCAAGATATTCTCAACACTCTCACGGGATAAGCTGATAGAATTGGCTATCTGATTTATAGACAATTACCATATGATGAACACGACCAGTGTTTTCCTCGGTTGTAGCAGTTGCAGGACGTCAAGACCTTGAGTCATGCAAAAACATCTATTTTTACCTCAGAAATCCAGCTGCCTACTTTTGCACTATTCATAAATTTGCAGCGTCATTTTCAAATGTAGCAACAATGTCAGCATGAATATCCTTGGTGGCTAAACTCTGTTTTAGAAAGTATTTGATAAAATCACGATGCCAAATGTTGTCCATTCTCAATACTGGCAGCAAAAGGCATGCATTCGCATCGAGAGTGAGCTCAGCGAATATACAAAAACAGAAAGATGCGTAAGGCAAGGATGTGTCTTCTCACCGGACTTATTCAACCTATACAGCGAGGCAATACTGAGAGAACTGGAGATCCTGCCAGGATTCATTATTGGCGGTCACAACCTTTTACCAACATACGATACGCAGATAGCAGACACGGAAAAGAAGCTACAAAACCTCCTACAGAAGATGGCGAGAGAGAGCGAGAAGAAAGGAGTAACCATAAACTACAAGAAGACATCAGTAAAAGGATGAAACCAAAATGCGATTTTCAGGTTGGGGGCACTAAAATGAAACATGTGCGGAATTTTAAGTATCTGGCAGTATTTGACAGAGGGCGGTCGGTCCGACACTGAGATCAGAAGCCGGATTTGGATGGCCAAGGATGCAGCCCAGAAGCTGGACAGATGACTGCGAAACAGGAGGATTTGACAGAGGGCGGTCGGTCCGACACTGAGATCCGAAGCCGGATTTGAATGGCCAAGGATGCAGCCCAGAAGCTGGACAGATGACTGCGAAACAGGAGGATTTGACAGAGGGCGGTCGGTCCGACACTGAGATCCGAAGCCGGATTTGGATGGCAAGGGATGCAGCCCAGAAGCTGGACAGATGACTGCGAAACAGGAGGATTTGACAGAGGGCGGTCGGTCCGACACTGAGATCCGAAGCCGGATTTGGATGGCCAAGGATGCAGCCCAGAAGCTGGACAGATGACTGCGAAACAGGAGGATTAGACAGAGGGCGGTCGGTCCGACACTGAGATCCGAAGCCGGATTTGAATGGCCACGGATGCAGCCCAGAAGCTGGACAGATGACTGCGAAACAGGAGGATTTGACAGAGGGCGGTCGGTCCGACACTGAGATCCGAAGCCGGATTTGGATGGCAAGGGATGCAGCCCAGAAGCTGGACAGATAACTGCGAAACAGGAGGATTTGACAGAGGGCGGTCGGTCCGACACTGAGATCCGAAGCCGGATTTGGATGGCCAAGGATGCAGCCCAGAAGCTGGACAGATGACTGCGAAACAGGAGGATTTGACAGAGGGCGGTCGGTCCGACACTGAGATCCGAAGCCGGATTTGGATGGCCAAGGATGCAGCCCAGAAGCTGGACAGATGACTGCGAAACAGGAGGATTTCTATGGTTACTAAAAAAAGGAGTACTGAGCTGCTACGTGACACCTGTCCTCCTATAAGGTAGCGAATGTTGAACGGTATCCTCAAGGATGAAGAAGAGGTGGCGGAGATGTGGTTCTACAGCAGGATGCTGAGGATATCATAGATCGAGTATGTGAGCAACGATGAGGTCTTGGAGAGGATGCAAACAAGGAGGAAGCGTATGCTTAACATAAAGAAGAGGTAGATGAAATTTGTGGGACACGTGATGAGAAAGGAGGGCCTAGAGAATCTGATACACACGGGACGAATAGAGGGGAAAAGAAACAGGGAAAGCAGCGTATTATATACGTGGCGAGATTGGGAAGGTGGATGGCGGAGCGTGGTGTGGGGGAGTTGGCAGAAACACAAAACCTCTTGTGAGCCACGAGGGATAGGGGGAAGTGAAGGGCCATGATCGCCTACGTCCTAAAAGGACAAGGCAAATAAAAAGGAAAAGACCGTAATTAAAGAAAATTTGTTCGAGATTATTTTGAAAGATAAACGTCTTTGAGTAAGCTAAAAGTTTTTAATCACTAGGCTACAGAATTATTGATGTACGTACTTAAGTATATTAGCACCAAAATGATTCAGTTTCCCATTAAAAGAGATGATGATGACGTGGTTCAGAATTCTGAAAAACTTCAAATGTTGTGCCGATGTGAGAAAATTGGTTCTATATAACTTGTAATAAACGCGTAATTTGTTAAATGCTATATATATATATATATATATATATATATATATATATATATATATATATATATATATATATATAAGTGAATATTGAAGTCAACACTCAGAGGCGACAGGCTGTTTAATGCTGGACGCAATTCCCGACCTGACGACTCCGTTCAGCATGAAACAGCCTGTCGCCTCTGAGTGTTGATTTCAATGTTCACTTTTATATTTGTATTTGCATACGCTCTATCTCTGATGTTGAGCACTTTATCCCATAAATATAGCACACCTTAAAACTATATTTCTTCATATATATATACATATATATATGTGTGTGTGTGTGTGTGTGTGTGTGTGTGTGTTACAATTAATGATATCCAAACAATTTACCTCATACAGATGATCATTTCGTCCATGAGAAAATAGTTTTTCAATGCAAATACATTTACTAAAATGAATAAAATTCCACGTCTCTTCACAGGAAATTTGAAAGGCAAAGAAAGGGAAAAAGAAAAAGGAAAGAATAAAAGAAGAGAAAGTAAGAAATGACCTATAACAGAGGAGAGAGTTCTATAGATATAGAGGGGTAAGGGACCTAATGTGGTTGTGGTGGAGTCGGGTACAGATAAACACGATGGCTGAATAGGACACTGACATCAATGTAACCTATCAACACCTGTAGATGGAAGAATGAACAAAAAAAAGGCCATAAAACATTATAAGGAGGAACTTAAAATTGTTATAGAATGTGAGTAAGAATTTCAAATTAATACTTTTATAAAATGATGTTAACATAAATTCATTCAATACTACGTTTTTAACTATATAGTAAAAGTTACAGTAAAAAAAATTAAGTAAATTATTAATATATTAATTTCATTTAAATATTACTAATCTCGTTATATTCATATAATATTACTAAATTTTCAAATACTAAGTATATAATTTTAATTATATAATACTTATACTAATTATTTAAAAAATTCTCTAAATGATTAAATTTAAATTTACTTAAATTTACTATTATAAAAACAATTAAAGATAGAAGAAAATTCTACATTTAAAAAACATGTAACAAGGAGAGAAATATTTAAACATAAAAGGAAATTCCACATCTCAAAAACAATTTATGTATATATATATATATATGTGTGTGTGTGTATATATATATATATATATATATATATATATAGAGAGAGAGAGAGAGAGAAAGAGCTCTTCGCCAGAATAGAGCGCTTTGGCTGCTGGTCTAGCGTTTATATACATCACGTATATAATAAGTTAAAACATTCCCTTTCTCTGTTATGCGCTGGTTTGAGTCTCTGACTGATGCCAAGTCGGTCGAGTTTCGATACCGGCTTGAAGAAAATGGATGTCTAGTCGCACTAATGAACTGTAATACAGCGAAACAAGATGTGTCTTTCTGTATATATATATATATATATATATATATATATATATATATATATATATATATATGTGTGTGTGTGTGTGTGTGTGTGTGTGTGTGTGTGTGTGTGTGTGTGTGTGTGTTACTGGTGAAAATAACCGTTTCCATAAAGGCCATACTAGACATTCATTTACTGAGCATTTTCGCTTCGGTTGAAATTCATAAAATATTTTTTCTTAAAATTACTTTTCAGGAAATTACTCTTTTCATGTCTCCTGTTATCGCTCTTTCTTGTGCTGTTGGGCGTTTCCTTACAAAGCTTTTGTTTAAGATTGTGTGGAAAGTCAACATATTTCTTATATCATTATTTTCAATATTTTCCATGACCGTCTAAACCTTAGCGGCATGCAGAAAATACATGACCTTCTGTAGTTCTAACTGAGAGTTCCCACTCGCTCGAATATAAAATAGTGAAGGGAAGCTGAAGTAAAAGATATGATTTCCTTACTCCAAGAAACCCCAGGGTGTGTAATAATTCACAAGTCTATAAAAGTACAAACGAATGCTGCTCTGCAACGTGGATCTTTCAACACTGTGTAGATAACTGTCTGCTTTATGTAATGTGTTCCCTAACCATACTCATATCATCTTGATGTATAATTAAATCAGATAACGAGATTACGTGCAATAACCTCAGTCGACCGCGTTTATCACTGGATATGAAGGAATATATTCATTAATCATATTACTGTAACTCTTTTTAGATCAAGGTATGTGGACAAGTATATTAAATTATTATTTCTGAGTTAGTAAAATATCTTATTTGAAATCGTCTTCTGTAAACAAATTATGCAATCTAAAAGCAGGAAAAACACATTTCATATTGTTACAGCAAAACGTGGATACATTTTGATATCCATTCAAGAGAACATTTACATGACTCTAGGATTGAAGAGAAAGTTTTTGCGAAGAAATTTCAGCGAAAACATTAACTTTACTTCGATATAAATGTATTTTGAAATATTTATTTGCGGCTCAGAAATATCCGAAGAATTCGTTTATCGTTATTTATTTTCATTCAAGAAATAATTTAATGTTTCTTCAGTCGTCTTAATTCAACTTCGCTTGAATCCTTAATTTTTGTAATTGTGGTTGTAAAAATACATACATTGAAATAACTTACATGTTAAATTTTAAAATGTGTCTACTAATGTAATATTGGTAACTGACTTACAATAATGAGCACATGACCACGTTGGAAAATAAGAAACAGGTGGAGTCTTGTTATAATAAGAGGAAATCCTATTAACAATCCTAGTGTAGAGATTAATACCATATGGAAAGCAATACGTAAAAAAGCGTAGGATTTGGCTGAAGGACAGCAACGACAACGGGATATAATTCGAAGACGCCATAACCTATTTGTAGTGTTTCATAATCCAATGTTATTCAAAAGTAATTAACAAAAGTAGGTACCTCCACGAAATTGCTAAAAAATCAGCATAGCGTGATGAAAACATGCTCCAAGCGTAATGAAAACAGTTTTATCGTCAAAATCGTTGTTATTATTAAGAAAAATCAAAGTATTTTTGGATTATTTAATTAATTTTTTACTCCTCTTTAGAACATTCGAAAATTGTTTTTCTTGCATCAGCTGTTGTACTAACATTGAGCATAGCAAATTTTCGCCTCTTTTTTTGCGGTGACACAGTAAATTTGAAATTCTTGCAAAAATCAAATAATTGTCGTATTTAAATGAAATTTTCAGGACTTATTCACAAATGAATAAAATTTATTTATTAGGAGATCTTGGTAAAAATATTTACATGTGTTTCTCCCACTTACTTAATTTTATGAAAGCTTGATAATTTTTAGTGACTATATTAATTGAAAGCAGAATATTTTGAAGAATTTTCAACGATTTTTTATTTTTTTATTTTTTTTGCAGAATCAGACATGCAATAAAAGTAAGAATTATTTAATTAGAGAAACTTTTAATTGCTTTTATGAATAATATATATTAAAGATAATATTATCTGAAGAAATGATTTGTTTTAATTTTTTTACAATAATTTACAATTTAAAATTGAATAATTTATAAAATTTTAAATATTTTTAAGTTGAATTTTAATGAGATAATTCTTAGAGAATATTTTTATTAAGTAAAACTATATTTTCTAATCAAATATATTTTAAAGCTTATTATAAATTTAAGACCCCGACTATTTTTAAAGGAATTTCGATATGCTTTTATTTATTTATATATATAGATGCAGAATTTCTTAAGTATGGATGTACAAACTGATATATCTATTTTTAAAATGTCACGTGTTTTAAAAGTTATCTCCAGTGCGGGGAAAAAAAACTAATGAAAATTGTCGTCTGCTACACCATAGATAATTATGATCATGTTCGACGGTCAATCTGCCGTCAACAAATCGATTAACAAATTAGAAAAACAAGATCTGATATTTATGAAATTCTTGTATACATTTTATGCTATAAGTACCATTTATTTCAATCAGATTAATTTAACTTTAAATTTATCAATTTTTCTCAAATAACCTTTCAGAAATATATTTTTTTCTTTCTGCACGATTTTTAAAACGGAAAATTAAATTTTGTTTACAAATGTCTATAAAATGACTGACGTTATCGATTTTACTGAAAAAAATGGAAGTCTATTCTAATCAATACAATTTCTGTTTGAAATACACTAAAGTATTTTGCTTATCGGCTATATTAAATTTAACCCTTTAGCTTTCATTTAATGCTAAGCTAATGAAAGCTTCAGGAAAATATTTTCATTTTTAAAAATACATTTTAAACCTTACATATACCCAATTCATGGAGGTACCTAAACAAAAGTATGACCAAAGAAAAATTATCAATATAATCTGCCAATCTTTATATTTTTATCTGCCCCCCTTTTTATATTTTATATCTGCCTCCTTTTATATTTCTATCTGCCCCCACCTCTCTATGGTTTATCTGCTGCACCCTTTATATTTTTATCTACCCCCTCCTTATATTTTTTATCTATCCCCTTATATTTTTATTTGCTCCCCACCATTTATATCTTTTATCTGCCCCCTTTATATTTTTACCTGCTCCCCCTGCATATTTCTATCTGCTCCCATAATATTTTTTATCTCCCCACGATTTATATTTTTATCTACCCTGACTCTATATTTTTAGCTGCCCCTACCTCTTTATTCCTATATGCCCCCTTTTATATTTTTATCTGCCCCTCTTTATATTTTTATCTGCCCCCCCTTTTATATTTTTATCTGCCCCCTCTTTATATTTTTATCTGTCCTTTAATATTTTTTATCTCTTCACCATTTATATTTCTATCTGCTCCCTCTTTTTTTTTATCTGTACCCTTTATAATTTTATCTGCTACACCGTTCATACTTTTTATCTGCCCCCTCTTTATATTTTTATCTGGCCCTTTATATTTTTATCTGCTCCCAACTTTATATCTTTTATCTGCCCCCTTTATATTTTTTTATCTGCTTCCACCTTTATACTTTTTATCACCCCCTCATATATTTTTATCTGTCCCCTCTTTATATTTTTATCTGCTCCCCACTTTATATTTTTATCTGCTCCTCTCTTTAAATTTTTTTGTCTGCCCTTCTTTATATTTTAATCTGACCCTTTATATTTTTATCTTCACCTCCGCTATATATATATATATATATATATATATATATATATATATATATATATATATATATCTGTCCCCTTTATATTTTTTAATATAGTGTATGAAAACTTTGGCGACGTATTTATTTCAACAATTGAATGATCGGATTATAATTGTAAACGACGTGCAGACTTTTCTGCATATCAGGCAAGTCTGCATTGCATGTTCCAAGTGCAATTTTGAATGTTTAGTCGCTTTGAAAACGTTAAGGTCATCAGGAGAGGGATGAAAGGTCAAAGTAGAGAGGGTGCAAATACTGGCTGCATTATTCGTGTTTCTAGCAGGAGACAAGTCTTCCAACGTCTAATAAGGAAGAAGTTAGATTGACATACAACACATAGACACATTTTGAAACATTTACGATTTGCTGACGGCATTTACTAATATCCCTACCATCGGATGATGAAAAAGAAATGTTAAACAAGTTGAACAGAAATAGACTCTAGACGGGTTAAAAAAAATAAATAGAAATAACAACTAAAATTAACGTTCAATTGTAACGATTATAAGAATGGAGGATGGAAATCTAAAAGAGGTCTATGAATAAAATGAAGGACAGACGATAAAATTAAAGAATATGAAAATGACATAAAATGACGCTTTTTTGGAAGCAATTTTGTACCGTTCTGGGTATAACGATAAACTACACCCGTCTCCTCGTTAAAGCAATAAACTACGTCCAACAGTAAGGTCTCTGATCAGGAGGATTTAAGCAGCTTAGAACCACCTCTTAATAGCTGGTATCCGCCCTTTCCCGGGTTGGTAACATCGGGTCCCAGCTATGGGAAAATAGTTAACCCACAAACTGGGATCAAAACACTATTAAAAGTGTAAAAATAGGTTTTAATATCCGAAATATTTTGCAAAAATTTATAACCAACAATACATTATTGGGAAAAAAAATTACCAGCAATACATTTTTGAAGAAAAAATATTACCAGAAATAGATTTTTGAAGGAAAAAAAATATTACCAGCAATAAAAATTTTGTCGAAAGTAAATAACCCATTGAGGTTGATATGACGCAAACCAAACCAAACCAAGCAATTTTCTAAAACTAAGGCTATAATGAAAAGCACATTGTAAATATGCTTAAAACAAAAAGTTTGATAATAAATGTATAATACCAGCTTTACCTTTCTGCCTTCGTCAGTATGGCTGATGCTAACCTCCACGAGAGTTACTCGTTAACGTTCTCGGCTAACATGAAGTGGAAAGACTATATTGAATGCAGTGCTAGATCTGCTGCTAAGAAAATTGGTTCATTGTCGTACTAGACAATTTTTCCCTCCAGAATCAATCTTACAAATCTATAAGTATACCATTCGCCCATTTTTAGAATATTGCAGTTAAATATGGTCCGGTGCTCCTGCTATATATCTAGAGATCCTTGATAAGTTCCAAAGAAGAATCAGCAATATTATTGGTCCTAATCTGGCGCATCGGCTTCAGTCTCATTCCCATCACCGTAATGATGCCTCGCTGTAACTTTTGTTATAAATACTGCCTTTTATTAAGCTATTGTGTAAAGAAGAAAAACTTATTGAAACATGTAAAGGCCCATGGGAGCTGGAAACGTCGTGGCATATTCTGTTATCAGTTCTAAAATATGTGTCGTGCTCTGCATAAATCTCCAATATTACTAGATAAGTTGTTGTCTAAATGACGTAAAAATAACACTAACATCTCATTTTAACGGACAAACTTCTAATTAAACGTCATCATTGATAGTAAACATCTCTGTTATAATGTCCACACTCTGATGATGGCTCATGTGAGCCGAAAGATTAGATCGAAGAACAGCATAATAAAAAATAACCAAATTTTGGACAGATTTTGTCTTTATTTTCTTCCGAAATTAAAGCCACTATACGAAGCTTAGAACGACTCATGATCAAACATAATAGACATTCGTTGACTGTTATATTTAACGATATACGTTTGAATATATATGTGTGTGTGTGTGTGCACGTGTGTGTGAGTGAGTGTGTGTGAGTTATGAGAGTGTGTGTGTGCGTGCGTGTGTGTGTGTGTGCATGCGTGTGTATGTATTTATATATACAAAATTAAACCCCGCCATATCGAGCGGTATTTAAGCTAACTCCCGCGGAAGACACTTGATTGGGCCTTCATCAAATTAGGTAGGGAGGGATAGATGAGATATGCAACAATAAACTACAGAAGAACTCAAAATTGATCGCTGCATTTAAGAATTGCCTTAATATTAACTTTTAAAAGTTCAAAGATAATTCTTCTGCCGCTACTTAATTTAAAGACAATTTGATGTACGTAGGTCCTTAC
The DNA here is from genome assembly GCA_903632075.3 of Acanthosepion pharaonis. Lineage (NCBI taxonomy): Eukaryota > Metazoa > Mollusca > Cephalopoda > Sepiida > Sepiidae > Acanthosepion > Acanthosepion pharaonis. The sequence continues at coordinate 384,968 of CAHIKZ030000469.1, read as the reverse complement.
TTTCCCTACAAACAATTATTTTAATTAAATGGGTGACTTTCACTGGATTTCCGCAATTAATTTAGATTATTTGCAAATTTTATTCCCAATTTATAAAAATTGTTATCGTACAAAAAATATTCGTCGTAAAAAAAATCGCAGTCATGAAAAATTGTGAATCCAAAATTTCAGGATCCGGTCCAGAATGTTTTTAATTTGCTCACGGTTGGCTCGATTCCAGAATCATATGATATGTTGGAATACGTCCTCTAGGAGTAAAGTTGAAAAAAGTATTACACACTAAAATTCGCATTTAATATATATATATATATATATATATATATATATATATCGAGAGAGAGCGGAGGAGAGAGAAACGGCGGAGATGTGTGTTTTGGCAACAGTACCCCTCTAATACATGTCTTATTATTTCTTTATGTGACTTGGTGTATGTAGAAATTGTGCAAATTATTGTTTGTGCCGAGTGTTTTGGCTAATATATTATCATTTATCAACATATCTGATCCTTCATTATATATTATCATTTATCAAGAGAGCTGACCCTTCATCTCTCTCAATATTATGGTTAAAATATTATCATTTATCAAGGGAGCTGACCCTACACCTCCCCCAATAATTTTCCATACTGACACATTTAAACCCACATGGAATTGTACCAACCTCAATGATCAAAATATTTTTCATGAACACAAATGTAATATACGCTTCTAAATACATCCCAGCGACGAGAAATAATGGAAGCCATTATCGTAAAAAAACTCTTAGCATCATCTATTATGAAAACATGTATGGAAGATTAAGTTCTTTAGCCTTGGTTGGCAATCAATTTAGAAGAAGGACAATTCAAATATCCGTGGAGTGTCGTTTAGAAACTTGTACAACTGTGACGTCCCCCGGTGTCGCTGCGCCAAATGTGACGTCTGCCTGGCCGCGCCGCCGTGGTGTCCTAGTCGCGTCGCCAATTGTGACGTTCTATCCTGTCCTGTGACGACCAATGTGACTTGGTATTGGTCGCGGCACCAAATGTGACGTTCTAACATTTTGCTGATTCGGTTGGGAATCTTGTTAGATTCGGTATCAGCCTTGTCGTTCCCAGCTCGCCTCCAACGTCTGGTTACCGAAGTAACAGCTTTGATTTCTAGTCTAACCTACCCTCGTTGTGATTTGATCTTATGTAGACGAAATCAATCAGTCGCCGGGCCGTAATGCAAGCTGAGTCCGTTCAAGGATAACATCGCACAAGTATATATAAAAGAAAATAAATAAATAACTCGAAAAGTTCAAATGTGTTAAAAAAGGATAACAATATTTTATATCTGGTTGCTGAATACAGGGCTGCGTCTTTCTCCCAAACCGCTTCTATGGATTCGTGACACTTTGTGTTTGTTAGGCGAGTCTTAACATCTTAAGTTGTTTGTTCTTTAAGAAACTGGTTCTTGGTGTATCTTCAGGCGATATTCGTAAAACTTGTTTTGGTGGTGTGAGTCTAAGTCGTTCTTCAAAAAAAAATTGTTTTTGGTTAGAAGTTGAGGTCAAGAATGCGCGAATCTTAGTCAGCTTTCTGCGAGCTCTCACCTCACTGCAACTGCTTGCCTGTCTGTCTAACCCCAACTGCGAACTTCACTGCGAACTGCCAACTCAACTGCGAACTGCCTCTCAACTGCCGCAACTCGTTGCGACTCTGCTTATATGGACGCCGACCAGAACCGGGGTGGGCCTGTCGGGGTTTGAGGTTCCTTGATAATTCTAAATCCGTATTAAAGTTTTTTCTTTGTTTTCGGTCAGGAAGAATTATTATTTCCATTTTTGGAAGTCTTTCGTCCTCCCCAATTCTTCCTTTCTCATTTTGGTATCTCACCCATACCCTCAGAGGGTGTCAACGGGTTTCCCCTCTCTCTCACAGTGGCATCTCATACCATTCCCTTCAGGGGGGGCATTAACAGGCCTCCCCTCCTTCTTCACATGATTACCTTCGCCTGCTGCTCACGCCACCATTCATCCAATGGGCGCCCAGCAGTGTGGGTGTGGCCAGACTAGCCTCGGTTTTAAAAAAATCTTGCTCAAAGAAAAAGAAATTATCTTCCTTTTTCTTTTTTTTTCTTTTTATTTTCTTTCCTTTCTTCTGCCCGACAACAAACCTTAGACTCTTATCTTAACCGAATCACCTGGAATTCATCACCGAGATTTTCGCCCATTATCAACTGGGGGGTCATCTGGCGATTTCGCATTCTGGCGCTAATTATTCGTTCTGATAAAATAATTTTTCCTATCGTGGCCAGCTTCGACATAAAACAGGTGTTTTTCCCAAATAATATGGGGGTGGTCCAACGGACATTTTGGATTTGGTCAGAGCTTGACCTAATTAATTTTTATCTCCCAGCACTCTGCGGGAGGTTCAGAGGACATTTTGTTTTTTTGGTCAGTGCGTGCTTAATTAATTTTTATCTCTCAGTTTCTGTTTCGTAGGCCACTCGACCAACCTGAAACTTTCATTATTGCCATACTCGGTGCGCCGTCATAAATCAAACGTGACAGATGCGCGACCTTGTTTCTTCGCTAATTTCTGCAGTATATCGAGCTTCATACGTTGAGTGGTGATTATATATATATATATATATATATATATATATATATATATATATATATAGGGAATTGGATATCTCATCAATTGTCTCGATTAGGACTAAAGATTGTGAGACACCCGCATAAAAATCGAGGTGTTTATGTAAAACATTAAGTTACTGAAAAGCAGTCATACCTGAGTATTGCTTATATATATATATATATATATATAATTTTTAATCTCATGTGTTTTCACTAGATGAAATAGTGAATTGATAAACCATAGATTCCGTAAGGCATTTATTTTCCAATGGAAACTTTATAGTGTCTCTACAATTGCATACTTCATTATGCAAATTATTGATTTCCGTTTTGGAATTACTTTTGTTTTTATCTAGGTTTTAATGTTTATTTATAATTTTATTGTTACGTGTTTTTTATAAATTTTTCTAGATTATCAGTACAACTATAACTTACTCTTAGCGTATTTTTATTGAAAATCTTGATCCGTGGATTATTACTCTAAAAATGTTTCTCAATCAAAGCAACTTACAGCTAACCATTTGGTTAAAAGTGGGTGTGTACCAAATGATTTTTCTATTTCTATTTTGCCTCTAGTTGTAGATATTATCTTTTACATATTTAATATCGGGGCATTTATATCCACTATTGTGAAAGCATTATTATAAAAATATGCCTGGAGACCTCAGCAGATCTATCTTCGTAGTTATGCCTAAGAAAACAGGCGCAAACGAATGCGAACTCCACTAAACAATAATCCTAATGAGCCACGTGACAAACTCATCATCCGTATTCTAATGAACAGAGCGCGCATCAGAATCAGCCCATAGATAGGACAAAAACAGTGCGGGTTCGTTAAATACACCGGAACAAGGAACGAGATATTCATGCGCAGAATGTTATCAGAAAGAGCGATACAGATGCTGAAGGACGTGTACCTATGTTTCATAGACTACGCAAAGGCCTTCGACAAAGTACGCCACAAGGATCTGATGGGACTGTTCAGCAACCTTGATATATTCGGGAAAGATATCAGAATAATCAAGAACTTATACTGATAGCAAACAGCATGCATGCGCACAGGGAACGAGTTCAGTGAATATACAAAAATAGAAAGGGGTGTAAAGCAAGGATGCGTCTTCTCACGCAACCTTTTCAACCTGTACAGCGAGGCAATTCTGAGAGAATTGGAAACGCTAGCATTAGCGGCCACAATCTGAACAACATTAGATTCGCAGATGACACAGTACTGACAGCAGACACGGAAAAGAAACTACAAAATCTTCTACAGAAGGTAGCAACGGAAGTGAGAAGAAGGGACTAAGCATAAACTACAAGAAGACAGAGTGTATGGCCATCAGTAAAAGGATGAGCCCGAAATACGATCTGAAAATCGGGAACACTAGAATCAAGTAGACGCGGAAGTTTAAATATCTGGGAAGCCTCATGACGGTAAGTGCGAAATTGAGATCCGTAGGCGTATTGGGATGGCCAAGGACACATTCCAAAAGCTGGGCAGAGTACTGCAAAATAGGAGGATATCTTTGATAACAAAGAAAAGAATACTTAACTGTTATGTGACATCTGTCCTTCTTTACTGTAGCGAATGTTGGACGATTTCCTCAGAGAGGCGACAGAGATATAGTTTTACAGAAAGATGCTAAGGATATCATGGACCGAGCGTGTGAGCAACGATGAAATCTTAGAGACGTTGCAAACGAGGAGGAAGTTTATACTTAATATCAGGAAGAGGCAGCTGGAGTTCCTGGGACACATAATGAGGAAGAAGGGTCTGGAGAATCTGATACTCACGGGTCGAATAGAGAGACAAGGGAGAATAACGCGTGATATGCCTGGGGGACTTAAGCAAATGAATGACAGAATGTGGTCTGGGGGAGGAAGCAGAGGGAAGGAAATTGTTGAGAGCTGCAAGGGATAGAAGGAGGGGGAGAGTCATGATCGCCTACGTCCTGAAAGGACACGGCACATAAAAAGAAAGAAAAGATTATAAAAAGTGTAGTGTTTATTAAATACATCTTCATTTGCAGAATTTTTTACTAATTCTATATTCTAACAAACTATTTCTTATTTAACAGTTAAAATATTTAATCCTTGAAAATGGCTAAATGTATAGCCGAAAGCGCTCAGATAAAAAAAAAAAAAACATTCGGACAGTTTTTATATAATTTATCATACGAAAAGAAAAAAATTATTAGATCGCATGAGAAATTTTATAAAAAAATTAAATAAATCACCTTGTCTGTCGTATTCAATGAAATGTGCATGAAAGAAGGATTGCTGCCTAAATACAAATATATATATATATATATATATATATATATATATATATATATATATATATATATAATGAATATCAAACATTAAAATACCATAGGTAATAATCTTTATTTCATGAAAACTATAAAAATTGCCTTCAATCTTTCAGAGCTGCAAACAAAATATAAACGCAAAAAATTACGTACATATATTGTATTGAGAGAGAGAGAGGGGGGGCGTGGGGGAGGCAAAAGAGAAGAAAAGATTCAAAATTATGAACATGTAGTGATGGCGTAAGCGGGAAAACAGGAAGAAGACCCGATGATTTATTCTCAGTAGACATTAAGGCTTGAGTTGACTTATTTAATATGACATACGCTACACAATGTTGCATTTTGATTGAGAGATTGAATGAAAATCTTTAGAGTTAAGAAACATTGTCTGTGTCACTTACTGGCTAAGAATCTGACGCATACGTATTCCATTTAACAAACTTTTATAAATTTATCTCAAAAATGGTGTTTGGTTAAGGGTATTTAAAAAAAAAATATTCAGAACTCAATGAAAGATTTTAGACTTTAAAAGTTCTTAATATAATTCCCTAAGAGATTTAAATTAAATTACCCGAGAGATTTAAATAAAATACTTATCAATTATTAAGATATCCAGAGAAACTTAGTTTATTCTATTTGTAAAGTATATTAAGAAGCCGGATGTATTTATTACATTTTAATAGGGTACGGAGGTACTTTAAATTAAATGTAAAATACATGGGATCATAATTCTCCAGTGTATAATTAAAGTTACGAGTTTAGTTTAAAAAATACCCGAAATTATATTTGAATCATATTTTAAACACACACCTACACCTATCTATATATACATACATACATCTACATTACAAACATATACCTACTCATTTAGATATTTATAATAAAAAATATCTATATACACACATATGCACACACATGCAGATACATACATATGTATACACATACATATACATATATATACACACACAGACACTTACATATCTTCACATACACCCATACACACACACACACACACACACACACATATATATATATATATATAGACATATAAATATATCAAATACATCTCCATTTAGTACATCTATATATATACATGTATGGGCGCATGAAAAACACATACATTCATATATATACATATATATCCATATCCCTATATACATCTATATCTATATACCTACATACGCATAAGCATATAACCTCATATATATATATATATATATATATATATATATATATATATATATATTATTATTATTATTATTTTATTTATTAAAGCGTTGGAATCATATTTTTAAATAAATAATTATATTTATGCTCTACTTTTGTATCGATCACTATTTTTTAAAAATAATAACAAAAATACTAAAGAACTTTGGATTATTTACCTAACGAGTTCTTTCCTATTTTCTATATATTTTTACACACACACACACACACACACATATATATATATATATATATATATATAATTATTTTTTATAAAAAAATTATGTTAAAGTATGTTATAAAATCACTACAATAATAGCCATTTTGTTTCAACACACTCTGTGTCTTATCAAGTGATGATGTTGAAAAAAAAAAATAAATATATATATATATATATATATATATATATATATATATATATATATATATAAATATTCAAAAATTATAACGTAAACATGTTATAAGATCAGTACAAACATAGCTATTTTGTTTCAACACTTCTGATGTCTTATCAAGTGATGGCGTTGAATGTAGATTAAAGGGTTTCAAAAGGTTCAAATCGACCAAACATCTCTCAATAGGGGAAACGCTGTTACATAAGCTGGAATGACCAATCAAAATACAAGTATATGAGAATTCAAAAAAACTTGACAACGAACCTTGGATATAATAATTAATGCCTTAATGTTAGGGTTAGTCTAAAATAGGAATCATTCTGATTAATTTTAAATTTTACTATAACACTGAAAATAGATATTACCAATTTTCAATTTTAAATTTAACCTGCATTAAGTTTAAAATATTATAAAATTTTTTAAAGAAGGAAACAGGAAATAGATGTCCCAATCAAAAAAAAATGAAATATATCACACACATATACATAAAATGAAAGACCTGAATTTTTGTTGTTTTGTATATGTCTCTGTTTTTATTAATATATATGTGTATGACTGCTTAAATATATAAGCAATCATACACACATATATTAATCAAGACACAGATATATACAAACCAACAAATATTCAAGTCTGAAAATATTAATAAGCGAATGCAAACTATTAAAATATTACTTACATGGGCAAAGATATATAGATAAATAGAGGTTTTAATAGATAAAAGTTAAGAGTAGTAGAATAGGAAAATAAATATTTGGCATGAACAAAGCAAAGAAAAAAGACAAACATATACAAATGGACAGCCCAAATACACAAAAAAAACAACCGCCAAATTCAAATGTTTAGTTAAAATGCAACATGGAAAATAAAAGCAGATATACATAATGCCATTCACAAAAAGTGTATATCCCATTACAAAATAAAGTTCTAATCCATACAATCATCCATATGATATACATATCATCCATAAAAACATATACACATACCTTATCCATACATATATATATATATATATATATATATATATATATATATTTCACTACATGAACACACGTATATATATATATATATACCTAACTACAGATATCTGTATCTAATTAGTATGCATATATGTATACACCATATTTATAAGTGACAGAATATAATAAACATATTCCTGTGAACGATTGTAACAACATTAAGTCAGTAAAGATGCAGATTGGAAGATATGTAAACAAACGGAAAGAGTTCTTCTATATTTTCAGGCGATGTTTGTGCCTGTATTTTGTTGAGGTCACTTTGAAGGTTCAGTAATTTTTCCTCATCTTTACATTTAATTGTAAGTATTTTCTCCAGAAGACAGATTACAGCGGTCCCTGAAGTTCTTATTGCTCTGGTCTCTTGATATGAGTTTCCACTCCAAATGCGGTGTGAGACCTTTGTCAATTGATCCCAATATTGTTTGGATAAAACTGTTTTTTTTTTTAAAAAAAAACTGTTGTTGAAGGAATGCCTGTGATTATATAATCGTTGTTTCCAATTCCCCGCAGAAATTCCAATGTAGGTCTTCTTCAGGCCTACATTTTCTTAGGGGAAAATGGTTGCCTCATATACCACGTTTTTAGACCTGCATTTACCTTCAACAGTTTTCCTTCTGCAATTGCAAGTGTGGTTAATATCCACTGCTCCCCTGTTTAGAAATTTACTTAGGAGTTTACTCTTGTGGGCTGAGATGATCCTTTCTATATTGCTAACTCAAAATTTTAAGTGTTTTTCTATTAAAGATTTTTTATACGAGATTTTTATTATGAAAATGCTTATCTATTTATTTTAAAAAGAAACAGCCTATATTAATATTGGAAAATCTGCAGAAGGGTGGGTTCAACCATATAACTTTCCTTTTTCTGTTTTTAGAATAATAGTTTTTAATTTCTTCTTGGTAATGTAAGTCTTGTTTATATTTTCTTTTTATTAGTGATTGGTTATATATAAGCTTACTCTCATTAAAAACTCTTTTGTTGGCAGCTAACCTGTTTATTCTTGTATTGCCATTTTTGAGGATATGTTCTATAATCGAGTTCAGTTGGTTGCAATGGACAGTAATGTTGATAGGGGTTTGAACTTTTTTTTTAGGAAGGGCTTCAAAGTGTTGTTCAAAAGGTTAAAAGTAATGTCAAGAAAGTTGACTATTTTTAGGTTAGAAAATATATCTTGAAACCTAAAAACTTGACAACTTTAATAATCTTTATGTAATAGAGAGAGATAGAGAGTAATATTTATCTCATCTCGAGATATCTTGCCAAAAATATTTCTTTACTGTTATGTCATCTTGCTTGACAGAAGAATATTGCACACTTGAAAAAACCAATCACCCATAACTATCTGTGTATAAAGACATTAAATCATAGCAAAAATACTACTGTATACGATTTCATACACACAAACACAGGCATATACATATATATATATATATATATATATATATATATATATATATATATATATATATAAAGATGGCCTGACGATTGCGCCTAGCATGAAACAGCTGTCGCCTCTAAGTGTTGACTTCAATGTTCACTTTTATAGATAGATAGATAGATAGATAGATAGATATATATGATTTCTTAGATAGATAGATAGATAGATAGATAGATAGATAGATAGATAGATATGATTTCTTAGATAGATAGATAGATAGATAGATAGATAGATAGATAGATAGATAGATAGATAGATATGATTTCTTCTATAGACAGATAGATAGATAGATAGATAGATAGATAGATAGATAGATAGATAGATAGATGCGTGTGTGTGTGAATGCATGCGTGTGTGTGTATGTGTATGCGTTGGTGCGTATAAACTTATACAAATAAGACTATATATGGTAATGAGACAAAAATTGCGTACCAATTTGTAACGATTGGTGACTTGTATATGTTCACTAGGCGGCGGCCCAGCATGAATGCGAGTTCGTGGAGATTCGGTGAAGGACGCGAAGCAAACACTCACCCTTGTCAATTAGGTTGAGAAAATGATGAACTAAGTTGAAAGGAGGAATGACGGCCAGAATAAATTGACCTGTGGACAGAATCATCGTTCGGCAAATATCGGCCATTTATTGCCTTTTAATAGCGACAAACCGTGTAAACGTTGCCGGTGACATAGCAACCTTTGTCTGCTTAGATACCGACTGCCCCTCCCTTGGCATTTTGTTCGCAGATATAAAATCTAACTTCCTGTAAAATTTGTTCCCCCAACAGACGTAATTTGAATATAGGTTTGTCTCGTTAGATTATGAAGTTTGTGTTTAGTCAGTTCTGATATCAATGAAACTAGTTTAGGTTCAATTTAACAAGCAGTTTTGTATCAAGAATTATTTTGGCACGAATAAATTATTTCTGACTACTATTGTTGTTTTGAGCACAAAATTTCAAATGATGCGTTCCCTTACCTGTTTCTAATTCTGTTTGAAAATCCAAAGATTCATTTTTCAAAGATTCTTGCTGTAATATATAATCATTGCTTCTCTCAATCTATTGGAAAGCTAATACTTCTTGTGTGCGCAAGTCTTACAGCCACATCACGTTGAAACACTAGTTTCCGTACTATCCATCGAAGTTAAGCAACGTCGAGCCTGGTCAGTACCTGTATGGGTGACGGCTTAGGAATACAGGTGCTGGACGTGTGGGCTGTGTAATGATAACGGCTCGGAATTATTAATCGGAGAGCCGAGTTCCAATTCCTGTCGGGTTCATTACATTCACTTACGCGCGAATACCCTTGGGAAAAGGTATGAATCCATCTCTTCCCCCCCCCCAGTAATGGGTGAGGAGATTTACTTGCCCCCCCCAACTGAGTCAGGTTGTGACGCAAGGTCATTTTTTTTAACGTAGGAATCCGAGTGTTTTCAGTCGGGCCGCTGGTCATAGCTTGTCAAAGCTGGTCAGAGCTGGTCTATGCTAGTCATAGCTGGTCTTGGCTTGTCAGAGCCGGTCCAAGCTAGTCGAAGGCGTGATACCACCAGCACAGGGACGGATCCCTGTGCCAGGTAAGTATGGGTTAATTAGACTTGTATCACTAAAACTATTATTATCTCCAAAAGAAATTCTTACAATCTAAAAATATTTTCTGTCGTTAAATAAGTGGCTAATGGGTTGATAAACCGTAAAAACGAATCAATGAATTTTCAGTACGTAGACGACCATGGTTTGTTACAAATTCTTGTCTTTTGTTTCTCAAAGTAACTTTTGTCCTTATTTTGCCATCATCTCACTCGTTAATAAAGATTACACTTTATTTCTCGGTATCCACTGTGCCTTCGTTATATCTTGCGTTTATTAAACTCTCCAGGCCTTCTTTCCTTATTATGGGTTACATAAATTCTCTCTCAGATTTTTAGTGTCCGTTTATTTGAAGTTTCAGTTTTACTCAAATTTCCTATCCATAGTATTCATACCATTTATCGATAGAACTGCATCTCTGTCACTTCAAATCTCTTCTTTGTCTGTAAGAAAATTCCCTCGCATTCACTACCATATAAGAGAGTAGAAATTTCATGGCAGTTCAACGATTTCTTTGTTGTTTCTACGAATATTTTCCTAAACCCTCTGACTGATCACATTTCATTCACTTAGATGCAAATAACGGAAAGATATGGGTGAACCTTCTCCCTCGGCTATGGGTTGAATAATACTTGTATCAGGATAATCTTTGTTATTGTCTTTGTATTCAGTCTTTGTAAGGCAGTATTTACTCAGAAAATAAACAATTATTCTTAAAATCCCAAATACGTTTTGGTTGTAAATGACCCATAAAGTGTTGAAAAAGAGTGAAACCAATCAATCCAAAAAGCTTTAAGTGGTCACGTTATTTGCAAAGAGACTTAAGTTCAAATGTCTTTGTCGTCCCTAAATACAAAAGCAGAAAAGAATATATATTTTTCCCCAATACATAATATTCAGGTAGCCGGAAATGAAATCATCAACAATATCTTACGGGGTGGGGCTAGCTCGATAAACATCGGCAGATGCTGTCAATTTCTGTTTGTTAGACAACATAAGGAAGTATTCTTTTTCAACTGGTGATTCACATACAAATTGCTTAATCGATCACTGTGACATCCCAGCAACAAGAAATTTGCTTCTTTTTTTTTCTCAGACGGCTCTCTGATTGTAGACAGAGTCCCGACTGAATTGCCCTCTGCATGACAACAGAGGTCTTGTAAGTCGCGAACAGCATGGGTCGAAACGGCTACCTGATCTACGAGAATTTTTTACATATTTTTTCAGGTTAGTTAGTCAGTTATCTTTCGATACAATACTGACGAGGCAGATTTTCACGCAGCAGATTGCCGTTTTTTTCTGCGGTTTGCTATCCAAGGTTATAGAACTCGGTCTGTCCTGCTATTTACCCATAGCTGGGGGTAGGAGAGAAGAAGATGATTCATACCTTTTCAGTACCTACGTATATCTGGCGATGAGATAGAACTCGAATTTATCTCTTTCTGGTAGATATTTAGTGAGAAGTGAATATAAGTCATTTCTTTAATATTTCATACCGTGTTTTTTATAAACACTTTGATATTTCTATTATTGCTGCTATTTTTCTATTAAAACTGGTGAAAAGCATTTTGTGTATTTTCTTTTGAATAAATTCTCCCATCGCACAAAACACTTTCTTAATGAAATAAAAGCCATCTGCTTACAAGCAATCTTTTGACAATGTTCTGTTTTTGTTGAAAAAAAAATGTGATACTTCTTTTTATTTCATCATGGATCTCAGTAATGAGATCTAATTATTATTTTCCTTTTACGACTGAAATAATTTGCATACTCTTAAAAGCAAAATTGAAGCGTTCTAAATTTCTGAAAAGTTCAGAAGTAGATTATTGCAAATTATCACTTTAAGAGTAACTGAAATGGAACTAAGCAAATCTTTTTTACATTTCACTAACAGCAAATATTGCGTATGAGTAAAAACCACAAAACTCAAAGCAGTTTTCCTTATCGCAGGAAATTTTTCATGCAACAATTTGTACGCAGTTAAAACTGAAACTTGAATCTTGAATGACCCGCGTGTCATAAGAGTAACAACATACATAGTTGTATTTGACGAAAAGTTTGATGGAATAAAATTAATAAAAGGCCAAGAACGACTTTGCATTTCCCAACTCCCATCGATGGTGGAAATAATCGATTTTTTCATGCTTCTACGGCACTTTTCATGTAGTTTGCGGCCATTTTGTACTGGCCAGAGTGAGAGCCTATAGCTGGCTGCCACGAATAGGCAGGAAGATTCTATTGGCCAGCGTGAGAGCCAACAGCTGACTGACACGAATGTTAACTAGCATGCTAGCATGCAAAAAAAAATCGATAGCTGCATTCGTCACAAGTGGGAAAAATTTAAATTTGCCTGGAACTTTACTCCAATTGGTTCATTCGCTTGCTTAAACTCAACGTTGATTCTGATTCCGCAGAACAGGGTTGGGTGTGAAAAAGTATTTGTTGTTAACATTCTTTTTTTCATTCGGTTTTTCCAGTTACGAGTCCTTTATTAAAACTGATCGTTTTGTGTTCATTTTGTTTAGTTCTTTTTTCGTAACAGATTTAATGTTTAGTATAGAGCTTAGAAAAAATTCGCAATAAGTAAGGCATGTAGCAACATCAGTACGGCAAAGGGCACTCCTTTAAAGGTAAGGAAGGGCAAAAATATTTTAAGTCAAGTGATAGCGATTGCTGTATGAGTCGTACGATTTTTTTAATCAAGCACTGGCAACGCCGGGCCATGCTGCTTGTACTAAAATAAAAGCTATTTTAATGGTTATTCTTTTTTTGTATCGAGAGTTTATATATTGTCCTTGTAATCTATCAAAAAGGATTTATCAATTCATTTGTTCCTTTCTAGTACAAAAACCTAATTGCAAAGTCTTCTCTATTGCCCTTTTAATTTTAGAAGTTGCCCTCTTATAAGAATTCAAATTTCAGTCCCTCTTCAATCGAATAAACCCTAAACACCAGCCTAGATTTGAACATTAGTTATCAATTGCGCTATTTAAGCTAAATCAGACAATCGTATTTACATAGAGATTTACTAAGCGTAGCTTAGATGAGACACAAGGCCAATTGAGCGCGTGTAAGGATTGAACTCACTAATCAGTTTTAATTGAGCTACTGAGACAAACTTGCTGACCATTACCCAACAACAAACTTCTTCGTTATCTGTTGTTTATGAGGTCAGTAAGATAACAATGTCTGTCGACAGACATAAAATATTTATCGCTGGATAGTTATTTAAAATTTTGATGTATAAATTGCTCGGAATCTAGATTTGATTTTTACAGGATCAATTATGTCTTCTATCGAATATGAAATCTATATAAGAATTCTATTTGCTGCAAAAGTTACATTGGCTTTTGTTTTATGATTAATCGATTCTCGATTTCTTGAAGTTTGAAAGACCAAATGAATCGATTTAATTCCTCGACTAAAATAAATGGACCCAAGCATTTTCAACTAAAGAAAAGTGAAAACGTTTTGTTTTCCTGGATTTGAGATTAGTTTGCATTTATTCTTTGCTATTTGTATTATATGATTTTGCACGTGATTATGCAATATCAAATCAGATGTTATCTGGGCTTCGTAGAGAATGTATTTCTATTATTATATACACAATGTTGATTCCTATTCACATCTTTCTTTTCGTATCTCTTTTTTTCTAACCAAATATCTGACTGTCTTCGTGTACATGTCGTAAAATATTTATTGTTAACTTTCATTACCATGAAATTCCAGAATATTTTCATTATCATCATCGTCATCATCATCATTTGAGTCGAAAGGCCGGTAGACCTGAGCTGGGCAGTCGAGACGATTTCCTGTTGGCCTACAAAGTAGCTTAAAAATAGGCTGTTTAACTTCATAATGTGATTACCTCATGACCACACGTCTCACCTCTATGGGTCAAACTCTCTCCCATGCGTCGTCGTCGTGATCCTGACACCACCGATTTGGTTTGGGTGGGGAAAGCGAAATGTTTCGGCGCGCCTGTGTTTCCCACGGAAATTCCTGCTATGAATTTGCACGTCATTCGGGATGCGGCAGATTCGGTTGACGGTGCCGGTTCAACTGTAGCCGGGTGGATGCCGCAACAAGTACGTCATCATCAACATCATTGCCATCATCATCATTATCATCATCATCATCATCATCATAATCATCATCATCATCATCAACACCACTATCATCATCATAATACCATATTCATCATCATCAATCATTATCTGCATCATCATCATCATCATCTACATCATCATCATGTCGAACTTCTTGACGTCATTCTTCCCGTCTTTCGCTAATTTCGGTATTGATCAAGTTACAATCTTATAAAAAAATCTTTCGGGTGTAAAATCCGACCATGTTTCCCAATATACTGTCGTTACGGCTGAAAAGAGTTCTACCATAACTAACAAAAGTGGCGGATGTATATATTAAAGAAATTTTCTGACTCCCACCCGATGCTTATTAACACCACCATGTTCACCACCCTGTTCATAAATTTCTCACATTTTGTCCGTTTAAATGACTTCCCGAACCTCCTTTATTAAAACCTGTCCGCCAGTTTATTGTATATTGAGAAGTACCGTAAACTTGAAAAAGTTAAAAATGTCTTTCGGGCGTTAAGTTATTATCCAACATTCTACCTGATAGAGGCTTTGACCTTTTTTCAAGTTTCAACAAAGGTGACATTTTTTTGTCTTAATTTCTGGGATGAAGAGTTTTCATTATTCCCACTATTAATATTCGGACTATTTTTGTTGTTATTATTTTTTAGGACAATGGATAAATCGTTGGTTTGTGAATTTAGTGACATGATGGTTGTGAGTTCAATCCTTGGTCGGGTAAATATGTACTTGCAATCATTGGAAACAGGCGTGTAATAACTGAACTAAATCAAAATAAGAACTTGACGTGAGAAGTGGAACAACAACAGACTACCCGATTAAAGAGTTCAGTTCAGAATTACCTGTAGGTTACCCAGATTGATATACACCTGACGAAGGCCGGGGTGTACAACGAACGAAACGTTGTGATAAGAACAACAAAGATGGGGACAATAGTCCGAATATAAATAGTGTAAAAGTGGTGTTATTAGACTGAATCACCTCTGAAAGAGGAAATGCTATTCATTCGATATTTGCTTGGCTGCACGTTGTTGCTTTTGTCTATAAGAACAGCAGTTAATTACTCCCTTAATGTGTTCAATTCAGAGTTCCCTGTAAGTTACCTAGACTGATATACACCTGACCAAGGCCGGAGTGTACAACGAACGAAACGTCGTGATAAGAACAACAAAGATGAGGACAATAGTTAGAATATAAATAGTGTAAAGGTGGCATTATTAGAGTGAATCATCTGTTCATTCGATATTTGCTGGGGTCCACCTTGTTGTTTTCTTTAACAAGAACAGCAACCAATTACCTCTTTAAGAAAACGAAATCAGATTTAATAAAATTAAATTGGTTCCAGTTCTAATTCTTGTTAAACATTAGTTTCTCTTTTGACAACGTAGTTGACACTTATGAGACGAAAGTCTGCTAACAAGCTGAAATGTGACCCTTCCAACAGCAGCTGCTGATCTTCTAATGCGTGACTGATCTCACGTCTGCGTTAGGCCTACCACTTGTGCGCATACCTGTCAAATGAAAGCCGTTTAACATCGTACACGTGCCTAGCTACGCACATACATCTGCGATTATCACTGCAGAAGATATTTACTAAACTTTGTTAGGTCAGATCCAGGGCAAAATGTCATGAGAAGAAGAAGATGTTGCACTCAGCGAGGGTGCGCATGAAAAAAATCAACATTGAAAATTCTGAATTCTGTGTGTATTCAAACATCGGTCACTATTAAAAAAAATAGTCACTTATCTTGGTTACTAAAAGAAAGGCTTGTCTCTGCCTGCCACAGAATTCGAACTGTCCTTCTATCGAGTTGCTATCTCTAGACTGGTTGCCAACCAAGGCTCAAATGTTTCTAGCTGCCTATTAGCACATAAACTGATTTTGAATTTATTTTTCCTTCTCGTAGATTGGTTGCCAAACAGGGCTAGAGAGCTGTTATTTAACAGATGAGAAAAAGATGTGTTTATACATCTTTCAATGTGAGAGAACGTGGATGTGAGAAACTCGACTTCAATTCTAACCCAAATCGCCAATTTCTCTTTGCGAGTCTCAAAACGTTACACTACACGCATGTGCCACTTGGCAGGCCCATAATTGTCTTTACTGTATAATATTTTTTTGTTATTTAAGCATTGTCTAGTCAAATATAGTGTGTCCATCAAAGTGTTGGCTTCGTCACTTATAAAGTATAAGCAAATAAAGTCGACTACCCTAAAAGTACTCCTCTAAGAGGCTTGACATATGTGATATTTTACCAAAGAATGTTCGTCCTTTTTGAATGTGACTAACACTCTATAAACTAACACGCTCAATAGCGTCTCGTTGCTGACTAATTATTCCGACGGGTGACTATCTGTTTATAGATGCGCAATAGGGTCCTGTGTAACCAGTAACCGAGCGATCGGTAACTACGCGCCAGATATTAAAAAAGATTGGATTCGTTTCCAACGGAACTCTGTTGTCATTTTTTTATGCTAAAGTTCAACACAAGGCTCAAAAGCACCTCAAGGTAGAGGGTTACAGTCAAAATGGTTAAGCTAAATCAGATATATGATATGTAATTAAAAACTACTTTCCCGTTAGAGTTTGGATTTCTGTGCCGGAATATAATTTCTTAAGGCAAGTTTTCCATTTTTATGTATAAAAGCGCTTCCATTTCAAGAGTTGAAGGAACTTTTTTGTCTGGTCATTTTGTTTCTTTGTTGTTATTGTTTTAGTTTTTTTGGGGGGCGGGTATCAGCCATATTTTTTGTTCTATCCCGTCGTTAAACAAAAGCTTCAATTCAACTGCCGTTGGATTTTTTCATACCAGTTTCAAAGCAATCCAAACCTCAATCAGTCGAAATCTCAATTTTCGCAGACTAAAACAAACCTGATCCACTGATGAAACGCTTCCTATAATATAGGTACATCAAGGGAATAATGGTTTAATGAACTGATTAACTAAACAAAGCAACATACTTTTTTATTTATTCAAATACTTATTCCAAATACGTTTATTTTCAAGGCTTGTACGAAATTTAAAATTAACTCGTGGGTAATTTAGCTGCACTCTCGTAAATCTTTTTTTTAAATATTTATAATAACAAATCAAATGATAATTATGAAGAAACAAATAAACATATGAATATTTTGAATTATTTAAAAATCAAAAGTACATGTGGGTTTTTATAAAATTTATTTGTATTATTTTATTTTAGCGAATTTTGTTACCTGTCTATTTTGCATTATATATAAAATAATAAGTATATCCGAGATGTTTAAAAGCATTTTCAATGAATTTATTTTATCATATAAATACCGAGGCCTACAAATTCTAATTATTCTTAAGTAGAAACCTTTACTTTTTACGGATTTTATTTTGTTGTCGTAGTTGCAAGGGTAGTCTATGGGATCTCATTTTTTTCTTGGTACTTGTTTGGTAGATGTTTAGTGTTAGATACTTATCGATACGGTTTAGCAAGATATTAAAGAATAGTAATGAATGGTTTGTTTCTATTTCTTAAGAAAAATGAATAGTATGTTTAATGTTTAGTTTATTTTCAATTTCGTTTTCCAGGGATATATTAATATATCATCAGTTAACCAAACACACGCTTTATCCAACCAATGGAGATCTTCCTTCCCGGAAACAGAACCTCCACATTACAGGAAGTTCGTGTTATTTCCTGATTTTTATCGTTAAATGTCACAGACCGACATAGATAGATAGATAGATAGATAGATAGATAGATAGATAGATAGATAGATAGATAGATAGATTTTCTGCACTAATCCATTTGGGGATTAATAATTAACCGTTCATTATTAGATTTCGTAGCTAAATATTTGTTATAAAAGAGGCTAAAACAGAAGTTGACTGAAGCAGGGTTAGGGCGCATCTTAAAATATAAAGATGTGGTTTTGAAGAAATAAAAATACTAACATGAAAGTGATCTAAATCCAAACTTTCAAGCGACTTTCAAATTAGATATACTAAGTAAAATGAGAAATTTTATTTGTTGAAGACAGACGACAATAAATATAGAAACCCGTAAATTATCGAACAATGACAAACGGATAACATAACTTTTGATAGATAGATAGATAGATAGATAGATAGATAGATAGATAGATAGATAGATCTGTGTGTGCCTGAATGTGTAAATAGATATATATATAGATATGAACAGACCGACATAGATAGATAGATAGATAGATAGATAGATTTTCTGCGCTAATGCATCCAACTTAGCATTATTTATATCGGGAACAATCTAAATAAGGGTGACATTTTCTTAACTTTTTAAAATCATCTTTGCCCATTTCTTTCGTTTAAAGAATTGCAACCTCATTAACGCCATATTTTGAATTACTTCTTCACCATTATTACCTTTCCTTAAACTTAAAAAGCATTATATGCCGTAAGTGCTCCGTCGCCATATCCAAATTAAGGAGTGTTAGCAAAGAAGAACGTTGATCATTCAGTGACCACATCGTCGTTTAAGCCTTTAAAAACACATAATAAACTACCTTGTTATCACCGGGATATTTTTTTTTCATTCATTAGATTGGGATATCAGATAAAAAATTTGTTCGTACACGGATGAAAAAGAGAAGTTTTATATTTCCTTTGAAATGATTTTTATACATTACATAAAAGAAATTAAATTTGAAATCAATTTTAAATATAACAGAACTTCTTCTCAGGATGTGGGCGATCATTGCTCTCTACAACTTCCTTTTGTGGCTTGAAATAAATGTTCTCTTTTTCCAAGATTCGTTGACTTTGTTCTTTCAACCATTTACTGAAATCAGTCAAGTAGTTTACTTACTGTTTCTCTCAGTAACTAAAAATATCAAGTTTTAGTAATTTAATGACATTTGAAACTCTCTCTCTCTCTCTCTCTCTCACGCACATATACACATACACACACACACATATATATATATATATATATATATATATATATATATATATATATATATATATATATATATATATATATATGTGTGTGTGTTTTTGAACAATAAAAATATTTAAAAATTTAAAATTTTCAGATACACTGGGTTGTATATTAATATTTTTTGTTATTTTTATTTCAGTTATGTTCCTTGACTATTTTCGGCCACCATGGCCATCATTATGAAAAAAAAATCCATGCTTGTTAGTAGCAGTGAACAGTCAGTCCTTGTGTTGGTCAAACGGCCTCTTTCAAGATGTTTTTAAAATAGAGGCTTGGAGATTCCTGACTTTATGAATACCCTCCTTGGTCATTTTGACAGTTTTGATGGTTGCTGGAAATGGGATGTTTGCGTTAAGTATATTGGAGTGTGTGTGATGTGTATATGTTTATATATTTTTGTGAGTGTGTGTATACTTGTGAGACCTCAACACATCTGCAAGTATGTCTGTCTTGTGTGGATAAGAAATGTGGGTAGGACTTGATTTATGAGATTATATATTAATTCTATCTGTGTTGTTAAATTTGTGGTTAAGTACGTCTGGACAAAGTGTTTTGAGGTGCAAAATCCATTTGTCTTCATGTTCCTCTAGAATTTTTCTAAGGTTATCTTTTCTGTCTATTTCTATTTTTTTTTTTTTTTTTTCATTTATAGTGAATTTTGCACGGCTTTTTAAATCATGTTTTTCTAGGCGGAAATGTTGTTCTACGGGTAATAATATTTCGTAGGAAGCCGACTTGATCCGATTCTGATAATCATTAATTCTGTAGAGAAAGGGCTATTCAGATTTTCCCACATAGGGCTATTCAGATTTCCCACATCAGATTTTCTAGCATAGTGCGAATATATACATACATACATATATATATATATATATATATATATATATATATATATATATATATATAGCAAGTTTCATCCAAACAAGTTTGATTAAAAAGAATCGACAAGGTCTGTCTGTTTAAATTTCATTATAGTTTTCAAATTTTCGAATAGAGTTTTGGCTACTCTAATCGAAGTTGTGGATAAACTGTCCGAGGTTTATATTTTCTTATTGTTTTGTTCAAGTACTTTTGACAATCCCAGTCATTATGAGGGGACCAATTTCGTATCTGTGTGGTTGTTAGAATTCCATTGGCTACATCCTGGTATTCAGCAGGAAGCTGGAAGTTTGAAATCGTCTAGCGTGACGTCATATGTGCCGGCCATTGGGAACGAAGCCCTGGAAAAAAAAAACGATTAATTTCATTTTATTTTATTTTTATTTTAAAAAATACAATAATAATAACATAAAAATTACAATATGAGCACTGGTAAAAAAAATGGTCGCTGAGACATTAGGATTATAAGCCCCCAATATATATATATAGACAGAAAAAAATCGATTATCATATGTAATTAAATTTCACCGACTAGCAGGAGTTCGATCGGATTTATTTTTTATTATAATTTTACAATCTGTGAATAAGTTGTTGCCCATCTCGTCAACGTTTTCATTTGGGCAGATTCTCCAAGTATTTTAGCTAGATGTGCGATAAAATATTCGTAAAATGGAACTTTTTAAAATTCTGCTTTAAATTATATATATATATATATATATATATATATATATATATATAGGGTCTATTGATTGTATTAGCACTTAGATTTAATCATAACTTTCTAAGCTTTATCATTTTTTTAAAACTACTTTCAGAACATCCTACATATACTTTACTTTCACCATCTTCGTTACCCACAACTGTTTCGTAGACCAGCCCTTGTGTTTTACAAGAGATCTTTTCATTAAACATTTGTTTCTATCACTACAGTGGCACATTTTGTCTTTGAAATTCCTAGTCTTCTGTTTTTGTGAGGGTAGACCTGTAGCTTATTTTCACGGTGTTTCTATTGAAGATTTTATGCAATTAAGAATTTTTAGAAAAGTGCTTATCAAGCAACTTGTAAAAAACCTTTGCCCTATGATTGATTTTGCTTCTATTTCTGATACATCTATATATATATATTATTATTATTATTATTATTATTATTATTATTATTTTATACTTATTGTAAAGTGCTCAATATCAGTGATAGAGCTAATATATTCAGTTGTATGGATATGAGTTTAGATCCTGGGTTTCACGCTTTTTTGCAATCATCAGGCAAAAGCATGAAACCCAGGGTCACAAACTCATACAACTGAATATATATATATATATATATATATATATATATATATATATATATATATATATATATATGCTGACGTGCCAAAAGTGATATGACAGCAATAACGTTAATGGCAGGTGGCACTAACGGACTCTGACGGCATGGAATTAATTGTCCAAACTGATATCGGTTTTTCTCTGATATTTGTTGAGTGGACACCGGCAAGGTGATATGAATTCTTGGGCTCTAAATGGACACGATTGTGGGTGATGGATGGATAGGACAATCCATTTCTGAAATTGAGGGTATTTGACATCCCTCAATCTATGATGTGACGTGGTTATTAGCGCATTTCGTCGAGAGCGCAGTGACCGATCACAGGTATTTAAGGATTGTGCCCAGAGACGTCTCGCTAGAATTGTTTGTTTTAACAAACAGTCACTTAATCTAATTACATCCACATTCAATACAGACGCCTGTCTCACGGGTCAGTTCGGCATTCTTTAGCTTTTTATGGGGCATAGGAGTAAAAAGGCCATCAGCGTGTCTCTGTTAACGCCAGAACACAGGACACAAAGCTCACCCCACTTGAGTTCGTGTCGTTGTTTATTGGAACCTGAAAGATTGGCAACGTTTTGCCTGGTGCAATGAGTCACGCGGTTCTAGATGTCTCAGGATGACCGTCAAACTCGGTTGATTGTAGCGTAGATCCCATGAGGCCTTGGGCTAGTTTTGTTGTATGCCGGTGCTTCCAAAATGGAATTTGATCACGTGATATGAAGTGGTACCGATTATCCGTTCAAACACGTTGATGGTCGGTGATCACTACATTGCTCAGTTTCATTGCCATTGGCACCCATTCAAACGCTATCTGCTCATTAGACCCGGGTTCGAATCTCACCATAATCAGTTTATCAGGGAGGTAACATCTCGGGTTCAGATGGTCAAAATTTCTCAAGGAGGTAATATTTTTGATATCGTGATTTCAGCGCGCGTTACTTACGGAAAGCGTCTGAAAGCCAAATCTACGTGTGTTAATAGAAGTTTTGTAAGGGAAAGTGGATTGATGGATCCGTTGGGAACTCGAAGACGGTTGTGCTACCACCAAGTGACATCTTGACGGATAGATTGAGCAAGCTGGCCTCATCTCAAAATAACTGATCCCGCCAGATTATCTTCAGGCCTGACGGTTGCGTATAACCATGAAACAGACTGCCGTCGCCAGGTGTTGACGTCAATGTCCATTTTTATATTTACATATACTCTTTTTCTAATATTGAGAACTTTAATCTATACATATAGCATACCTTAAAACTATATTTTATCATATATATATATATATATATATATATATATTATATATAATCATATATATAAATATAAATACATATATATATATATATAATATATATAATCGTATATATATATATAACATTTATATATATAACATTTATTTTCTGTTTTATTGTTACCTCTTTGTCCAGAGTTCCCTCACGATCCGCGTAGGTGAAACCTAGGTAGGTTTGCCTGGCTCTTGAGGTTCATAGTTAGATTTGCTCTACTTTGTGTATTGATCACTTTGCTTATTTATTTTTCTTTTACTCGTGTCGAAGGTTTTTTTTTTCTTTGGACTCTGAGCTTGAATTCTGGTCGATTATTTTCGACAAAATTACATGTTCATAGTTCTTTCTTTTTTATTCCTTTTTTTTTTCCTTGGATATTGCTTTGTTCATTTACAAGCGAATACACCTAAGGTTTTTCCGGAAGAGTATACTTACTTATATTTATAAGATTATTATTATTATATATATATATATATATATATATATATATATATATAGCCTGGCTCCCATGCTATTTGGTATAGGTGTAGCAAATACCTCAGGGAAATGAATATCTCTGCCTTACATAGTCCACTTGCATCTTGGAATAAATGAACTTGTTTTCATAATTCAACTTTTTCTCTTTTTTTCTCTCCAAGATTCCAAAGAAATCTAGCTATATTAAAGCATTTTTCCGTTTAACACTGACAGTGTGAATGTTCCAATTGTTTTCTTATATCACTTGAAATACGTGAACGTGTTTTCATTTTCCCATCTTTTTCAAAGATGTTAAAAAAGCATGCCTTTATTGAGAAGACAGTTTCTTCAACATAGTAGACTATATCGTTTTTGTGCGGACATACATTTTAGCACTTGTGGCCTGAAGATCCTTTGTGGTGGAAATCATTTAACCGTTGTGCAAATTTCTTTAAATTTCATATAAAAGTAACAATCTCTTTGGTATTACTATCTATGTATCTATCTATCCCACACCCTCTCTCTTAATTCGGGTAAGTCATAGTTATTTTCTAATACTGGTTTAACTTGGCATAAGCGACACATAAGCACATGAAATACCCTGTCTTATCTTCCAACTGCTTTTAGTGATTGGAGTAACCATGAAACCTTCCGTGGATAGCAAAGAAAATGGGAGCAAACCAATGATCACAATTTTAGTAGTGACGACATTTAAACTTAATACAGTAATTCAAGATTCTGTGTTTTCTTCTTGCAGCCCACTGACTTTACAGCTACCCTACTCCTTTCCCACTCACCTGTAATCCGTTTCAGAATTAACAAATGAAGTATTTCAAACAGAATGGAATGTGTTTATGACTAAACACTGATTTTTACTCTTTGAAGCCTAAATTTGTTTTGATGACAGACACAGAAAAGAAAATGCAATAACTCCTAGAGAAGAAAGCTAGAAGAAAGGACTAACGATCAGTTATAAGAAGACAGAATGGCCGTTATCAATTGATTGTTGGTTCGTTTCTAAGTTTTAGCAACCAGAAACTATTTTTAGATTGTAAGAATTATTTTTTATGTTTATATATTCTTTTTATAAATACAAATATTTAAGTAAATGCTCTGTTTTATAATAAACAACATTTACCGGCCTGAATGTCCGAGAAAATGTCATAGAAAATATGCGCCCTCCGACAGAATGGAACCTGTATCCTATAAGGAACCGTCATATAACTTGACGTGCTTTTAACGATTGAGCCACAGAGGAGCGTTTCCATTAGCAAGGTCCATTTTACTGTTTTTAAACCACAATTCTCCATGATTTTCTCTCATACATTCATATCTGCTCGATGCGTATCCAAATGTAAAAAATAATTGTCGGACTTTATCCATTTCATAATGTGTGACGTCAAGAATTATTTTGTAGATAATAATGGTTTAGCGATACAAGTCTTACTAATTAACCCATAGCAGGAGGGAGAAGAGGTTGATTCATATCTTTTCCAAGGTTATTTGCGCGTAAGTCAATATAACGAATCAAACGGCAATTAGAACTCGGCTCTCCGATTAACAATGTCATGCCATTATCCACTACACCACCCGTATGTACAGCGGTCACCCATCTAGTTACTAAGCAGGCTCGATGTTGCTTAACTTTGGTGATCGTACGGGAATCGGAGTTTCAACGCGATGTGACTATCTACGCCGGTCGTTTGAGAGACAGCTCAAAAGATACGAGCCAAGTCTTGTAGACGTTAGACATAAGCCCGTGAAGTGGGAAGCTAAGCAAAATATTCAGCAAGAGGCAAATGTCAGAAACAAAGAAAAAAAGGCTAGGCTGTTATGTAATACCAGTCGTCCTATATGCCAGTGAATACTGGACAGTTTACTCACAGATGCTGAGGAAACTTGAGACAACGGAAATTTGCTTCTATAGAAAGCGATTAAAAATACCATGGACAAAACATGTGAACAATGAGGAAGTTTTAAGGAAACAAGACAACACTTGTAATTAGAATAAAAAAAGAAACTGTTAAAATTTCTGGAACACATGGTGAGGAAAGAAAGCTGGCAGACTTTAACACTCACTGGACATATTGAAGGCAAGAGGGACAGGGAGAAACATTGAGTAACCTACATACCAAGTTTATGTAAATGGATAGCAGAGCTTGGGGGGATAGTAAGAAGATAAATATTGCTTAGAGCTAGAAAGGATAGGAAATTGTGGAGAGCCATGATCTACAAATCCTGAACTAATAGGACACACAAAAGAGAAAGTTGTAGTAGTAGTTTCGGAATTCAATCTGTATGTTGAGCAAGGATCCGAACAAATGAACTGACACTAATTCAGAATTAGTGCAAGCATTTCTGTGCAAAGAAGACTATTATATATATAGTTACTGAAGTGAATCGAATAATAAATTATTATTTACTGACTATCCACCTCGCCAAATGCACAGACACACACTTCTTTTGTTGAACATTTTTCATATCCCCGCATTTATATTTTTAGGATTAAATTCACAATTCAGTTCCGAGAATGAGATCAATAAAAAATAACATTTTTTTTTTAAAAGCACGCAAAACTTTATTTGTTAACAGTACACTGGTTATGTAGAAAACGTAATTTCTTTTTGAAATTCCATTCATTCACTTCAAATGCCTGTTGGTCAAATGTCAGTCTGGTCTACATATCTTAGGCTAAATTTTTATCTACAAAAAAGCAAAGAATGAATTAAGTTTATATAAATATCAGGCAGATGATCCTATGGGTTTATACTCACCGCACACACGTCTATTATTGTTTATACAGAGGACCTTTCTCTAAAGGTGTACATAATTTATTAAAATAAGGAAGGTCGTAGATATAGGACTATTTAAACATGGGCTATCCCGCTGCACTATCTATCAAACCAGTTTCACAGACTATTGAACGAGGTGACGACAGAAATTCCAGATATTAAAATTACGCCATGATTCCTGTAAATATTTTTTTGTGTCAATCGACGGGCTTGCACTAAATAATTTTTCTCAGCTTGACAACTGTTTATTGGATACACGAAGGCTTGAAGTGTTCGACAACAATTGCCTTCGCTGCATTCTACGATGCCGCCGAATCGATTGTGTGCCCACAGCCACTCTACGTCGTCGCCTGAGTCTCCGTCCTCTTCCACCCGTCCTGCTCCAGCGTCGTCTCCGATGGTTCGGGCACGCAGCTCGACGCCCAGAGGGAGAGCTCATCCGCAATGTACTTCTCCCTCCTTCTCTTCCTAGCTGGCGAAAACATGTCGGTGGGCAGCTGAGGATGTGGGCAAGCACAATCAAGGATGACCTAGCAGTATTATCGGGTCCACAAGTAGTTGGTCTTCGACGATGGAATCGCGATTGGCTCGCCATTTCGTGTGACCTGGCTCAGGATCGGCGAGCGTGTGCAGCGATGGTCCGTGATGCTGTACTTGTTCGGGAGGAAGCCGGTTCAACCCGACCAGGGTGAAAACCGATACAAGTCAAAAAGTCAAGTTATTAGGTACACGGTTCTGACGGTAGACAATAACTTTAATGAAATATTTGACTAAAAGGAATAAGACTAATTGACTAAAATAGTGATGCAATGTCATCACAATATTCTGACAAGTACACCTCAAGCTTCATTGGACATTTAGATAACTATAATTGGACTATTTTTACGGCCTTATTTACCATTTGGCTGTAATTAGATTTAATATATTTACTTATTAAAGGCAGACCTAGAACAGTAATAGGCAAAGTTATCTTATTTAAATTACTAGTTGTTATTCTGAAGTTTTCTTTAAATTCATTCTTTGCCATTGTAATTATCAACACTGTACGGATGTTTATCAATTCCATTTAGTAAACTGTTCTAGACGTTGTTTCTCCTTCAGGACCGTGGTCCCGGTAAATGGTAGTCAAGCTATCTCGCTTAACGCTCATCATCTTGAAACGTGTGTGCCTATCAAAAACACGCCCTACCTAAAAAAAAATTCCCTAATAGCCTGAGTAATCATTTCTAAGGTCTTCTAAGCAGTTCTTTCTTCACGCAAAATTTGATGCAGCTATCGTAAAGATTACAGAGCCGTTTCAGAGCCTCGGTAATAAGTAAACAAGAATAATATCCCATTTGCAAACTGACACAGCATAATGGATACCAGTGAGGATTAATTGATTGTGCACTTCTGCTGAATTTTGCATTCATAATGCACATAATCTGATGCATGATAGTGAGTTCGATCCCCACAGGGGTGTTCCACTACTTACTATCTTGTGATAGACTAAAATAAATTTAATAAAACTCAAAAAGGGCGCCTTGCCATAAGTTGTTAAATCTCGGTAAGGGCGCGTCGCCCTGGAGATAAACATTTTAGGGGTACAACAGTACTTAGATATACGTCATTTTTTGTACGTAAACACGCACAATATGGCCTTGTGAAAAGGAAAACGTGTGTTTGTTCTCACTGGCGCTCCCAGATAGGATATATGATGCAATCTTGGTGGACATTCCTTGTTGATAAGAGGTCAGCTCTACCCCTTTATCTAACCCTAACCCAACCACTCAATCTTGCCTTGTAGCAGAACCGCGTCGACCAACATCTCTAGGTTATCAGCATTTTATTCACTTCCCTTTACAGGTTTCTTGTTGCAATTTACGTTGTGGACTCTTTTTATTTAACCCAAGGACACATTAAAAAGTACGCTTGTCCCGGCACCTGCTGATACTCTCGTCTTGTATTGCACTCTTCCGTTTTTTTCTTCTTTCTCTCTTTCTCCTCTCTTTTTCTCGCGTCCCACTTCGTTCTTTTTCCTTTTTCTCTTCTTCTCGTGTTGTTCTGTGTGCGAGTCTATATAGAGTGAGTGCGAGTATGGCTTCGTGTGTAACCTTCTCTTGACACTTCATGTTTTCACTTTGAATAAAACCTCTGTTTTGTGTGAGATTTAATCAAACCAAAAGCGCATTCAGCTGTGAAACTCTGTTTTGTTAACGTCTCTCTCTTTTTATCTGCAAATAGCAGGAAGATATTTTAATGAATAAATTCAATCTTTTAAACCTTCCCAATTAAAAAATTTAAATTATTTTCTATTCTAGAAAATGATTCGTTTATAATCCTCTGCTCAAGAAATAGGCAATATAGATTTTAGTGGATGTTTTGTGAAGAGATGTTCTTCATGTATTCTTTTTTCGAATTAAATATCCTTAATTTGAGAGTATTTCCAATTTGCTAGCAAATGTTTAAGTCAGGAATTAAACTATGTTTAATGATCTTCATTACACAAGATTTTTTTTTTAAATAACATGATTTTCTGATAATGAACTGAAAGCGCGGCCACAATATCAAATAAAAAAAGCACTTCTTTGAAAGTTTTGAAAAAAGTGTTGCAATCATTGAATAGAGATTACTTGGGATTAATTTTCTTACTTGTATTATTCTTTTATACATTATGGTACCGTACACCTTGGCCTTCGAGTAACTGGTGGTTTCTGGAATGTCGATTCCTACTCTGAAGTGGCTTGCGCTTTCACTTTGAGACTGAAGCAACGTCGAGTATAATCAGTTCCTAGATGGGTAACCGCTTGCGAATACCAAGTCCTCTAAGCTTAGATGTGCGGATGGTGTAATGTATAAATGACTCGCAATTGTTAACCGGAGAGGAACCGAGTTCAAATGCTTGATGGATACTTCATATTCACTTATGCGCAAATACCCTTGGGAAAGTTATGAATCCATCTTTTCTCCCTCAGCTATGGGATAATTAGTAAGACTTGCATCATTAAAAACATTATTATCTCCCAAAAACTAAAAATAAAATTGCGTATAAAATATTTAGATTTTGGCATTAAATAACCCATGCAGATGTTGATTTGCCGCTGAACAAAAACAATTAATATTGACTTCCAGGTTACACTTTGCAAGAACAAAGAATAAAGTATGGATCGTGCCAAGGAATAAGTCCTGCTCGATTATATATATATATATATATATATATATATATATATATATATATATATATATGTGTATTTAGGCAGCAATCCTTCATTTGTGCATGTTTCATTAAACTCGGCAGACAACGTACTACGATTAAGCTTTTTATTTAATTTTTCTTGTGTTCGAACAAATGCTTTCTTTTTTGGACACAGAGTGTGTAGAAACTGTCCAAATATTCTGTAATTCCGAGCGCTTTCGACTATACTTTTAGTCATTATCAAGGATGATTTTACTTTTTCAGTTTAATTGAGTGTGTGGGTTGTGTGTATGTTTTTAGTATTATAGAGAATGTATTATTTTCCGAACACAGCACATTGTGGCCGTGTTCATAGTTAATGTTGTTAAGTGTTGGAGTTTTCTTTTTTATTATTAGGGCTTCCATTATTTTTAACCTTTTTATACATGTGGATGATGTTATTATGTTTGTATTTTCTACTAGTTTGTTTCGGATGAAGTCACTATAACACTAAAAACATACACAGCCTTATATGGTGGTATTTTGCATATATATTGGTTTTTTGCTAATATGGTGGTATTTTGCTTATATAGTGGTATTTTGGTAATATGGTGGTATTTTGCTCACCATGAAAACAATTTTTCTACTTCACATATTATTATCCTATTATTATTGTCAACACCCGTTCGATTCCGAGCATCGGTATAGTCACCTTTTCTCCTTCTTTCCTTTCTATTTTCTATTGGAAGTGGCGGAAATGGTTGTGAATGGAAGGGAGTTTTACGAGGCCAATTCCCAATTGAATTTAATTTTAGTAAACAACTGTGCGTAACGGAGAAGTCCACAGACTTGGCCAGAAGCGCTTACCACGCGGATCAAAGGAGGCGGGCGCGATCTGGCAAACCTTGTTGCATCGGATTGTTGGATGCTTTGTCTGTCAAGGTCCGCCTGGGTTACGCTAGCCTACGATGGCTTGTAGATCGTGTAGATTTTTTGCTTATTCCACCGTTGGGGCTTTCAAGTGTTGGTAGCCTTCAGTCTGGTCCTTCCTCTTCGCCCTTATTACCTTTGTTGGCCCTACAAGTATTGGAACTCCAGATAACATCGCTCTTATTGTAGCTGGGACAAGTAATCCCTCTAACATGACAAAGAACGCCCAACATACTATTGGCAAATAAATGAAGCGGGTAGGCCAAATCTCAAAATTGAGCGGGAAAATTTGAGCTCGAGCCATCGTCTAGCGGAAACGGCAACAAATCCAACTTGTGTATGGCCGAAAAACTGGCGATCTTACAGAACATGTTTGGTAGCAAAATACTAAACAAGAAGCAAGATCGTGTACCCGTCTGCCGGCATAAAATTAATTTTTGGTTTAAACCTTAAAGCATACGAGATAGAAAAGCTGGTGGATACCTCGATATACATTGTCGCCTACTAAGTAACACACCTATGGTGGTATTGTGCTCATGATGATTATTATTTCCTACATACCTCGACCAGCTCGTCGTATTCAACAATATATACTATGGGACACGTAATGGCTTCCAAACTTAAAATGAAGCCTTCTTTACCTTTCAGCTGAAATAAAAAGAGAGAAGACATTTTGGATTTAGTAACTTTTTAAATACCTTGTTTTCTATTCGGAACATGTACATGTTATGTATAAAAAAAAAAAAAAAGAAACACACACACACACACATATATATATATATATATATATATATATATATATATATATATATATATATATGGTGGACTCTCCCGTCGTATTCTACGTATGAGGGTCAAGCAGCTCAGAACCGATAGCCAGACACGATCACATATGATTTGATTATAGTGGTGAAGGCTTTGTGCAAAACCAACCACACTTTTTGAAGGGCCGAATACAGAGACCTGGTGCCACAAGTCCCCACTCTGCAGGTTTTGAATTCAGTTTCCTTCTTCTAGATGAGTTGCCATCCAAG
Organism: Acanthosepion pharaonis; assembly: GCA_903632075.3. Lineage (NCBI taxonomy): Eukaryota > Metazoa > Mollusca > Cephalopoda > Sepiida > Sepiidae > Acanthosepion > Acanthosepion pharaonis. The sequence continues at coordinate 353,488 of CAHIKZ030000469.1, read as the reverse complement.
GCTATAGAACTGCTATTTATCCATAGATGGAGGAAGAAGAGGATTCATACCTTTCTCAAAGGCACGTAAGTGAATGTAATGGATTCGATTGGAATTCGAACTCGGCTCCACGATTCCTCAACCCGAGCCGCTATCCACTACTCCGCCGTGCCTCCTCTCTGTCTCTGTCTCTGTCTGTCTGTTTCTCTCTCTCTCTCTCTCTCTCTCTCTATATATATATATATATATATATATATATATATATATATATATATATATATATATATATATATGCAATGATGAATTTCAGGTTTAAATGTAACAAAATTCTGTCGCTAAGATAAAGTTTAATTTAGCCAGAAAATTATCGAACATTTTTTTGTCAATAATCAAACGGCAAAAATACAAGTGTAATATTATTGGCGAGATCTGTCAAATTTCTTCTTCGCCTGATTCTTGGTGCTCGTTAAGATGAAAGCTTTTTTCAATTTAAAATAAGTCTCCTTCAGAAGTATTCCGATAGGTATTGAAAAAAAAGTTATAACTAGCTCCTTGTGAAATTCAAACTGCCGAAAACAATAAATTGATAGCCATCGTCTTAACACAGACGTCCACTTTAATAACAATATAAAGTATGCAGATGACAGTGTTGGTAGCAGACACAGAAAGCAAACTCCTACAGAAGGGAGTGAAGGAAAGCAAGAAGAAAGGACTAAACATCAATTGCAAGAAAACAGAATGCCTAATTGTTAAGCGAAGGAAGAGTCCAACATGCAAATTACAAATTGAAGATAGCAAAATCAAACAAGTAAAACAGTTTAAATATCCGGGAAGTGTTTTAGCAGAGGACAGAAAATGCGACACAGAAATCCGAAGGCGGATTAGCATAGCAAAAGATACCTTCCAAAAGCCAAGCAAAGCATTATGAAAAAGGAAAATTTCATTAAAAACAAAGAAAAGTGTACTTAATTGTTACTTTATATCATCTCTCCTATATGGAAGTGAATGCTGAACAATTTCCTTACAGATGGAGAAGAAATAGAAATCTGGTTCTACAGAAGGATACTGAGAGTACTATGAACTGAACAAGTGAAAAACGACGAAGCTTTAGGGAAAACGAAAACAAACAGGACACTAAAAACCATCAAAAAGATAGTGTTGGAATTTCTATGGAACATATTGAGAAAAGAGGGCTTGGAAATGTTGATACTCACAGGACAGATTAAAGGCGACAAGGACAAGGGAATAAAATGTATGACCTGGCTTGCGAGCATGAGCAAATGGATGACGGAACCAGACTTAGGAGAGAGAAAAAAAAGACAAAATTTATTAACCGCATTTAAAATTAAAGGACAGGAAGTTGTAGAGAACCATTATCACTAACCCTCTGGAGACAATTATTATGATATACTTGATTATTATATTTCATATCCATGTAAAATAAACACAAACGTAATAGTACTAGGATCCATGCATAAAATAATTTGAAATTTCAAATAAAAGATTGAAATGAATCCTTAAAGATTTGATCTGATTCTCTAATGAACCACAAAACTTACATTCATTCAAGCAAAAGCATAAAATATTGAACATTAAAAGTATGAAATAACTTCGGCTCACACACAGCAAACTTTCGGTTATGCAATCAGATAAACTGAAGTAGTCTGATCGCTTGAATATATGCACACGTATTGTATTATCAATTCTAGCGGCTACAATGTAGATAAATACTCACCCATTACCACTAGACTGAAAAATGTTATCTTTGTCCTAACAATCAACACAAGGGTACGGCAAGTAAATAGACGGGGACGGAGTGTGCTAACCTATAGACACCACTGCTGTTATTCTAGTCTTACGTAATTGTTTAATTGAAGACGTGTTGGTTTTTATATAAGGTAACTCCATAAAAATATCTCTTGCTAATCTCTTTGCTCAAAGAACATGAATTTTCGTACATTTTTTAAACAGAATTCTTAAAAGAGACAGAGTTTTTATGGTAATGTGACAAAAACATCATACTCGAAAAAGGATATTTAGTCACGTGATGTTCGTGTTTTTTATTAAAGGTGTTGTAAACATACATGTTCAATAGCGTCATTCTCAGGACATTACAGTAATGTAACTAAGGTGTTGTGAATTAATATCGTTAATTGAATCATCATCGTGACGTGACGGTTATTTGTTGAATATAATTCGAATAAACAACTCAATATTAACGAAAATAAGAAAAAGCTTGGCCTTGACAGAAATCTGTATGTTTCGCAGATCGAGGCGAGGTAAAAGCAAGGATTTTCAAAGCAGGTTTGGTTTGGTTTGTTGTGTTTTACGGCATATCAACCTCAATGGGTCATTTAATGACGACACCTTTTTTTTCCTGGTAATATTTTGTTTTGTCAAAGATATATTTCTGTTAATATTTTTTTCGTCAAAAATGTATAGCTGGTAATTTTATTTTAAAACATGTAATGCTGGTAATTTTTTTTTTTCAAAAACGTATTGCTGGTAATATTTTTTTTCAAAAATATATTGCTGGTAATAGTTTTTTTTCTTCAAAAATTTATTTCTGGTAATAATTTTTTACAAAGTATTTCTTGTATTAAAACCTATTTTTACACTTTCATTATGATTTTTACCTCAGTTTCGGGGTTAACTATTTGCCCATAGCTGGGGTCCTAACAGGTGCTACCACCCCGGGTTGTGTTGGATCTGGGAACACCAGCAATTAAGAGGTGGTTCAACGCTCCTCAAAACCTCCTGATTAGAGGCCTTACCCAGGACACGGATGTAGTTTATCGTCATACCCAGGAACGCTTTCAAAGCATTTTTGCCCTCCCCAATAATATGCTCAAATAACACAATATTTCCTTTCCCATTGCTTCCTTACTTGTCATATCCGTATTAACACTTTTACCGAGTGGCTTTCCAAAAGTAATTCCTTATTTACATTATTCAGACTTTTTTTTGTTGTTGTTATCGCTTTTCTCTGGCACTCCTTATTACTGGTTCCCAAATTGTATTCATTTCTCTGCTTGGTCGGCTCAGGAGATTTTTGTGGCCTAGCATATGTGCCGATTCCTTAAGTTAACGAATTTTCCAATGGTGTTCCTTGTCTATGATCTCAACCTTATCCTACAGAGGGTGGTGATCTCCCTTCTCTCTCCATATGTGGTCAGCCACGCCTGATTTTTTCCACTTCCCCTCGTGTTACAGCTTTCTGGTTTTCTTGAAGCCTTACCTTAAGGGGGACAGCCTGTCTCCCCTTTATATTTCTTTCTGTAGCTGCACGGGATAGCGTACACACCGTCTTTAGTCATGTTCTCCTCTGGGGGTGGGGGGTCTTACTCGGGAGAGATATCTGCGAAGTGTCGTCAAGGTTTTGAAGGTTGTCCTGATGTTATATGGACCGCAGATCCTTTGTATTTTTTCTGATAACCCCTTCACATAAGACAGGCAGACTGTTTTTCTAAGTGTTGTTGTCCTCTTGTACCCGCCTATCCCAGTTTTTTTTTGGGGGGCTGCTGCTATGTACTCAGGGTAGTTGTTACGTTGTAGGGTACTACTTATACTGACCAATTTTTTATCTAATGTCTCTAGGTCACCTCTTATGACTTTCCTCGGTGTTGTAATCAGCGGACGATCCCTTTCTTTACGCTGTATGGATGGTGGGAGTTGAAATTGAGGTACTGTCCGGTGAATGTCGGTTTACGGTATACGGATGTCTTAAACCCATGCTCTGTTCGAGATATTAGAACATCAAGGTATGGGAGTGTTTTGTTACTCTCTTTCTCCATTGTGAACTGTATCGAAGGTCTTATTGAGTTCACATGGTCCAGTAGAACCTGAACCTCTTCCTGGTGTGGCCAGAGTATGAAGGTGTCATCTACGTACTCTAACCATATAATTTGCTTTAGAGATATAGATTCTAGTGCCATTTCCTCAAAGTATTCCATGTATATGTTCCCCATTGCTAAGCCCTCATTCTGTCAATATATGTGTGATCCCATTCCAAAGTGTGTTGTTTGTGTACAGAAAGTCAACATCTCCATCAGATTATCTATTGGAATACTGATCCGTTCTTCTTTCAAGAGTTGATAATGTCGACTAGCACCATATTTTCCGCATGGACGAATTTACTAATACACATTTACGCGCTCTTTCCCCAATTCAGTTCTCTGCTACGAGAAATATTGGAAATTTTACGCGCACTGCACACACACATACACACAGACACATACACACATATATATATACATATATATATATATATATATATATAAAGAAATTTAGTTTGAAGGTGTGCTATATTGATGGGATAAAGTGCTCAATATCAGAGATAGAGCGTATGTAAATATAAATAAAAAACGTGAACATTGAAGTCAACACTCAGAGGCGATTGTATCCATCATGAAACACCTTGTCGCCTCTGAGTGTTGACTTCAATGTTCACTTTTTATATATATATATATATATATATATATATATATATATAGAGAGAGAGAGAGAGAGAGAGAGAGACGGGGTGGGTAAATCAAATAACTAGATATTAGAAATCGTATATGCGCTGACGTGCATACACAAGTAAACAAATAAATATTTATTAAATTTACTTTAAGGTGTAAACATAACAGTGCTCGATGTGATTAGACAGACCAAAGAAATGTATATTAATAAATAAACGTATACCTACGTTTGTACGACTTAAGTTTCGTTGTTTTTCCAACTCAACAGGCACCATTTATTCCTTATGATTTAATAAAAATGAATATACTGGGTCTCATGAAAGGAACGCTAAATTACACACAGATTCACAGTTATTAGGTGTAGGTAGGGGGCCACTATAAAAAAATTTAAAAATTAAATTTAAAAATTAAAATTAAGTTTAGCAGAGGAACGTTGGATGACACTTAAGTCATAAGTAATATTTCGTGCCTGATGAGTTGGTAAAACAACGAAACCTAAGTTGCATTCCAAATATATATATATATATATATATATATATATATATATATATATTATAAGAAAAATACAGAGTCAATGAGGATTTCAGTTGTAGAGTTTATTTCTGTAACTTTGATAGCACTATTGATTTTGTGTTTGATCTCCACTTGACTGTTATGTGATGTTTATCATTCTCTATGGTCGTAAAAGCGAAACAATTTCAGCACAAATGGAAAGTGACATTGAGAATGTATGTGAGAAATAAAGAACTTCTGAAGTGAATATGTGCTAAAAAGTAATTGAGCTTAACAATTACAAAGACATTTGGAAAACATTATGAGGAAAGAAAACTGGAGAATTCAAAACTCTCAGGGCGTAAGAGTCACAAATAAGAACAACAAGTAACAAACTTGAGAATATTTTTATCCTACCGGGTGATTGAAATTTAATATCCTGTGTTCGAGCCACGGTGGTGTGCCATCAGACACTTACCTCTTAATTAATACCTGGACCCTATGGCGTCTTCAAAACGGAAGTGCTGTGACGGTCTGAGCAATTTATATTCTCTAGACCGTGTAAGCATGGACTGACTTTAATCTCGGCGTTGCACGACAGTGCGCTGGTGTAGCAATGACATAAATCTCTGAGCAATTTGTGCAAGTCAATAAAACAGAAAATATTGCTGAGAACAACAAAAGACAAGAAACAGTGGAGAGGGGGGGTCTAATTCTTCACATCCTGAAGAGAGAGAGAGAGATGGAGGTGTCTTTCTATTATTTTCTATATTAATGAAGTACTTAATTTTGTAAAAATTAATTACTGTCGGAATGACAACTTCAATGAACTAATTTTTAAATATTATTAAACATATTTATTTTGTCTGGTTTAACGTTTATTCAACATAGAATGAATTTTCATAAGCCGGGTTTTATTACACTGGCCAACAGCCGACATTCATCAGGAATTGGATTTCTTCCATCAGGCATAGTTTCTTTGATGAAATGAGATGGGCATAAAGATACGATCAGCTGCATCATCACCAGTAAAAGACTTTACTGATTTCTTTTTTATTCTTAATTCTACGTATTAATTTATGAATTATTCAAATTCTTTATAGTTTAGTGAAGCATTTTTCACAAAATACTTCATTAGTCATATTTGGAATCTCCATAATTTTTTTCTTTTTCTTATTTCTTTCCAGTTGTCCGATACTCGTCACTTGTCCAGTCCTGTCTCCAGTCATCATCATCATCGTCATCATCATCATCATCATCAAACTCTATTCAATATGTCAACAGTTCTTATTTTTAAGAAAAGTTCTTATGTTGTGTCTGTGGTTCATTTACCACCAAAGCTCAGCAACATGTTATCACAATTGAAATGAAGACGATCTTCCGGTTGTATTTTGGATGCCCTCTCGAGATAAGACAAGAGATGGTGGTCATATATCATCTGCCCAGCTTGTTCTAATGGACTAAGGGGTTGGCTTAATAAAAGGAAAACGGTAATGCCGTTTGCAGCACCCATGATATGGAGAGAACCAAAGGATCATTTCAAACACTATTACTTCTTCATGCTTAATGCATATGGGTTTACAGTTAAGATCAAGCATAGAATTGGCAAGAAGACCTGTACCCCACAAAGATAAGGACCTTCCTGCTCCAGTATCAACGTAGAATGGCCTCTAAATGTCTGACTAAGAAGTACTTTTTGAGGGAACAATTAGTGATGTGGAAACAACCAAATTGGATGTAGTTTTTGTTCTTGAAAATGAAGTCTAAATATAAACATTTTCTCAAGGAGAATTAAATGATTTAGTTAAAAGGCTTGGCATTGTCAAAGGATGAAACTGAACTTTTAGCATCTAGTCTCAAACAAAAGTGTCTGCTTAAGGACGATGTTTGTATTATACAAAGAGAAATAAGGATTTTACTTCTTTCTTATCTGTAGACGGACCACTTTGTTTTCTTCAATAACATTGATTACGTAAAACAATTAAAAGTTACGTAATACAATTTAAAGTATATTGAATGCGAGATACGTTTTGCTAATAAAATGGCCGACATTAAACTAGTGCAGTAAATATTGGTAAATTAGTTATAAGTACGTTCAATACTTATGGATAACAACTCAGACTTATATAATTCTACAATCAGTCATTGACTCTCGACAAGAAAGGTCACTTTATATATATATATATATATATATATATATATATATATATATATGTTTGTGCGTGTGTGTGTGTGCATATATGTATATACAAAAACAGGAGAAAGGAAAATTTATTTTAGCCGACGCGTTTTTCCCCTGGCTGACTTCATCAAAGCACATTTGCCTTGATAAAACCCCTCAGAGGACAAAACGCGTGGGTGAAGATAAGTTTTCCTTTCGTCTTTTTTTCATATTGTTCTTTTACAGATACACTCTGAAAATTTTTATACACACATACATACACACACAGACATATATATGTATATATATAGATAACGAGTTTGTAGAAATTGATATTAAGGTTTTACGATTATTCCCCCTTTCTTTTACTTTTCTTCCGTTTTCTCTTTCCTTCATTTTGTGAATACTTTCTCTCTTTCTCTCTCTCCCTCTCTCTCTCTCTCTCTCTCTCTCTCTCTCTCTTTTTGCTTCTAACTTCTTCTCGTATTGCTTTCCTTTCATACCTACACTCTCTTCAACAATCTAAACGGAATCATTCATCTTTCTTTGTCTCCCCCATTTCCTTCTGATTCTCTCTTTCTCTCTTCTAATTCTGCTTCTCTTTCATTCTAACTTGTTTCTTTCTCTTTATCTAAATATATTATATCTTCCCTCTTTCTTTTTCCTTCCTTCTCTCTCTCTTTATCCCTCCTCTCTCTTTCTTCCTTCTCTCTCTTTCTGTCACTATTAATGTTTATCCGGACTTCTTGTCCTGGGTGTTACGATAGACTACATCCGACCGCAAAGCTTCTGATTGGAAAGTTAGCACGAGCACGGAACCATCTCTCCATGGCTGTTGTTCCCAGGTTGAATTGGTATGGTAGCACCTATGGTTAGGGTCACAGCTATCGGCAAATAGGGAACCCCTAAACCGAGGTCAAAACACTTGAAAGTATAATAATACATTTTCATAGTAAATATACCAGTAATACATTTTCATAGTAAAAAAAAAAAATTACCGGCAATACAAGCAATTCATTTTTTTTTAATTGCTAAAACTTCCAAGAAAATTAAATTTCGGCTTCAAATAGCCCATGAGGTGTTGATATGCCGTCAAACAAACAAAACCTCTCACTTTCTCCCCCTCCCCTATTTGATGTTATTTCCTTTTGTTTTCCTTGCTCTTGTTAAGGATTGGTGAAAGATTTCACTGGAAACATTTGCCTTGATAAAATCCCTCAGAGGACAAAACGCGTTGGTGAAAATAAGTTTTCCTTTCGTCTTTTCCATATTGTTCTTTGACAGATATACTCTGTCTGAAAATTTTTATACGCACATACATACAGAGATTTTCTAAGCGTAGCTCAGATATGGCACAAGGCCGAATGTATAGGGCACCCAGTGAGGATCGAACTCACTACTCAGTCATAATTGTCCTAGCAAGACAAGCTTGCTAACCATTACACCACCTGGAGGTGCCCTCAAACACTGATATATATATATATGTATATGTGTGTGTGTGTGTGTGTGTGTGTGTGTGTGTGTGTGTGTGTGTGTTGATATGCCATCAAACAAACAAAATCCCTCTCTTCTTCCCCCCCCCTATCTGTTTTACTTCCTTATTATTCTGATGTTCTTTCAATCTTCCTTTTTTTTCCTTGCTCTTTTATTAAGGATGAGTGAAAGATTTCACTGGAAACGTTTGCACACATATATTTATGTCTATATTAATCAACTGTAAGTGAACAGAGTAACGGCAATGGATGAAAGCAATGAATATAATGGCGGCAGTCGGGAAAGAGAGGTGATACTCATAAATCGTTATCTATGTTTATGAACTCTTCACCGACATTCGGCATTTTACATCTAAACAGAGAACTTGGTCGACCCAGTTATTACATGTTGCTCGACCCAAAAGCTACCCACTTAATTTTTCCTCTTTGTCATTTTTACACATCAACTCTTTGTCTTTCTCTGAATTTTGGCTCTTTTTTTCTCTTCATATACATTTGCAATATGACGCCGTTACTCACACAAGTGCGGAAGCACTCAGCTCAAAGACCCATCACTCTCTGTCATTCTGTCTCCCGTATACTCACCTATTTTTTTTTCTTCTCTCACCCTGTCTCTCTCTTTCTCCAAATATATACATAGAGATATTTTCATATATGTCTATTAAAACAAACTTATAGAAAAGTGGGTACAAAAAATAGCAAAGCGGATAGATATATATTGTTTTCCTCTGGTATAAGTTTCCTTTTCAGTTTCTCTCTCTCTTTCTTTCTTCACACACACTCATACACACACACACACACACACACACACACTATATATATATATATATATATATATATGTGTGTGAAAAGTGTATATAAATATAAATAAATATATATATGTATAATTATTTATATATTATATGCGCGGTACTTATTAGAAAGCGCTCAATATCAGAGATAGAGCTAACATATTTGGTTGGATGCCGGGTGTAACAGCAAAATTCTCCAAATCGTGTAAAAGCTTGAACGAACCTTCGTATCTTACAAATTATTAAAAATATCTTAGAAATGATTAAAGATACCTTACTGGAATTCTCCGAGGTTTTTTATAATACTATTGGACTCTACTTTAAACAATAAGAATATATTTCTCTCTAAATTGAAATGTGTGATCCCTCTTGCTGTTGTGACCTCCTGTTCCCCTTTTCTTCTCTACTGTTCCCTCTATTTAAAACTTATTCACCGTTCATGGTTCTTGAATGGGCTTTGAATATGGAAACCAGAATATGATTGTTGGTACCATTACTAAAGGTCTGAATGGTCTTTTTCCTCTCACCATTGCTCATTTGAGAAGACAGTGGGGCTGACACAAAACAGTTTTAACCATGCACATTTCATTGAATACGATAGGCAAGGTGCTTTTATTTAGTTTTTTATACAATTTATCGTGCGATCTAATATTTTTTCTTTTCGAATGATAAATTATATAAAAACTGTCCGAATATTCTTTTTATCCGAGCTCTTTCGGCTATACATTTAGCCATTTTCAAGGATTAAATATATATATATATATATATATATATATATATATATATATATATATATATATGCGCGCGAGCACGCACACACATACACACACACATACACGCACACACACACACACCCTTGTGCAAATAAATTGAAACAAGCGATTTACTTTCCTTTCTTTCACCATACGGTCAGTTTTAGCTAAACCCAATGGAGTGACAGGGTGTAATCGATCTCTATTTTTCCTGGGATTAGGTCATTTGCAGTGATGTGCAATGATATGAAAAATATATGGTATTGAAAAATATTGCGTCATCCGTGATTGCATCAGATTTTTCTCACGTCCAGACACTATTGTCACGACTGTCGATTAGGTGTCCTGCGGCCATTGTCTACGGTGGACTTTACTCCCAGGAAGCGTACGAAAATTGTAACGCAGCACGAACACAATGACAGGCCTTACCAGTAAGCAAATCAAAGTACTATAGAATGGCCTGGGAACTCTCCTGATTTAAATCCAATCGAGAATCTCTGGTAAGTATGCAAGGAGCGACTTCCTAGATTGGGCATACGAAGTGCTAACATTTGAATTGCGTCATTTTTCGTTGGAGAAATACAAAAAAGAGTAAATAATAACGGAATTATTCGTTTTGTTTCAATTAATTTGCACTAGGAGATATATATATATATATATATATATATATATATATATATATATATATATATATATATATATATATATATATATATATATATGAAAAGGCCACCGAACTCCAAGAAGCTTCAGATGGAAAAGATCTAAAGGCTTTCTATACTGGCCTGAAGAGCATTTTCGGTCTTCAGAAAAGTGGTGTTGCTCCAATCTCCACAGCAGATGGTGAAACTCTCTTGACGGATTAGATCACTAGAAAGAGCATTTCTAAAGTGTGTTAAACACCACTTCGGTTATTGATGAGAAAGCCATCATATCATTTGAGCAAAATCCTGAAATTCCGGAGTTGTCTTTTGAACTTACCTATCAAGAGGTAAGTGACTCCATCAAGCAAATCTCATCAGGAAAATCACCTACTCCTAAGGATCCTATTTCACCTGAAGTGTATAAGCATGGTGGACAATAGTTCATAGAAAAGTTGCATCTCCTTTTCATGGAGATATGGAAGACAGGCTGTGTCCCAGACGATTATAAAGACAACTCTATCAAAGACCTCTACAAAAACAAGGGTTCCATGTGTGTCTGTGATAATCATCGGGGATATCACTACGTTCAATTGCAGGCAAAATACTAGCGAGATTCTAAACAGAATCATTATACACCTTGATGATGACATCTATCCTGAATCGCTGTGTGGCTTTCGGTCGGGTCGTGGCACTAGTGACATGATATTTTCTCTTCGTTAAGTTGCAGAGAAGGTTCGCGAGAAAAACCAGAAGTTGTACATGGTGTTTGTGGACTTGACGAAGGCTTTTGACACTGTGAATCGAGGGGCTCTTTGGCAAGTCTTGAGGAAACTCGGCATCCCTGAAAACATGCTAAAGGTCATCATCTCCTTTCATTAATGAATGAAAGCTAATATAGTGTCTGATGGTATGATGTCAGAATCCTTTGATGTCACAAATGGCACCTAGAAAGGTTGTGTCATGGCCCCTGTCCTCTTTGCCCTTTTCTTCTCGGTGATGCTGAAATATGCATTTGCAGACACAGACAGTGGGATCAAATTTCAGTTTCGAACAACTGGTGGTCTCTTCAATTATCAGCGCTTCAAAGCCAAGACCCACTTCCGTACGCAAATTACGTGATTTGTTGTTTGCTGATGATGAGGCTCTTGTAGCGACATCCTTTGAGGAGGCCCAACATCTAATAAATCGTTTCTCTGCAGCATGTAAAGCCTTTGGTCTTACACTTAGCATAAAGAAAACTGAAATTGTGCACCAACCTTGTCCCACTCCGAAGCAATTCTGTGGTGAGAAACAAAAACCAAAAACAAAAAAAAATTCCAGAGAGACCATTGAAAGTAGAAGACAAAGCCCTGAACTATGTAAAGTCTTTCACCTATCTTGGTAGCAAAGTCAATTACAGTGGAACTTTAGATGATGAAATTATGCATCGGATTGCTAAGGCTACCAGTGCTTTCGGGAAAATTCGTCATCGCTTGAGCGGGGTATTCGACCGGATACGAAAATTCGGGTTTACAGAGCTGTTGTACTTGCCATCCTTTTGTACGGCTCAGAGTCGTGGATTCCATAGAAGTACCATATACGCCATCTGGATGTTTTCCTTAAAAGTTGTCTGCGTGCAACCTGTGGAGTTAACCTTCAAGATAGGACATCTAACGTTGACCCGTTCAACAAGTTCAATATTGGAGGAATCGAGACGTTTCTCATACAATCTCAGTTACGGTGGACTGTTCATGTCTTGAGAATGTCTGATGACAGGATACCCAAGATTCTAATGTACGGCCAGTTAGATCAGGGCTACAGGAATGTAGGACGCCCATGACTAAGATACAAAGACAAGCTGGAAAGCAACTTGTCAGCTGTCAATATACCACAAAACACACTTGAGCGCCTAGCCTTGGAGCGGGTAGAATGGAGATCAATGTGTTTTAGTGGACTCAGCAGTTTTCAATCTGCTTGTCTGAATCATCTTCAAGAAACGAGAGCAAGAACTAAAAGGTCAGCCAATCTAACAGTGATCTCATCTCACAATCCTCACTCTTGCTCCATATGTGGCCTCCTTTGTAAATCATTAATGGGTCTTAAATGCCATTTAAGATTATTGCACAAAATTTCATAACTGAATCAACTAAGCTGTCAGATCCTCATACGTCGAAACCGACGGGAGAATCCATTATTATTATATATGATAAAACGATATATAATTTTGCATAATTTTATCTATTTAAAAAAATATGACAGGAAAGTTTGTTATTTTTTGGGGGGGGTGTTATTTTTTTGTGACGCGTTTCATCAGTTAGGATTTCATCGGACTGGGCTTTGATGACGTTGCCATGTCTACACATGCGCACGAAGCGAGAGACGCAGGTAGTTTAACAATTTTTTGAAAGAATATTTTTTTTAAAGAATTTTTTTTTCAAACTAGCCGAAATTATCTGTATTCTTTTTCATTTTCTTAATCTCCCCACCACCTTTGTTCCTGATTAGTTTTCACATATTTTGGCTGAGGCAGGCGTATTCAACAAAAAATCGAAAAATGACTATTTTCACTGTAAATTATTCATTATATCATATCAAAGTATTTTACAAAATTTAGAGCCAATTACACAATATTTAAAGCTCAATTTAGGTTTATAGTTCGTAAACATGCAATGAGATGAGGCAACATAAACTGTAGATTTCTCTGCGGAATATCGCTACATTATTGTTACATAATTTTAGTTTTTTAATTAAGGGTGGTTGACATTAAGGTTTTTCTCAAACCATTTTATTTTTGGTCGTATATTAACTTAAAATATTATATAAATTTAATATTTTATTACAGGCTTTATTTTTGAAATGGAATGAGATCGTTCTACATTTCAGAATATTGTTATTGCCCATCAAAATGACTGGAAGAAAGCAATCTAAAAGCAACAATGGAAAAGAGAGGTAAAAAAAAATCGTAACTGAAATAATTTCAGGTTGTTCAATTTAGGAAACTTAGCATTGCAGCCAAAGTATTCTAAAATGTTGCCAATAACAAAGAAGAAAAGGAAAAATACCTAACAACAAATCGAATATAGCATCATTATATATATATATATATATATATATATATATATATATATATAAAAAATATAAAAGTGAACATAGAAGTCAACACTTAAAGGCGACAGTCTGTTTCATGCTATATGCAATCGTCAGGCCACTTATGCTGTTATTTTTCTCGGCTATTTATATATATACGGGTTAGTGGTGCATTGTGGGTATTCTATTATGGCGGTTATTTTACCGGAAGTCGTTTGTTTATTTATCTGGGTCAAATTATATTGCTCGTTTTTATTTTATTTATTTATTAACGTAGTAAAAATTTGTTTATATCACTTATTTAACAGTTTTGTTTTGGTTTGAGAATTTAATTAAAGCTATTTGTTCAATTTTGGGGTTGGTTGTTGTAGTTCATTCTAACCATTATTTTGGCAGGGAGAGTTTTTAATTTGGGATTGGTTTGTCTATTTATTTACTTGGATGAATTTAGGCCAATTTATTTTACTTGTATATTTTCTCTTTTCGGTTTTTAGCAATATAGTATTTATTTATATTATTTGATATTGAGCACTTTATTCCATAAATATAGCACACCTTAAGACTATATTTCTTTATATATATATATATATATATTATTTTTCTTTATTTGTTATGTAACTAAATATATAATTGTCATCAATGTTTCCGTAAAACTTGATATTTCCTGTAATAAATTTTTAATAAATATTATTATTGTTAGTTCACTTAAAAGGCAACAGTGTTTCCGTAAAACTTGAGATTTCCTTATTTACATTATTCGGACTTTTGTTCTCATCTTCATTGCCATATTCACAACGTTTCGTCCGTTGTACGCTCCGGCCTTCTTCAGGTAATTGGAATTTCCAAACGAACCCTTTATGTCGTCCACCGGGATAGATTGTTCTAGTTCCACGTGTCATACCTCTTCCGGATGTCTCAGTTATTTCCCTTTAACTCAGCTCTCCAAGTTTTTGGTTCACCACTACTGTGGCCTGGTATTGAACTCACAATTCTTTAGGTCTAGTCACTGGATCTAACCAATGTCTTTATCCACTGGTCTATGTGTCCTTCAGAGTTGATTGGTCATTGAGGATGATATGATCAGCCAAACACGGCACATACTAATTGAATTTAACACAATACGCTTTGTCGTACGGAAATATACAGTTGTACACCTGAATAAGGCAGTAGAATTAATCGGCCGAGACGTTGTAACAACAAAAACATTGAGTCATTCATTCAAACAACTCAACTCGTCACAAAATTATGGAAAAGGAAATATTAAAAGTTGATTCCCACCGAATAATTCATGGCAGTTACGTTAAGCAAATAAAATGAATCGGCACATATTTCAACCAACGAATATTCATAATATACAAGTCTCTTCAATTCTTTGTCATTTTTTCCCATAGAAACTTAATAGCGTTATATGCATTCAAACTACCACTCACACACATTATATATATATATATATATATATATATATATATATATATATATATATATATATATATACACTACTGTTCAAAAGTTTGAAGCCACCCCAGAATTAGCATGGAATGAACTTAACAGAAGAGCAAAATGAATAAAAGAGTTCTTAAAGTCATTGAAAAAAGAATGGAATTAATTATCAAACTTATACTTTGTTCTGCAGTAACCAAGACTAAATGATGATATTTTGACGAAAGCAAAATTTAACCATAAAATGCATTTTTTCTCTTTGTTATAATAAAATTTCTCATAAAAAATCATATCTCACTTTTTAACCATGTATAATAATTTTCTCTTATTTAAATTATTTTTTTAGTCATTTTCAAACATTACCAGGTGTGATCTCAAATTTTTAAACCGCAGTGTAAGTAAACAAATAAGATAAGCACATAGAATGCAGATGTTATTTGAATTTTATCAACAAATATTATTACTTTTTGACTAACTTTTATTTCATCTTAACTCTAGCTGCTTTATGCATTGACTTTCAGGTCATCATTTTTATCATCTTTAGTAAGCAACGCGAAATGAAAATAATAATCTTCGATTCTAACTCGCAACCCAGATCCTCAGGAAATCAGGAATTTCCAGAGCAGCTGTCTTATCGTTTAGACTACGATGAGCAACTTATTACAGAAATTCTGGCCAAATACATTTTATTCTTTTCTCCCGAACATCTGATACACCACAATTTTTCTTTTTACATACATTTTTAGGATTAGCAAAAATATTTTTTAAATAAATAATTTTCATTTATTATTACTTTTTAACTAGTGTTACTTTCATCATATTCCTTTTGCTTTTCATATTCCTTTTGCTTTTCATAGTTCTAACGATCGTAGATTGTCGATTACACAATTAATACAAGACAAACAAATAAGATGAAATACCAGTAAATAATACTTAAAAATATATAGCATTTCATACAGCTTAAAAATATATAGACTTTCAAAACAGTTTAAAAAACATAGAGACTTTCACACAGCTTAAAAATATATAATATTTCACACATCTTACAACTATATAGCATTTTACAGTTTAAAAATGTATAGACTTTCACACAGCTTAGAAATATATAGCATTTCACACAGCTTATAAATATATAGACATACACACAGCTTAAAAATATATAGCATTTCACACAGCTTAAAAATATATAGACTTTCACACAGCTTAAAGATATATAGCATTTCACACAGCTTTTCTTTCTGATTTTAAAATTGGGTCATTTGTTTACAGACTCAACGATTGTCTAATAGAACCAGAAACACAGAATCAGATATGAATGAGTCTGTACAATTTTCTTCCGTTTCTTGATTTGTTTGGAGCACGGAATTCCTTCTACAGGAATTGAATACTGTAATCAACATAGTCCTTATTAAAGATCAATATGATATTTGAATGTCCATGTGCAAATTCGTCTGTATTGTGTGGCTGCAATGAAAGATATCAATATTAATGAGATTATGTATCCTGAACGATAAATTGGAAAGTCTTAACATTTCTGATGTAAGAATATAGTTCAATCCCAGTCTAGCGGCGCGAACATGATCCGTTTCACATCTATGTAATAAGTTTAATCCTCACTGTGTGACACACACTTGAGGTCGTATACCAAAATTAAAGTAAATTCCTCTTGTTCTTCTCGACTTGGAGGCTCTCTTCCAACTTCTTACTTTCCTGTTAACGACGATTTGTATTGCGACATCAATAATCCAATAATCAACCTGTTCATTTATTGTCCTTTCTACTCAATAAAGGGTTTTCCTTTTCGCTCTCAGTAAAAATCCTTTTTGTCTTTATCGCCTTTACTTCGCATAAAATGATTAAAATAAGATTAAAATATTAATTAAATAAATAAATTAAAATAGGTTGATAAGCAGAGTAGACAAAAAGTGAATTTGTCCGAAAGGGAAAATTTATGATTAATTAGTTGTTGTTTTTTTTTCATAATTGACGGATAATTTGTTGTCGAAAATTTAGGCACTAAATCGGTATATTTTACAATGGAAATTAGAAAAAAGAATTCCCTTGATCGGGATTTATCTATCCACCAAGATTGTGTAATATACGACTTGTTTCATGTGGAACACCCATACGCGTACATACACCTTTGTGCAAATTAATAAACGAATAATACCGTTATAATTTACTTTTTTTCGTATATTTCCAATGAAACATGACTCAGTACACATGTTAGTACTTCGCATGTCTATTCCACAAAGTCTTGCTTGCAGACTGACCACAGATTCTCGATTGGATTTCAATCAGTTTAAAAACTGATACTACTTTGATTTGCTAACTGGTAAGGCTTGCCACAGTGTTCGGGCAGCGTTACAATTTTCGTACGCTTCCGCATCGCAGACAATGGTTGTAGGGCAATTAATCGACAGGTGAGACAATAGTATCTGGGCATGATAAATATCTGATACAATCACAGATAACGCCGAACAAATTTCATGATACACCCCGAATATAGATTCATATTACTGCACACCACTGAAAATAACGTAATCCGAGAAAAAAATAGACATCGATTACACCCTGTCACACCAGTGGGTCTAAAACTGAACGTATGGTGAAAAAAAAAAAAAAACTAAAACGGTTGTTTCAATTAATTTGCACAAAGATGTCTGTGCTAATGAAAAATCCTCTGACCCTCTGTCGTTAGTGCAATAAGGAAGATAATAATGTAGAGTCTAAAATTAATAAGGTTAGCGTTTTTTTTTTCAGAAAGCTACGTGTTTAAGTCACTCAGTGAGATTCGAACTCAGTTGTAATAGTCAAGCAAACTAGCAGTTACCAGACACCTCGTCGTCAAATTAATAAATTATACAAGCGTTACTTTGAGAAGAGAACAATTTCATGTATAATTTAATTTGGCTTCTGAATAAAAGAGAGAGAGAGTGAGAAAGAGAGAGTGAGAAAGAGAGAGTGAGAGAGACGGGGTGAGGAAGAAATCGGAAAAAAACAATTGTTTTGTTTCTTTATAAATCAAAGACGCTTGCCATAGAGCTGCTGTGAACTCTTCATTCCCACGTAGTATTGTTCGTGAAACTTATTTCAACCGGGTGCTACTTTATGCTGTCAGACTAAGTTTGATTTAGTATTAAAAAAAAACACACGCACTTTAAGGGTACCCATAGTTGAAAGGTAATTAGTAAAGTAGTCCCTACAATAAGAGAATTCATTCGTCTTCAAGTGCTTATCGTGCTAAACTACAATTACTTAATGTCGATATGCTTATTAAATCACAGAAAATCTAGACTTTCAGATGAATGAAATAGGCATTTGCAATCGAAATTTCGAGTACTAATTTTCTAGGTATCTATTCTGTTTGAAATCTAGTGTAAAAGAATCTCATCTTCGCTCTTTTTTTTAGCCAAATTTATTTAAGCTTAGTGTAGGGATACCCCACTTATCTCACAAATAACTTCTGCTAACGACCACTAGATGGAGATGCCAAAGAAGTATATAAAGAGGCTGTAAAAGTCTCTCTCTTTTTTTTTCTTTTTTAGCCACAGGATACCTTACAGATAGTTCGAATTCCGTATTCACTCTAGAAGACCCTTCATCAACATTAGAACACACGTTACACTGAATTCAATACAGTGAAGTACAAATGAATACAATGCTCTAAGCTTACTTGACAATTATCTAACAATCCTACGAAAACAAGATGCCACGCCCATTGTACCGAACCACCTTCATTCCCTTGATGTTCAATTGATGAAATGTAAGTTCCACTTTAGCAGCTTCTTCCAACGAAGCTGCTTTGTTCAAGTTATCAAATCTTCCCCACATATCCCCAATGAAAAGTGTCTCGTACTCTGTAACTCTACCTCAAGTGGCTCTTGAACCTTGTACAGGGTGAACATCATTGGGAAAAAAAGAAAGAATTTTTATAATGTAAGTCTCTCTTTCATATAAGCGTACGATAAAGGATATCCCTACACATACAAACTCAGGGTTATAGTTACCTCTTTTGTAGTCATTTTATATAGTGGGTACTCAGGCAACAATTTATATCGTTAATTATACATAATTATTTGCATTTATATTCTTACTTTTAGACTTGAGGAGACTCCTACGAACTCGTAGTATCATCACCTAATATATGAAATATATATGCCCATTTCAACTGCCGTAATAGAACTTGTTTTCTATAAATATTTTCATGGCAATTGTTCTGATGAGCTTTCCTCTTTGGTACCGCGGCTTTAAAAAATTAAGCTCAGTACTATATTGGCAGTTAGGTCTCATCGTCTTACGGTTGAAATGGCGAGAGATAACCACAAGTTCTATGCTACAAATTTCCTCTCGAGATTCTCTTTTGTGGAACTCTCTTCCGGTTTCTTTCTTCCAATTCTCTTTTGTGGAACTCTCTTCTGGTTTCTTATTTTCCAGTTGACTTTGATCTTTAAAACTTTAAATGCAATTTCAAACGTTATATTTTTCTTTTTAACTCATGTTCATTTATTCTTTTCTCTCTTAAATGATATTCTTTCTTTTCTCTTCTTTTTTGTTTTCTCTTCTTTTTTGTTTTCTCTTCTTCTTTGTTTTCTCTATTTCTTTCACATCCAGTAATCTTATTGCCTTGCTTGGATAAAATGATTAAAAAATATTTCAATCTCTCACTAAGGCTATGAAATGAAACGTTATCCCGGTTAAATTTATAACTTACGAAGGTTATTATTTAGTTCGGAATTTCAATCATTTTTTTCACTCAGTTTGTTTTGAAAAATATCAGTGTCTTTTGGTCACCGTGGGAGTAAGACGTATGAAATGCAAGATGACCTGTCATGGATGTTCGGCAAATTAAATAGTTTGTTTCTTCAATAAATCATAGTGCATGAAAGAATTTTCGGGAGAGGAATAATAGACGAACCGACATTGGTTATTCACATTAGTAATTGAGCTTATCTTTGTGTGGGTGTATATGAGAAAAGAACGAAAAAGAATAAATAAAGACTTATACGAAATAATGGAAATACATTTGTCTATAATACAGACCATAGACGTCTAGCTGATTGAAAAATTAAACTCAATCAAAACAACGCTTTTGCAAATGCTACACTATATATATATATATATGTGTGTGTGTGTGTGTGTGTGTGTGTGTGTAAGTATGTACTAAGAAGAATTATATATCTGTTCCTCATCACTCGATGTTACTGAAAGTTTCAAGCATGAGACTTTAAGTAGCATCGAGTGGTAAGGAACAAATTTTAGCACTGTTATCTTACGGTGAGCACTGTTTTACTATTGCTACCAGCAGTTACTGTGCGCTATTATATAAATATATGTGTGCGTGTGTGTGTGTGCGCGCGCATTCATATTAGTGTGTTAAAGAAAAAGTAGACTGTATGAATAAATAAATTTTAAATTTCAATGCCCCTGGGACAAAAGGAGGAACTCGAACCCCGGAAACGCTAAGTAAAACTTAAAATCTAAACAACGAAAAAAAAAGGGGGTCATGGTAAAAAGAGCACGGAGTATTTCCTATTAGAGAACGTGTTGACAACGGATGTGAAGAAGAAAGAGTGAGAAGAGAAAAAGGTAAGAGAAAGGGAAGAGAAAGGAATAGGAAAAGAGAAAAATAAGAGAATGTGAAAGAATGGAACAAATAAAAAAGTAGAAAAGATGATAGAAAGCAAAAAAGAAAAAGAAAAGAAATGAAAAGAATGAAGAAAGAAAAGAAGATAAAATTTAGAATAAAATAGGAAGAAATGAAAGGAAACTTAGAATTCAAAGGAACCAGAGTAAATGAAGAGTGACCGACCCTTTGATTGTAATAATTCCCTATGTCGAAAGTAATCGGAAATAAAAAAAAATATGTATCAACACAACGATTTCCTCTCGTCTTTCAATAATGACACCAAAAAGCTAATCAGTGAATATGAAAGAATCCAAATGAAAACAAGTATACAGAACATGTCTAAATTATTCAATGAAATTTGTCTCACTGAAAACATACTGCCGAAATACACGCATACATATACATATATATATATATATATACATATGTGTGTTTGTGTGCACGATTTGCTCTAAATTTAAAGTTTAATCTGGCTGCTACAATTATTTTTTTGTAAGCAAAGCTTATTTCTTCATATTAACATAAATAATAATAATAATAATGATAATAATAATGCACAATACACCGGCTGAAGCTGCAAAATACTTAAAAAAGAAAGCAAAGACAAATGCAACCGACCAGATACAGAAACAATGGCAAGATAAACCGCTTCATAGCCAATACTCTGCTCGTACCAAACAAGCTGACGTAGGAAAAACCCGTACCCATCAGTGGCTACGTAGTACAGGGTTGAAAGCTGAAACTGAAGGTTTTATCCTTGCTGCACAGGACCAGTGCTTGCTAACTAGGAATTATCAAGCACATATACTAAAATATTGTGTCAGGCCAAAATGCAGATTCTGTGATAAATATCCAGAAACACTTGATCATCTTGTATCAGGTTGCACGATATTGGCACCCACTGAATATAAAACCCGACATGACAGAGTGAGCCAATATCTGCACTGGAAAATCTGCAACTTCTACGGAAAGGAAACTGAAAGAAACTGGTATGAACACCGCCCAAGACGCAGTTACGGAGATAGGACCTGTTACAATTCTATGGGACTACACAATACACACTGACAGAACAATCAAAGTCAACCGCCCAGATATTGTTATTATAGACCACAAACAAAAAAGTGCCTCCTTATTGATATGGCAGTCCCTACAGACTGCAATGTATCTTTGAAGATATTCAAAAAGCTGTCAAAATACAAGGACCTTGAAATCGAAATCTCGAAAATGTGGCCCATGGGAACATCAACAATCCCTGTTGTATTTGGAGCCCTAGGATTGGTTGGAAAATATTGCAGTAGACTAATTGAAGAGATTCCTGGAAGAGATACAAAAAATGTTCTGACAAGTACAGCCCACACTTTACGAAGGGCTTTATCCATGTAAATTTTTTTTTTGTTTTTTGGGGTTTTTTTGTCAGTTGAAAGTGCCATGATGCTATTTCTGACCTTAGGTATCTGGGCGGGACCCGGAAAGAAATGTGTAAACGCCAGAAATCAAAGGAAATAAAAGTAATAATAATAATAATAATAACGTCGGTATCTAAGGTTAGAAATGACATCATGACACTTTCCACTGACAAAAAAAATTACATCGATAAAACCCTTATGCGATCATGTAACTTTCGATACATGATCGCATAAGCGTGTATCACACATGACACATAACTGTATATATGCACATATAGACTGACTGAATCTATAATTCAAGTTGTGAAATCTGTGAGTCGTATTCTAGAGTAATCAGGTGCATTCACTTTCACTCAAATTCTTCTTGGGAAAAAATATAAATCAATCTCTTCTCACCCTGCCCAGTTATTGTTTAAATAGCAGAGTAAAATGGACTCCATAAGCCAGAGGTACTAGCCTGTTTAGAAAAAGGATTCCTCTGTATACGCAAAATCAAACTCGGAGAAAGCAACGGGAAAATGCTCCACTAACTTTTCCAGTTCACAGATAATAAAAAACAAGGAATAATGGAGAGCAATAATCACTTACATTTTGAAGAAACACGTAATTAAAAATATCAATAATTTGCGAAAAAATAAAGACAATGACATTAGCTCTTGTATCTGAAAATGCAAATGGAGATCTTTTTTTTAAAGTTCTATTATGCTTGAATTTCTTCCCCAAGCAGAAAACAAATTTATTTATTGCTACAATCTTTTTATTAATTTCGAACTGAAACCATTTTTTGGCACCGTAGAAAATATTTGTAGTTTATTATTTTTTAAAGTTATTTTCTTCATTTTTTTGTATATTCTTCTATTTTGTGATCCTCGTCCCTCCTCTCTGGCTATTTATACTGGACAATTCCCTTCGGAATGAAGAAGAGACATGAGGCAACAGAAATGTGGTTCTACAGAAACTGAGAAAATCATGGACTGAACAAGTGAGTCATGAGGACATTTAACAGAAAATGAGAGCAAAAAGGAGACTTGGTATCAAAAAGTGATAACTGAAATTTCTGGTGCATATAATAAGGAAGAAGGGCTTGGAAAATTTGACACTCACAGGACATATTAAAGGCAAGAATGATAAAGGGAAGTAGCGAATAACCAATCTAACGAGTTTGTGTAAATGGTTGGCAGAAAAGACTGAAGGTTGTGGAGAGCCATAATCGCCCAATGTCCTGAACACGGCACATAAAAGATTCTTATTGGTTAAGGCGCTAAAAAAGAACAGAATGGAAACAAGTAAGAAAGAGATAAGGAAAAATTGATAAAGTATAAAGATAAAAAAATACCGTTTGAATAATAAAAAAAAAAAAAAGATTGATTGGCCAATTTCCTCGGTTATTTTAACCATGAGAAAATTATCCTTACCGAGTCGAACTGGTACGTATTAACTGCTTTTAATTTTCTTCATGGCCGGGAATTACATATCTCCACCCATTTGTTCCACGCAATATGTGAAAGAGAGCAACAGAAAAGAGAAAGAGAGAAGGGAAATGAAAACGCATTTTGCTTAATGAGAACCTTCTTCTTTGACTTGCGTCCTTTTATCAAATTAACTACGTCACAAGTAAAACCACCAGATTAATACAGGACAGTGCTAGAAGTGTTGCTTGATAATTCTATGGCTACTATATTTGGCCTTCCTTTTTTTTCATTACTTTCTTCTCTCTTTCTCTCTTTCCCTCTCTTTTTCTCTCTCTCTCTCTCTCTCTTTCACTCTCTCTTTCTCTCTCTCTCTTCTTTCCAGTTTTATGGTACAAATCAACTATTAGCCGAGTTCTACTTGGCCAGCTGCCATCTAAACGCTTAAAACTAACCTTCAAGACTCAAACAACTTTCATCTTTTTTTCGACCAATGACCTTCTCTTCTTCGGCTCTTTTTCCTGTTCATGGTGACCTATGTTTCTCTTTTTCTTCATAAGCAAAAGAATCGGCAG
Organism: Acanthosepion pharaonis; assembly: GCA_903632075.3. NCBI lineage: Eukaryota > Metazoa > Mollusca > Cephalopoda > Sepiida > Sepiidae > Acanthosepion > Acanthosepion pharaonis. Next base: position 329,188 of record CAHIKZ030000469.1, on the reverse strand, counting down.
CGCGTAAATGTATGTCAGTATTCAGTCAATAATATTCAAAGAAAGCAGATTGGAAAAACATTAAGGAAAAACACAGGTAAAACAATGGAAGAGACTGAAAGCAAATGATGATTGTATTTTATTAACAATGAGGATAACTGCTATATTGATAATAAGACAAACCTAAACCAATTTATTAAGTATTTATTAAGCAGAGGTTAATCTGACACAAGTATGTGACACCTTGTATAAATCAACCTTTTGCTACACGAGCAAATTTTCCTTGAGGAAAACTTGCAAAGCATCGTCTAATCTAATCACCTGAGCGACATTTATTACTTTCATAGAAATGAAAATGAATCCTCCAGATAAGAAGAGGCCACACTTTGCCTGGAAGAACAGCATTCAAAATTTTGCTTTTTACCTGGGCTTGAATATCGATCTCTATAACAAGAACACAAAGAGTCTCTGCCACTAGGGTGAACACTACGGTCAAATGTTTTGGGGGAAAAATTTAATGAAGAAATATACTTTTTAGTGAGCAAATATTGACAAAAACAAAATTGTACTTAGTTTTCAATAATTTCAGGTATAATTCTTTATACGTTGTTTTTATTATTTGTTCTAAAATTACTTTCTGTAATAAAATCAGCGGGGAAAATTGATAAGCCTGCTGCTAGGAAAGTTAGTTCACTTTGTCTAGCAAGACAATTTTTTTAGCCAGAATCTATCTTACATATTTATAAGTCTACCATTCGTCCATACATTGAATTTTGCTGTCACATCAGATTTGGTGTTTCTACTATATATTTAGAGATTCTTGATAAAATGGAAACAAGTATCAGCAATATTATCGGTCCTAACTCGGCATCTCAGCTTCAGTCACTTAGGGGTTTTTTTGCCTTTTTCATAAATATTTTCATGGAGATTGTTCGGATAAGCTTTCCTCCTTTGTACCTCAACGTTACGAATTTAAGAGCAGTATTAGATTGACAGCTCGGTCTCATCGTTTTACATTTGAAATTTTGAGCTGAGTTAGTTTTCACTTAGCATTAATGTAATTTTGGAAAGGCATGAATCCACCTCCGTGTATTCTGAAAATTTGGCAAATATTTTTCTTGTAGCTTGCATGACTTGATGGATGAAGTGATTTTTTCAATTTGATTAATCACTTTCTAACTTATCGACCAGTGGATAACTGTTCTACCCATTATTAATCTTGACAATGGCTAGGCATGTTGATGTTTGAAGATAGCAACTTTTTCATTAGGGATCAAATTTAAATGATCTAGAACCCTTAATTGGTTATACTTACCCGTCTGTCATACCGATGTATATAGTAACGATATACACCCTGTCTGAAGTTATTAAGTAAATTATATAAACTTCAATAATTTAAATTTGTTTTGAAAAAAATTGTTAAATTTTAAACAATCAATTTAAATGTCAATACAAAACATGAGTTAAAATTTTAGGCAGTATCAATATTTGTTTTATTGAAGTTATTGAAATTATTTGATGTATTCTAAAAAAAAAAGACTGTCGTCTGATGTTATTAGGCAAAACCAAATCACACATTTTACTTCAACAAAAAGGTAATAAAATCATTATAAATAGATCGACACTTAGAATAAATAATAAACACACATAATGCAAATCATTTATGCTCAAATAATTCAACGGTAAGCTTAGATTCAAAAGAAGGTGCATTACCGAGCACAAATATACACATCACTTTGAAACTTCTACAACTTGTTTCATACAAGGAAAGTCTTGTTCATAACATTGCAATAGTTAGAACTGTTCAGTTTAAGTGCTTCATCGATTTTGAATTGTCCAATAATGGTTTAGTCGACAATTCTAGTACATATCATAGCACTACCACCTCCTTGTGTCCGTCTTTTAGCCAGAAGCATGTCTGAATTGAATAAAATCCATCCTTTGGCCCATCCATTAGGTCCATCAAATGTCACTCGAGATTCGTCCGTGAAAATCACTTTAGAAAAGTCAATTTTCATGTATTTCTTGGTCGAATTTTGACACTTTAAAATATTTGCTTTAGTGAAAAGAGGTTGCCTAGGAAATTTCTTACAGATCCCAGTTCACAAAGTATTCTACACCTTCCGTCCTTCTTGACTCCCCCAGTCCCAGCCTTTTCAAAGATAAGTAATGGTTCTTTCGCTTTAAATCGCTTTAGTTTACGTTCATCTCAAGGAAGCAAGTTCTTAAAGATTTTTTCATTTGCACCGATTTCTCAACTCACTTATATCACAATGATATTTACAAATCTCCTTTGATAGCTCCAATCTAAACATTTCTTACTCAATACTTTGTTATTTTCTTCTTTTTTTTTTCATCAGGCGTTAGATCCTTCCCTTTATCCATGTTTCAACATATATTATAGATAAAAAGAAAAAATAAGTTTTATTAGATTTTATTGTTCTTAAGCCAATATCAGTTTAAACTTCATAATAATTTCAGTCAATCCATTTTTGTAAACACTTAATATCTTATCTTAACATCTCAAAAACTAGCCATTGAAAATGGCAGAAAATTTAATGAAATATTTTACTAAGGGGGAAAATGAACCATGTAAATTTGACAAATAGTCAAAATAAATCAAATTAGTCAAGAAGAAAAACTATACTTAGTCGAAGCGTTTCGTCCTCCGGTGAGCTTTATCAAAGCAAGGTAGGATTTATTATGTTGCACGTGTTTATATACACAGAGGCAAAGATGTCTTTGGTTTATCAGGGCTTGTAAATTTGAGAACATTTATGAACGTTCATCCGGTGGTGAAAAGGTTAATCACAGCATGTGGAGGATTCAAAGTGTCCTAAATCAAAGTCTGATGAAAAATAAAGTGAACGAATAATATTCAATATTTTGTTTTAATGAATATTGTTTGGATTGTGATTAAATTGTTATGTTATGAGATGGACGTTTGTGCATCTCCACAGTCTGAAGTGATGAATTTAACCGTTTTCTTTTCATTTTTCATTATATTTGTTGTGAATATTGGCTTGGGAAAGCAGTAATTCTTTTAGGAAATGTGAGATTGGGAAGAAACGGGCGTAGATTAATATTTTGATACTATTCGATGGCAGCACTCTCGAGAATTTTCCTTTTGATTAAATTACTTTTTCTTTTGATGAGTGTGAGTTTTTAGATCAAAATTATGGTCGAATTTATTTCTGTGTATAACTAGAGCATTTGTTAAATTGTTATGTATAAGGTCCCTTTTGTGCTCATAGATATGTTTGTTTTTTTTTTTAATTTCTGCATGTTACCCCAATGTATTGTGAGGAACAGTTTTGACAATTTATTTTATATATGCCTTCTTCTGAATTATTGTTATGGATGCTTTTAGTTCTGATTATATTCATAAGGGTTTGAAAATGGTTGTGGCTATTTGGGGGTTGTTTAGATGCGATAACCTGTTCTGAATAGTGGATGTTATGGAGTTGGTAGCTAGTGTATCTGTTTTTGCTTAATTTATTATTGTAGATAATCTTTGTTATCTGCGGTCGTGTATTTTTTTTTTTTTTGTGCTTTTCTCTTTGCGTTGTGGATGAAGCGATAAGGATATTGGAGGCTTTTGAGTGTGTTTTCTATGTGTGTTTCTTCTTTGGGTAGGTATTGGTGGCTGCAAATTTTTAATGCTCTTAAGTAGAAACCTATAATTATACTAGATTTAATTTTATAGGAGTCGTTTCAGTAGTAATTGACGAGCTCGTTTTTTTGTTGGTAGCTTTTCTGTAAACGTCAAAGTTCAGTTCGCTATTGTTTCTGTTTAAAATGATATCTAGGAATGGAAGAGTGTAGTTCAGGTTCAAAGTTAAAGTCTGCTGTAGGTTCAGTGCTGTTAAGTTAGTTGACAGTATCAGTTAAAAAGGGGGGTTTGTGGATATATTAGTAGGGTGTCGTGTATGTATCTGAAATAAGAAGAGTTTGATGGTAGAATGTTTCTGGAAAGGGCCACTTTCTAATGAATTTTAAAAATAGACAAGCGAGAAAGTACCGGTAAGGCAAATGATTGTCTATAGAATTGGTTACCGAAATTGGAGAAACATTGTTTGGTGATGAACTTGCATATATTTATGATTTTATGTGCAGGGATAGGTAATTTTATTTCTGATTTTGTTAAGTGCGTTTTTAGTAGATTTAGGCATTTCTCTATAGAGACTTTTGGGTATGTCTATTCTGGCCATATATTTGTTTTTGATGTCTATGTTTTTTTTTAACCTGAATTTTTTATGTGTGAGAGACTGATTGTGGGGTTAATTGCTTAGTATGCTGGTTAGTTTGCGAGGGGGGGGCTGCCTAACCATCATATGATGGGTCTCATCGCTATGTCTGGTTTGTGTGTTTTTCGTAGTCCGTATAGTATGGATGTTTTGGGATAATGTTCAATGACTTTTAGCCAGGAGGTGTCTTCATTTTTTAGTAATTTTTTCATGTCGCTTATGAATATTTGTAAGTCTTTCGTGACTTTGTTTCTGTTTAATTTTTCGTAGATTTTGTCGTCGTCGATGGGGTCTCTCATTTTTTGTTGCTAGGTGTATTCGTCCATGATTACAATTTCCCCGCCCTTATCGGAAGAAAATATGTTGATGTTCTTCTTGTTTGCTAATTCCTTCAGAGCTTTTATATATATATGTGAGAAAGTATCGTTCGTTTTTAAGAGTGGCTTGGATTAGGCCTTGGATGCAACTTTGGGTGAAATCAGAGTCGTCCCCGTGGTCGTGGTGGTTTGTAATTATGAAATATATGGTGTCGTTTTTCGGCAATTCGGTGGTTAATTTTTAACCGAAGCTGAGTGCGTCTGATAGTTTCAATATATATATATATATATATATATATATATATATATATATATATATAATGGATGATTGCTCGTTTAAGAGTGCACCTGACTGCTAGGGTGTGTTCTTAATCCCTGTTACAGACACCATTTCAAGCACATTTGCGTTTCTTCAACAGGCGCACAGCCAAACTGTTGTCCATGCTACAACTAAGCTGAGCGGAGGTTACTTTACAAAGAGAGGGTCCATAATCTCGTGGGATCAGCAATAGAACACAATCGGTACGCACAAATGCTCTGTCACGATGACTTGTGACTTCGTGCTAGCACAGTCATCAACAACTTTCGAAAATTTTCGTCAATTCAATTTCACTCAAAATTCCTGGGTTAACCATTGGCATGAATTTCAACCCCCAAACACTGCATATATATATATATATATATATATATATATATATATATATATATATATATATTATAAAACGGTCCGACAATTATTTTAAGACAATTTTGTGTTTATACATTTTCTTTATAGATACAAATATTTAAGTAAATGCTCTGTTTTTACATTTACCGGCCTGAATGTCCGAGAAATTTTCTTAGAAAATATTCGTCCTCCGACAGGAATCGAACCTGTATCCTATACGGAACCGTCATATATCCTGATGTTCCTTAACCGTTTCGGTTTTCGGCCACAGAGGAGCGTTCGGTTAGCAAGGTCGATTTTACTGTCTTTAAACTTCTATCTTCCATGAATCTCTCACGTACATTCATATCTGCTCATGGCGTATCCAAATGTAAACAAATGACGTCACACATTATGAAATGGACAAAGTCCGACAATTATTTTAAGACATTTTTAAGTTTATACGTTCTTTTTATAGATACAATATTTAAGTAAATGTTCTGTTTATAATAAACAATATATAAACTACATGACGGTTCCGTATAGGATACAGGTTCGATTCCTGTCGAAGGACGAATATTTTCTCTGAAAATTTCTTGGACATTCAGGCCGGTAAATATTGTTTAATACTGTTTATTATAAACAGAGCATTTACTTAAATATTTGCATCTATAAAAAGAATGTTTAAACATAAAATGTCTTAAAATATATTTATATATGTATGGTGAGGTGATCTGACCAGCACATATTCAGCTATTTTGTATATCTCAAATACCAAACTGTGAGGAAATTACTTCCCCGTGTATAAACAGAAACTCTCCTGTAGAATTACTCAGTGGGTAGTTGTGACAAGTTGTGTGCTGTGTTATCATCGTATTACATTGACTACTCTACTAGAGTGCCTCACATGCAGGATAGATTTGACAAAACATCTGTCAGTCCCTCTGTGGGTCAGAATTGCTTCCACGAGATTTCTGGCTTTTTTTTTTTCGCAAAACTAAAATCTAATCTGAAACGTAGTGACGAGTCAGCTGATGGTGATTTTAAAAGTTCTTTGCAGTTCCGAAAATTGGAAGTGAGGCTAGAATAACTGCGTGATGTCTAAAGGGGTAGGACACTAAATAGAATATTTTTCATTAATGTTCGGTGGTTGGATATTTCCAGGGCAGATTTCGTGTGTATGTTTATGTGTGTGTGTGAGAGAGAGAGAGAGAGACAGAGAGAGGGGGGGAGAGAGAATGATAGAGAGAGAGAGAGTGATATATATATATATTTTAAAGATATTTATATATATATATTAATATATATATATATATATATATATATATATATATATATATATAGAGAGAGAGAGAGAGAGAGAGAGAGAGAGATCCCAGTCGAGGCTGACAATGATGATAAAAGCTTTGGATAGGCACGGTAATTATTGCAGAATGTTTGCGCAAATTATAATTCATATACTTTTTTCTCCGTCAACGTGGCATATGGCAGATATTTCTGTTAACAGTCTGTCCTGTTTATGCCTCTTCTTAAAGTCATTCGTGTTAAACTAATATAAACAGCATCAGTTAGAATTCAAACTAGATCCACTGTTTTCATTCTCCATATCGCCAACTGTAATGCCATACTGCACAATTTGAACGCATATCAAATGGCAGTGCTAATTGCATACATACCAATGCTATCAGTGTTTAATGTTCAAGGCAAGAGTTGGAATTTCAAAGCTGCCGTTTCTTACACAAGTGACGCAGCATAATCTTCTTCTTACTTAACAGATTAAAGTTTAGTAAATATGCACAGTTTTTCAAACAGTTTTTTTCCAGTTTTGTTTTCCAACAAGTCAGCTTTTGTTCTATTTAACTTTTAGGATGTTTGAATGGTTTATTTACGCCTGACACAAAGATGTAAACAGGTTTTAATAATTGCAACAATCTTGTATTTTTAAAATGCTGCTTGCGTAACAGTGACTGGCTATTTACCTCAGCGATAAAAAAAACTAGATTCATACAGTTTATTTGGACCGACATAGTCAAAGTTCTATGAACATTCATTGACTCAAATCCTGTAAAATAATTTGAACTTCTTAGCTCGGTTTCAAATTAGGAAATGTGTCTAACATTTTAGATCCAAGTGTTTTCTTCAGCAAGATTAAAATTTGTAATATTTTTCTCTTTTACGTTTTGTGTCCTTTCATATTCTAAGAGATCATGGCTCTCTGCTTCTCCCTATCATTTGTAGCTATATTCAATGTTTGTCTACTTACTATAGTTCTTGTTTTGCCAACCATTTACACAAGAGCATTAGGTCGGTTAACTAAATGTTTCTCTCTGCCATTCATGTCTTCCGTATGTCCTGAGAGTGTCCAATTCTCCAAGCTCTCCTACCTCATTATGTGCACCAGAAACTTTTAACTGTTTCTGATTCTAAGTCCTCTTTGTTCTTATTTTCCTTAAAACTTCCTCATTGTTCACATGTTCCGTCTATGTTATTCTCAGCATACTTCTGTAGAACCACATTTCTGCCGCCTCAAATCTTTTAATTCACGGCAATATGAAGACTGATAATCATCACTCTTATCTTTGTTTATAACGAAATTTTCCTGTATATTAATACTTTGTTTAGCTTTTTAAAGGTATCTTTCGCAATTTCAATGCACCTTCAGTTTTCTGAGTGACATTTGCCAATGTCTGTTTTGTGTAGAAAAAACTTAAATTGAAATGTCATTTTAGTTCTTATTTTATTGAAAAGTTCCAAATTGCTCATTTATTCCATCCATGGAATTCTTAGCATCCTTCAGTAGAATCTCTATTGCCTCAAGTTTCCTTTTCACCTGTGTGGAGATTTTCAAAATTTACTATTGTATAAGTGGTTTGATATTATGTATCAGTTCAGTGCTTTTTTTTATTTCTAACAAAATTGTCCTGCGGAGTTAAAATTAGTAAAAAGCAATCATTACAGGATTTGATATCGTCTTCAAATGAACACCTTCAATGAAGTTCAAGAAACGACAATTAAATCAGTTTGGCATCAAACGCAAAAATCCTAGTGCATAATAAACGATGATAGATTTGCGGATTTGATAAGTATAATGAATTATACTATAGTCAAAAATAACATTTTAAAATTATTATTATTTTAACAAAATTTGAAGATATATGAACTGGAGTACGAAGGCTTGCATTTACTGTTTAGTATTAGAACGAGCATGAAAACATTTTTAACCAGAAATTAATTTTAAAAATTAGTAAATTAATTGCCCATTTAAAAATACAAAGAAGATTTCATTGGTTAAGAGAGTGTCAATGTTAGTGCGTTTATTTAGGGGTCATCTCTATAGTACTACATCTTTTTATTTTAAAAATCGCAGCAAAAAATCGTAGCAATACTATTTGCTTATCTGATAAAAGTGCAGGAAAAATAAGCAAAAAAAAAAGGAATTAATTTATGGACTCAAAGACGTTCTCGATTCAAGGCGAGTAATGTCGACGTCGCAGTATGGACGAAATGACTGCTTTGATTGAAATGCGTTACGTAAACCTCAGCAACAACCTTCACATGCGAGTTCCTGTTTTGATGTTTACTTGGTCCGGGGACAAAAGCAAAAAAGATCTTAAATGTCATTTATTTACCAAAGCGATATATGAGAATGAGAATTGTATGGTTTCTTTCAATAGAAATCACGAGAAATTGGACAACGGAACGCTGCGGACGCAAACTGAAGTTGTTGTTGTTTTTGTTTTTATAATATCTACGACGATGTGAACGTTGGGAAAATAAAAACGAGAAGGTAAAGAAATGATAATAAACGGTGGAGAGAATATGAAAAGTGTCAAGTAAGTGAAGCTAACAAAACAAAAACGGAAGCAACGATTTGAAAGAGAAGAAAGAGAAAAAAATAAAAAGAAGCTGAAATAAAAAGTAAAAATAAATAAAAATATGATCAAATAAAATACAAATAAAATAAAATAAAAATAAATAAAAACTTCAAAGTAAGAAAATTCAAAAAGAATAGAATAAAATAAAAGGATTGAGCATCGTGTAACTTTGGTTTGAAGCAAATATTTTCCTATTTAGTATAACGTCACGACACCAAGAACATAACCGCCAATAATTTATAACTTAGATCAAGCAGATAGATATTTGGGGCAATGATTCTAATTATTCTCCAACACTATAAATGCTTTGGTGAGTTCAAACCTCACCAGGCGAATCTATCTAAATACAAGAAAGCCATTAAGACTTCTCACGAAACAGGAAGTTCAGTCCTTAGCAAATATTATGAGGCATTTTCAAAAACAAAAATACATTCAGAAAACTCACAGTAATTATTTACAGAATAGAACAGGAGTTGATAGAACACTGACTCCGGACGATTTCCCCGTGAAACTTCATCCCCACTTGAGTGCAAAGTAAGATAAAATATGATATGATAAAAGCTCTAATATTCAAAATGTTATAATGATTGCTAATTCTACTTGCGTACACTTGAGTTTAAGAGAGTCAGGGGTGGGTGGAATAAAAAGGGTGATTGGAAATGTTCAGAGTAATTTCAGAGTGTCAGGTGGGGGTGGAATAAAAAGGGTGATTGGAAATGTTCATAATAATTTCAGAGAGTCAGGTGTGCATGGAATAAAAAGAGGTATTACAAATGTTCAAAATAGGTACAAAGAGTCAGGGGTGCGTGGAATAAAAAGGGTGACTGGAAATATTCAGAATAGTTTCAGATAGTAATGGGTGGATGGAATAAAAAGGGTTATTGGAAATGTTCAGAGTAATTTCAGAGTGTCAGGTGTGGGTGGAATAAGAAGGGTGATTATAAATGTTCAGAATAGGTACAAAGAGTCAGGGTTAGGTGGAATAAGAAGGGTGATACGAAATGTTAAGAGTAGTTTCAGAGAGTCAGGGGTCGGTGCACTAAAAAGGGTGATTGGAAATGTTCAGAATAATTTCAGAGAGTCATGGGTTGGTTGACTAAAAAGGGTGATTATAAATGTTCAATTTCAGATAGGCAGTGATGGGTGGGATAAAAAGTGTGATTGGAAATGTTCAGAATAATTTCAGACATTCAGGTCTGTGTGGAACAATAAGTGTGATTATAAATGTTCAAAGTACGTATAAAGAGCCAGGGGTGGGTGGAATAAAAAGGGTGATTGAAAATGTTCAGAATAGTTACAGATACTCAGTGGTGGGTGGAATAAAAGGGTGATTAGAAATGTTCAGAGTAATTTCAGAGAGTCAGGTGTGGGTGGAATAAAACGGGTGATTATAAATGTTCAGTGTAGTTTCAGAGAGTCAGGGGTCGGTGCACTAAAAAGGGTGATTGGAAATTTTCAGAGTAATTTCAGATAATCAGGGTTGGGTGGAATAAAAAGGGTGATTGGAAATGTTCATAATAATTTCAGATAATCAGGGGTGGGTGGAATAAAAAAGGTGATTGGAAATGTTCAGAATAATTTCAGATAATCAGGGGTGGGTGAAATAAAAAGGGTCATTGGAAAGGTTCAGAATAATTATTGATCATCAGGGGGTGGAATAAAAAGGGTGATTGGAAATGTTCAGAATAATTTCAAAGAGTCAGGGGTGGGTGGAATAAAAATGGTGATTGGAAATGTTCAGAATAATTTCAGATAGTCAGGTGTGGGTGGAATAAGAAGGGTGATTGGAAATGTTCAGAATAATTTCAGATCATCAGGGGGGTGGAATAAAAAGGGTGATTGGAAATGTTCAGAGTAATTTCAGATAGTCAGGTGTGGGTGGAATAAAACGGGTGATTATAAATGTTCAGTGTAATTTCAGAGAGTCAGGGGTCGGTGCACTAAAAAGGGTGATTGGAAATTTTCAGAGTAATTTCAGATAATCAGGGGTGGGTGGAATAAAAATCGTGATTGGAAATGTTCTGAGTAATTTCAGATAATCAGGGGTGGGTGAAATAAAAAGGGTGATTGGAAATGTTCATAATAATTTCAGATAATCAGGGGTGGGTGGAATAAAAAGGGTGATTGGAAATGTTCAGAATAATTTCAGATAATCAGGGGTGGGTGAAATAAAAAGTGTGATTGGAAATGTTCAGAATAATTTCAGACATTCAGGTCTGTGTGGAACAATAAGTGTGATTATAAATGTTCAAAGTACGTATAAAGAGCCAGGGGTGGGTGGAATAAAAAGGGTGATTGAAAATGTTCAGAATAGTTACAGATACTCAGTGGTGGGTGGAATAAAAAGGGTGATTAGAAATGTTCAGAGTAATTTCAGAGAGTCAGGTGTGGGTGGAATAAAACGGGTGATTATAAATGTTCAGTGTAGTTTCAGAGAGTCAGGGGTCGGTGCACTAAAAAGGGTGATTGGAAATTTTCAGAGTAATTTCAGATAATCAGGGTTGGGTGGAATAAAAAGGGTGATTGGAAATGTTCATAATAATTTCAGATAATCAGGGGTGGGTGGAATAAAAAAGGTGATTGGAAATGTTCAGAATAATTTCAGATAATCAGGGGTGGGTGAAATAAAAAGGGTCATTGGAAAGGTTCAGAATAATTTCAGAGAGTCAGGGGGTGGAATAAAAAGGGTGATTGGAAATGTTCAGAATAATTTCAAAGAGTCAGGGGTGGGTGGAATAAAAAGGGTGATTGGAAATGTTCAGAATAATTTCAGATAGTCAGGTGTGGGTGGAATAAGAAGGGTGATTGGAAATGTTCAGAATAATTTCAGATAATCAGGGGTGGGTGGAATAAAAAGGGTGATTGGAAATGTTCATAATAATTTCAGATAATCAGGGGTGGGTGGAATAAAAAGGGTGATTGGAAATGTTCAGAATAATTTCAGATAATCAGGGGTGGGTGAAATAAAAAGGGTGATTGGAAAGGTTCAGAATAATTTCAGATAGGGGTGTGTGGAATAAAAAGGTGATTGGAAAGGTTCAGAATAATTTCAGATAGGGGTGTGTGGAATAAAAAAGGTGATTGGAAAGGTTCAGAATAATTTCAAAGAGTCAGGGGTGGGTGGAATAAAAAGGGTGATTGGAAATGTTCAGAATAATTTCAGATAGTCAGGTGTGGGTGGAATAAGAAGGGTTATTGGAAATGTTCAGAATAATTTCAGATCATCAGGGGGGTGGAATAAAAAGGGTGATTGGAAATGGTCAGAGTAATTTCAGATAGTCAGGTGTGGGTGGAATAAAACGGGTGATTATAAATGTTCAGTGTAGTTTCAGAGAGTCAGGGGTCGGTCCACTAAAAAAGGGTGATTGGAAATTTTCAGAATAATTTCAGATAATCAGGGTGGGTGAAATAAAAAGGTGGAATAAAAGGGTGATTGGAAATGTTCAGAATAATTTCAGATAGTCAGGTGTGGGTGGAATAAGAAGGGTGATTGTAAATGTTCAGAATAATTTCAGATCATCAGGGGGGTGGAATAAGAAGGGTGATTGGAAATGTTCAGAGTAATTTCAGATCATCAGGTGTGGGTGGAATAAAACGGGTGATTATAAATGTTCAGTGTAGTTTCAGAGAGTCAGGGGTCGGTGCACTAAAAAGGGTGATTGGAAATTTTCAGAGTAATTTCAGATAATCAGAGGTGGGTGGAATAAAAATCGTGATTGGAAATGTTCAGAGTAATTTCAGATAATCAGGGGTGGGTGGAATAAAAAGGGTGATTGGAAATGTTCATAATAATTTCAGATAATCAGGGGTGGGTGGAATAAAAAGGGTGATTGGAAAGGTTCAGAATAATTTCAGATAGGTGTGTGTGGAATAAAAAAGGTGATTGGAAATGTTCAGAATAATTTCAGATCATCAGGGGGTGGAATAAAAAGGGTGATTGGAAATGTTCAGAATAATTTCAAATAGTCAGGGGTGGGTGGAAAAAAAATGGTGATTGGAAATGTTCAGAATAATTTCAGATCATCAGGGGGTGGAATAAAAAGGGTGATTGGAAATGTTCAGAATAATTTCAGATAGTCAGGTGTGGGTGGAATAAAAAGAATAATTTCAGATAGTGATTGATTGAAATGTTCAGAATAATTTCAGATAATCAGGAGTGGGTGGAATAAAAAGGGTGATTGAAATGTTCAGAATAATTTCAGAGAGTCAGGTGTGGGTAGAATAAAAGGGTGATTGGAAATGTTCAGAATAATTTCAGATAATCAGGAGGGGTGGGGTGATTGAAATGTTCAGAATAATTTCAGAGAGTCAGGTGTGGGTAGAATAAAAGGGTGATTGAAATGTTCAGAATAATTTCAGATAATCAGGAGGGTGAATAAAAGGGTGATTGGAAATGTTCCGAAAATTTCAGATAATCAGTGATTGGGATTGGGAATGTTCAGAATATTTTCAGAGACTCAGGGGTGGGTGGAATAAATGGGTGAATATAAATGTTCACAGTAGTTTTGTGATTCAGGTGCGGGTGGAATAAAACGGGTGATTATAAATGTTCAGTGTAGTTTCAGAGAGTCAGGGTCGGTGCACTAAAAGGGTGATTGGAAATTTTCAGAGTAATTTCAGATAATCAGGGGTGGGTGGAATAAAAATCGTGATTGGAAATGTTCAGAGTAATTTCAGATAATCAGGTGTGGGTGGAATAAAAAGGGTGATTGGAAATGTTCAGAATAATTTCAGATAATCAGGGGTGGGTGGAATAAAAAGGGTGATTGGAAATGTTCAGAATAATTTCAGATAATCAGGGGTGGGTGAAATAAAAAGGGTCATTGGAAAGGTTCAGAATAATTTCAGATAGGGGTGTGTGGAATAAAAAAGGTGATTGGAAAGGTTCAGAATAATTTCAGATCATCAGGGGGTGGAATAAAAAGGGTGATTGGAAATGTTCAGAATAATTTCAAAGAGTCAGGGGTGGGTGGAAGAAAAAGGGTGATTGGAAATGTTCAGAATAATTTCAGATAGTCAGGTGTGGGTGGAATAAGAAGGGTGATTGGAAATGTTCAGAATAATTTCAGATCATCAGGGGGGTGGAATAAAAAGGGTGATTGGAAATGGTCAGAGTAATTTCAGATAGTCAGGTGTGGGTGGAATAAAACGGGTGATTATAAATGTTCAGTGTAGTTTCAGAGAGTCAGGGGTCGGTCCACTAAAAAGGGTGATTGGAAATTTTCAGAATAATTTCAGATAATCAGGGGTGGGTGAAATAAAAAGGGTGGAATAAAAAGGGTGATTGGAAATGTTCAGAATAATTTCAGATAGTCAGGTGTGGGTGGAATAAGAAGGGTGATTGTAAATGTTCAGAATAATTTCAGATAATCAGGGGTGGGTGGAATAAAAATCGTGATTGGAAATGTTCAGAGTAATTTCAGATAATCAGGGGTGGGTGGAATAAAAAGGGTGATTGGAAATGTTCATAATAATTTCAGATAATCAGGGGTGGGTGGAATAAAAAGGGTGATTGGAAATGTTCAGAATAATTTCAGATAATCAGGGGTGGGTGAAATAAAAAGGGTGATTGGAAAGGTTCAGAATAATTTCAGATAGGTGTGTGTGGAATAAAAAATGTGATTGGAAATGTTCAGAATAATTTCAGATCATCAGGGGGTGGAATAAAAAGGGTGATTGGAAATGTTCAGAATAATTTCAAATAGTCAGGGGTGGGTGGAAAAAAAATGGTGATTGGAAATGTTCAGAATAATTTCAGATCATCAGGGGGTGGAATAAAAAGGGTGATTGGAAATGTTTAGAATAATTTCAGATAGTCAGGTGTGGGTGGAATAAGAAGGGTGATTGGAAATGTTCAGAATAATTTCAGATCATCAGGGGGGGTGGAAAAAAAAGGGTGATTGGAAATGTTCAGAGTAATTTCAGATAGTCAGGTGTGGGTGGAATAAAACGGGTGATTATAAATGTTCAGTGTAGTTTCAGAGAGTCACGGGTCGGTGCACTAAAAAGGGTGATTGGAAATTTTCAGAGTAATTTCAGATAATCAGGGGTGGGTGGAATAAAAATCGTGATTGGAAATGTTCAGAGTAATTTCAGATAATCATGGGTGGGTGGAATAAAAAGGGTGATTGGAGATGTTTATAATAATTTCAGATAATCAGGGGTGGGTCGAATAAAAAGGGTGATTGGAAATGTTCAGAATAATTTCAGATAATCAGGGGTGGGTGAAATAAAATGGGTGATTGGAAAGGTTCAGAATAATTTCAGATAGGTGTGTGTGGAATAAAAAAGGTGATTGGAAATGTTCAGAATAATTTCAGATCATCAGGGGGTAGAATAAAAAGGGTGATTGGAAATGTTCAGAATAATTTCAAATAGTCAGGGGTGGGTGGAATAAAAAGGGTGATTGGAAATGTTCAGAATAATTTCAGATAGTCAGGTGTGGGTGGAATAAGAAGGGTCATTGGAAATGTTCAGAATAATTTCAGATCATCAGGGGGGTGGAATAAAAAGGGTGATTCGAAATGTTCAGAATAATTTCAGATAGTCAGGGGTGGGTGGAATAAAAAGGGTGATTGGAAATGTTCAGATTAATTTCAGATAATCAGGAGTGGGTGGAATAAAAAGGGTGATTGGAAATGTTCAGAATAATTTCAGATAGTCAGGTGTGGGTGGAATAAAAAGGGTGATTGGAAATGTTCAGAATAATTTCAGATAATCAGGAGTGGGTGGAATAAAAAGGGTGATTGGAAATGTTCAGAATAATTTCAGAGAGTCAGGTGTGGGTAGAATAAAAAGGGTGATTGGAAATGTTCAGAATAATTTCAGATAATCAGGAGTGGGTGGAATAAAAAGGGTGATTGGAAATGTTCCGAATAATTTCAGAGAGTCAGGTGGGTAGAATAAAAGGGTGATTGGAAATGTTCAGAATAATTTCAGATAATCAGGAGTGGGTGGAATAAAAAGGGTGATTGGAAATGTTCCGAATAATTTCAGATAATCAGTGATGGGTGGGATAAAAAGTGTGATTGGGAATGTTCAGAATATTTTCAGAGACTCAGGGGTGGGTGGAATAAATGGGTGAATATAAAAGTTCACAGTAGTTTCTGTGATTCAGGTGCGGGTGGAATAAAACGGGTGATTATAAATGTTCAGTGTAGTTTCAGAGAGTCAGGGGTCGGTGCACTAAAAAGGGTGATTGGAAATTTTCAGAGTAATTTCAGATAATCAGGGGTGGGTGGAATAAAAATCGTGATTGGAAATGTTCAGAGTAATTTCAGATAATCAGGTGTGGGTGGAATAAGAAGGGTGATTGGAAATGTTCAGAATAATTTCAGATAATCAGTGGTGGGTGGAATAAAAAGGGTGATTGGAAATGTTCAGAATAATTTCAGATAATCAGGGGTGGGTGAAATAAAAAGGGTGCTTGGAAAGGTTCAGAATAATTTCAGATAGGGGTGGGTGGAATAAAAAAGGTGATTGGAAATGTTCAGAATAATTTCAGATCATCAGGGGTGTGGAATTAAAAGGGTGATTGGAAATGTTCAGAATAATTTCAGATAGTCAGGTGTGGGTGGTATAAAAAGGGTGATTGGAAATGTTCAGAGTAATTTCAGATAATCAGGGGTGGGTGGAATAAAAAGGGTGATTGGAAATGTTCAGAATAATTTCAGATAGTCAGGTGTGGGTGGAATAAGAAGGGTGATTGGAAATGTTCAGAATAATTTCAGATCATCAGGGGTGTGGAATAAAAAGGGTGATTGGAAATGTTCAGAATAATTTCAGATAGTCAGGGGTGGGTGGAATAAAAAGGGTGATTGGAAATGTTCAGATTAATTTCAGATAATCAGGAGTGGGTGGAATGAAAAGGGTGATTGGAAATGTTCAGAATAATTTCAGATAATCAGGAGTGGGTTGAATAAAAAGGGTGATTGGAAATGTTCAGACTAATTTCAGAGAGTCAGGTGTGGGTAGAATAAAAAGGGTGATTGGAAATGTTCAGATTAATTTCAGATAATCAGGAGTGGGTGGAATAAAAAGGGTGATTGGAAATGTTCCGAATAATTTCAGATAATCAGTGATGGGTGGGATAAAAAGTGTGATTGGGAATGTTCAGAATATTTTCAGAGACTCAGGGGTGGGTGGAATAAATGGGTGAATATAAATGTTCACAGTAGTTTCAGAGAGTCAGGTGTAGGTTGAATAAAAAACGGTGATTAGAATACACCTGGCCTAATTTTACATGTGAAGGAAATTTCCTGAAAAAAAAGTGCCGTTTGTCGAAATATTGATGCTCGAGCCGATTCTTCTCCAATCGAGAGAATAATCGCCCCGACCCGCCTAAACGAAATGCTAATCCTCTTATACTCCTTCAGTGCCAATATCTTCGATGTTATACGATTTGTGTAAGCTTTGTAATGTTTTTAGAATGTCTTATACTCTTTAAGTAACCTGAAATATCAGTCTATCTACAACTTTGTCGTTGCAAATCAAGAACTCAAAATATTTCTAATACTTTCTTTATTGTAGTTTTCTTTCATGTTCATTGTTTACAAATAAGACAATTTAAAATCAAAATTTCATATTCTTTCTACTTTTTCTAAGGTACGATGTATTTTCTCGATCGGAAAGAAAGTCCTGCTCTTCTTGCAAATGGAAAAGAAACAAATTATTTTTTGATCTTTATTGATATATTTAAACAATATAATATTTCCCCGCATTTTTAATAACATAATTTATATATAAACCTTTATGACTTCTGTTAATTCGTCCGTCTGTCATAACCTCTAAAATAGCCATACATTGGCCGATCGAAACCAAATTTGGGGGAAAAGTGTAAACATGTTACTAAGTACAAAGTACAATTGGTTTTGCTAGTCTGCGTAGCTTAGTGCAATAAATTCTCGTTAATATTTTTAGAAAATTTAAAAGTTTATTATTTAACATGCGAAATGCTACCACTATTTTAAAAACAATTTAATGATTAAAATAACAAATACTTATTTCATAAAAATACAATATTGTTTTTCGCATATCTTATCTTTAAGTTTTTATATATACAAGAATACAGAGTGGGCTAGTCTAGGGGATATTATTACTGTAGTGAATTCAGTCCACACTTGTGTTTCCACAATTGCAACCTTGTTCCAAATCAAGCCCAATTAAAAAAAAACAATAATTTTTTAGCTAACTCATTCTTAATTTGGCTTCCAGCTACTAATTGTTACTATTTCTTTAAAGAATATTTACATTAATGGATTTTTTGTGACGATTTTATTTCATTTAAGAATTAGATAAGCTATATAGATCTATTTGTTGTAAACGAGGTAATCGGCACCAAGGGTACTTAGATTATCTGCCAATATTTTCTGCAATGCTTCCAATATTTTTTAATCAATTATTAAATAAATGTAGAATAACTGAATTATATTTCTCTCTTCCGAATCGTCAGGTCAAAAATATTTTTCTTCAGGGTCACGGCCTAATAAGTTTGGAAAACACTCCATTATGTAAAAATTCAAGATTATGTAACTTCATCAACGGGGTATTTAGAATGGAATTCCAACTGTTTAACGCTCAGTTAGCCGATCTCTCCATCAAGGTGTAACGTCAGGGGTCACAAAGTACGTATTTAATGCAATGGGATCCATACCTTTGATTATTTCCCCTTGAGCAAAGTTAAATGTATGAATTGCAGGAATGTCAAGCATAAAGAGGATTTTTTATTTTTTGCCTTCAGTAAATTTATTAAAAACAGGTCCAAAACGCACATAAAATGGCACATAACTTCATTTTAAAATCTTCAGGGAAGACATTGACAGATCTATATGTATAATCTTGTACGCATTCATATCATTTTTGTTCTGAAAAAAAAAAAATATTTTACAGAATAAATGCTGGAAAAATATAAGAAAATACCTACACCCTTGTGCAAATTAATTGAAACAACCTCTTTAGCTTCTTTTCTTTAACCATGTGCTCAGTTTTAGACCCACTGAATTGACAGGATGTAATCGATTTCTATTTTTCCAAACATTAGATCATTTGCAGTAGTATGTAGTAATATGAATCTATTTTCGGGGTGTATGATGAAATTTGTTTGGCCTTGAAAAATATTGCGTCATCCGTGATAGCATCAGATTTTCATTACGCCCAGACACTATTTTCTCGTAAATCGATTAGTTGTCCTACGTCCATTGTCTGCGATGGACGTTACTCCTACGATTCCTACGAAAATTCTAATGCTGCATGAACACACTGGCAAGCCTTACCAGTGAGTAAATCAAAATACTATAGACTGGCCCGGAAACTCCCCTGATTTAAATCCAGTCGAGAATCTGTGGTCAATATGCAAGGAATGACTTCGGGGAATGGTCGTACGGAGTACTAACATGTGCATTGGGTCATGTTTCATTGGAAAAATATTTAAAAAATTAAATAATAATAGAATTATTCGTTTTGTTTCAATTAATAGGTATATTGGTGTACATATTCAAAAGGTCCTTTCTATATATATATAAAAATATAGATTTTATCCTTAACGCTCATTAACCCGTTTACAACTAATAGTTCTCTCTTAATTCTTAAATGAAATAAAATCACTACACTAAGTTCACTAATGTATATATTTTGTTAATGAAATAGTAACAATTAAAAGCTGCAACACTAATTAAGAATGAGTTTGCTATAAAACTCATGTTTGCCACTAAATACTTAATTGGTTTGTTTTTGACAATGCTTGTTCCATGTCTGGAGTCAAGTATAAACAATATCCAGTGTTTGTTTTTCCATGTGGCATATTGTCGGAAAGTATGTGCTGAGAAATTGGTGCATAAGGTACATGACTATGTGCACCAACTTTAAGTACATATAACCTTTTGTACTGAAAACACACTATTTTTTTTTAGGGGGGAGTGGCTGGGTTGTAATTTTCGCCATTTATTTTTCTTACTAAAACACAAATATTTTCACAATGAACGTATTGCTAGGAACGAAAGAGAATACAAAATTCAGCGACTGAGAAATGAAATTCTCGTCCTAATGAAGGAGAGACAATTGATAATGACAAGAAATGGCTCATGAAACCTGAAAAAAAAGAAATTTGGAAAATATGACGAGAGAGTTTTAAAATATCTGATCAGCACATATGCAGCAGATGTGTAAAGAAAGATCAAAGACGTATCCGAACCGAAAATATGATCTTCACTTAAAAAGGTAACGACCATAATAGAAAAGTAAAGTACATACGGAGAAAATCTTCGATAATTACAAAGAAACAAGAAATAAAATCTGAAAGAACTGTAATATTAAAATCTGAAAAAAAAGACAACACTACCCAATATGAACAGATGCAAACCAATAGGACAAATTGAAATTTCACAGAGATATTGAAAAGTTTGAGATTGATAACGTTTTTTAAGGAATTAATGAAATATACAACAGCGGCGTAATACCGGAAGGTTTATATAGGTTATAGAGGATATCAAATAAACCAGGTGCGTACTAATGCGAACATCGTCAGTAATTCAGCTTGAGGAATTGTTTAATAAATAGGATTCTATTAAATAGTGCTCACCAAAAAAACTAAATCGGGCATATGAAAAATAAAAGATGTGGTCTGAGAAAATAAAATTTCATTATTAAAATGCAATCACAACATGCAATGGAAATGCAAAGATATGTTTTTTCCTAAATTTCACAAAAGCATTTGATAATAACAACCTGAAGAACTACTTTGAATATGATGAAAGCTTAATCAACATAGGAAAGTATACGACAACCTCGCAGGTTGCATTAGGACCAAAGCCGCTTCTATACTGATAGGAATCGAATTGAGTCGAGCCAATTCTCACTGGACTGATTTAACTTGTACAGTGAGATGATTGCAATTGCTGATTCATTATCGGCAGACGTAACCGTCATAATCTACACTGCGAAAATAAAATGATGTGGACAGTAGATTCAAAAGTTAAAATAAAATACTAGATTGGGCAGAACGTCCAGACTCACTTAGGAAGCGAAAAGAAAACGACAAATCTTGATCTCTGTCGGATGGAATTTCCAAGGAATAAAGAATTTCGATATGGTCACGCCATCAATGGTAAACTGTATTGCCAGCAGCTAGACCACGTGTACGACAAACTAGAGGAGTTTCCTGCTTTGGTTAGGCATTGAGGTCGAGCATTGTTTCAGCAAGACAATGTCAGGTCACACACTGCCAGGTTGACAAAGGAGAAATTCAAAACTGAGTGCGGTGTTGAGATTCTTCCACATCCATCATTCAGTCCCGACGCTGCACCAAGTGACTATGGTATTTCCGCTCAATGGCACACCTCCTCTGCAACCAGAGATTCAACAGGTTTGATAAATTGAAGGAAGCTTATTTACAGTCTTTTTTTTTATTTTATTCAAAGCCAGCAGACTGGTGTCTGGGAAAGATTCGCATGCTGGCTGATCGCTGACAGAAGAACGTCGAGAATTTTATTTTGAAAAATAAATATTAATGTTGCTCCATAAAATTTTGTTGTTTTTTTCCGCTGCTTCCTAAGTGAGTCAGTACTTTCTGGCCAACCCAATAACTATTTAAGCATCGTCTTTGAGGATGTTACCATTTTGTTTTCTTTTTGTACTTATCGATTGACAATATACAAAACATTTTTAGGAAAGAATCCTTGAAGAATTTAAGACTTAAAAGATATGTCAAAGCAAAAAAAGTAGAGAAAATCAGTGATTAACATAAAAGTAAGTATTCTAGAAATCAATAGATGACAGGAAGGTGTGGAGTGATATTATCACATCGGTCCCAAAGGGAAAAACTTGGATTTTCTGTAAATATAACTTCTTTTCATTATACTAAACTCTTGCCTTCAATATGTCCTGTGAGTGTCAAATACTCCAAGCCCACTTTCCTCCTCATGCGTCCCAAATATTTCAACTATCTTTCTCTGATTTTAAGTATAAGCATCCTTTTTGTTCCCAATTGTTTAAAACCTCCTCGTTGCTTACATGTTTCTGTACAAGAACATTTCTGTTGCCTCAAGTCTCTTCTTCATTTGCGAGGAGATTGTCCAACATTGCCATATAATAGGATGTGTACTACATAACAGTTTAGTCTTTTTTTTTTGTTGTTTGTTTCTCACGAAACATTTCTGCTTCTTAATACGTTGCTTAGCGTTTAAAAGGCATATTTTGCTATTAAAATGCACCTTCTGATTTCGGCGCCACATTGAACCTTATTGCAGTCTGTATCTCCTTTTTAAGATCACACACGGTTTTTGTGGGTAATGTGCGCAAAAGCATTGACTGAGTTTCTAACAAGGCAATTTATTTGCTTATCTTTATTGTATATTTTTGCCCGTCGTTTTTCTAATTTGCCCAGAAGATCAGGGATCAAGAAAGAGGAGCGTTTGTTTTGCTACAAGACGTTATTTTCCCAGAGATAACATATGAACTATTGTATAAGTTCTTTACATATGCTGCCCCCCCACCCAGTGGAAAAATAAAACTCTGTTTATATCTGTGAAGATTTTCTTCATCGTGAAATGCTAGTGTCATTTTTGTTTTGACTTTTTCTCTTCTAAACACAGAAATTAGAAATTCAGCGAAAAATTTCCCCAATTCTTTTTTAACTCATGTCACTTCAACCAGTTTTAGCGATGCGTATGAAAAAGTGAGTAAAATTCGTTCAAAAATATGTAAATATTAAACAAATATTTTAATTATTACTACTAAAACTTAAACAAATATTTTTGCTTTATAATCAGGAACTAAAGTACTACTTGAAATACTAACGGTAATGGTAATATTAACCGTCACCCTATAAGGAAACATTTGGCATTCATTGACCAAGCAGCTAGTACTTTCCTTAAAACATTTTTAAAGAAAACAGGTTTCTCAAGTTCAGTAGTTTTTATCGCTCTTTCCAGTATTGATGGAGGTTTCCTTCCTAACCTCCTACTTGAATGGGTGTGAAATGTTAACATCTTCATTATGTCTTCGAGAAAATAATGATGTGCTAGTCATTTTAGTTTTTGCTGCTGTTGGTAGTCCTCAAGTGATGTGATTTCGATTAGCTGGTACATGGACAATATTTACCAAGACCATTAGGGTTTACTAGCTCAAAGCCTTTTTTCGCCATTGATCTTAGGAAGCGGTTGTATACAGTGGCCATTTTAGATATTCCTGAACGGGTTTGGTGCCATGCATGAATATCGTTAGAAACAATGAAAATAGAACTGTATATGTAATCTCTTATACGACAATGAATGTTGGACAATCTCCTCAGACGAAGAAGAGACTTGGAGCAACATAGATGTGTTTCTACCGACGAATGCTTAGAATACCATGGACAGAACATGTGAGTAACGAAGAAATGTGGAGTAAAATAAGATTTGCAAGAAAACAGACACTAACAATCAGATGAAAAAAGCGCTGAAATTTTTGACACAGATAACGAAGAAACAGGAGGTAAAAGAAGCAATGGAAAAAAAAGCGATTAAGCAACTTAACGAGTTTGTGTGAATGGATTGTGGGGAAAGGGATCAAAAGCGCCAGAAAATACAGGAAGTTGTTGGTATAAACCCATTCCGGAAAGGAGATGGCACATAAAAGAATATGCTTAATTTTGCATCTAGTTTTAGAAATTATTAAACACAATGAAATATTATTCATCACTAGGACTTTAGTTAGAATGCATTTCAAGCTTTTAATGAATTTGTTCCATAACATTGCGAATATTAATTCCTAAGTAATTCTTGAATTGTGTTATTTCCGTCTTTGCATTCAACAATCGAACACATGCATAGTAAATGGTATTAGAATGTGTTACCATACTAGCGTGATTCGTAACATTTTTCTAGTTGTTATAATTATATTATATAATTTTCAATCAGTTTTATTATCCATCGATTTTTTACCCTATTATATTCATAGAATACTTAAATACCTGAAAACCAACAAAGGTCAGTTATTGATAACAAATTTCAATCAGGAGAGAAAATGGAATATTCTCCACCTCGTTTCACTTGATGAATATTTCCATATTCACGGTATCATTTCAAAATTAACATTTTGATATATTTTACTTACTATTTTAAGCAAATGAGCGATGCATAATACAAGAGGGTTTGATTTGGTTTGTTATGTTTTACGGCATATCAACCCCAATGGGTTATATAATGCCGACAAAGTTTTTATTGCTGGTAATAATAACTTTTTCCTTCAAAAATGTATTGATGGTAATATTTTTTTCAAAAACGTATTGTTGGTAATATTTTTTGTCCAAAATGTATTGCTGGAAATAGTTTTTTTTTCTTTCCTTAAAAATGTTATTGCTAATAATTTTTTAATAGTTTTTTTTTTTTCAAAAATATATTGCTGGTAATAGTTTTTTACAAAGTATTTCTGGTATTAAAACCTATTCTTGCACTTTTATAATGCCTTTTACCTCAGTTTCGGGGTTAACTATTTGCCCATAGCTGGGACCCTAACAGGTGCTACCACCCCGGGTCAGGGTGGACCTGGGAACACCAGCAATTAAAAGGTGGTTCTACGCTCCTCAAAACCTCCTGATCAGAGGCCTTGCTGTTGGACGTAGTTTAAGGTCTTACCCAGGAGGCGGATGCAGTTTATCGTCATACCCAGGACGGTACAAGGGTGGGGGGGGTCTTCTTAAGTTTTTTTAATATAAAATAAACTGGGCGTCTTAATAAAAGAGGATCAGAAAATCATTGAAAGGCCCAAAGCAGTAAAATTTACTTAAGAAACAGTTTTTCAGACCCATTGCTGTACTACATAACCACGACTTCTTACAAATAAAGTAGAAGCATGCGAAGGATCTCTGGCAATTAATTCTGTTACTAATGGTTCATTGGATGAAGACGCTGACGATGAGTGTTACACTCAATGTCAGCGTCTTCATCCAATGAACCTTGTAAGTGATTTGAAGCCTCAAATGATAATAAGAATAATGACTCCACTCAATGCACATTTGAGAGACGACGTGTAATATGTCACAGCGGCTTATCATCACTTACCAACTAATGTTTTCGTAAACGCTTATTTGATTACAAATTGGTAGATACAATCACGTATTTGTTCAAGAACAAACGACAATAAGAACAAGAAAAAGATTATGTATTCTACGCCGTTCTCCTTGCTAAAATAAACACGAATAATCTCATCTGAATTGTACTTTAATGCCAGGCTTAAAGTATTTAGGAGTGCAAAATAAGACATTCTAGAAAACACTTTTGGAATTTGTTTTTTATTTTGTTTAAATATTTAAACGTTAGAGAGAATGTAAATTGGTCGGCAAGATTGCGGATTCTGGTAGATTAAGTAAAGTTTCATATTCCACTTCGTTTAGTTTCATGTGTAATAGGGCGTAAGATGCAATGACTTTCGTTTTCAGGAACAAACAAGCAATATTATATAAGTTTCATTTTGTTTTGTAATTTTCATAACTTCAACTTCAGAGTCATGCTTGTCGGCAGTGATTATATCAGTTTCTTTAGGGAAATGAATAATTAGCAACATCGAGTGATAATTATCGTCCTCAACAATTCATACTGCTTCAGAAAAAAAACTTTAATCTATCAACATTTTTTTTTTTTTTGTAATTCCATGACCTTTCAGGACGTAGATGCCCTTCAAATCTTTGTTTGCTTCATCATCTAGAAATTGCGATGCCTTCATAAGAAAGATATTGGTTTGGTTTGGTTTATTTTGTTTAACGGCATATCAACCTCAATGGCTTATTTAATGCTGACAACATTTCTAGGATAGATTCGTATGAATAGAGTATGTATTCTTTGGTTTAGATTGGTTTGATTTATTTTGTTTTACGGCATATCAACCTCAATGGGTTATTTAATGCTGACAACATTTTTTATTGCTGGTAATATTTTGTTTTGTCTCAAATCTGTTTCTGGTAATATATTTCCTTCAAAATTGTATTGCAGGTAATAATTTTTTTCAAAAAACTATTGCTGGTAATAGTTAATTATTTGCCCATAGCTGGGACCCTAACAGGTGCTACTACCCTGGGTCAGGGTGGACCTGAGAACACCAGCAATTAAGAGCTGGTTCCACGCTCCTCAAAACCTCCTGGTCAGCCTTGATGCTGGACGTAGTTTAACGTCTTACCCAGAACACGCGTGAATTTTAACGTCTTACCATAGACGCAGATGTCGTTTAACATGTTACCCAGGACGAAGATAAATATTGGAATGGATTCCCATTAGCATTACTCTGGTTTAGATTTCAGTTTTTCTTCTCTTAGATGAATAACCTATATTACTCTGCTAGATAACCCACATACGACTGGTCCTAATCAGTTTTAACAAAGTTGTGAAAAACAAAAGCATTCTATCTACTACCGAACGAGCCAAACGATTCTGTCTTGTCACTTCCTACGTGTACTAAATAATCCTCATAATATACGACGCTTATATATGACTTTCATTGTATGTATATGTTTTCTGTTTTTTGGGGGTTTTTTTTTTCGGGTCATTGACATCTATTTCCTGTTTCGTTCGTCTTTTTGCGTGTTTATATATCTAAATATGCCTAAGTGTTTGTGTATTATAATCTGACTGTGTATGTATTGTCATTTGCAAGATTTCATCCTCCCCTGTACATATCAACATTTCAAATGTATCTAAGTTGTAACGAAGCTTTACATCCCCATTAGAACAACGTTTATTCTGAGTTTTTGACCTTTCAATTAAAACAAAATAAATATTTTTCCTCAGTTTCTTCTTTAAATAATTTTATAATATTTTAAACTTAATGCAGATTAAACTTAAAATTTATAATTGATAATTTTTAATTTTCAATTTTATAATAAAATTTAATTTTAATCAGAATGATTTCTATTTTAGTCTAACCTTAACATTAAAGCATTAAATAATTCTTATAACCAAGGTTCATTGTCAAGTTTTTGGAATTCTCATATACTTGTATTTTGATTGGTCATTGCAGCTCATGTAACAGCGTTTCCCCTACCGAGGGGTGTTTGATTGATTTGAACCTTTTAAAACCCTTTATTCTACATTCAACGCCATCACTCGATAAGACACCAGAAGTGTTGAAACAAATGGCTATTTTTGTAGTGATTCTGTAACATATCTATATTATATTTTTCGAATAAACTATATTTGGTCAACTCTGTATTGAGCACTCTTTTAAGAATAGTTTTTTTGGTTTTTGGAATTTATTCCATATACACCAATCTTATACTTGGATTTATATATATATATATATATATATATATATATATATATATATATATATATATATATACGGTTGATTGACATTTATCATCAACATAAATGACACGATCATTAATGGCACTCTACATCATGAAACAGATATACGTTTTTCAAAATTATGATGTTAAGAATTAATCAAAAATGTTCACGTCGACGCCACAATTGTGTCAAACGTCGGAGAGAAATTTCTAGTTTCTGCATAATTTGACACTAGAAATGACAGCACCAAGTGTGGTGGAAATAAAGTTTTAAATTTGTAATTCTCTGTTCTTCATGTAGCAGCCTATAGGGGTTTTATTTTAAATGAAAATGAAATGTATTTTATATGAAAAAAAATGAATGATCCGTACAACGAACAGTTCTCTCTGAAAAAGACACAATCAGTCGAGCGAATATTTCCCCATAAAAATAAACGATTCTTAACCAATTGAAGATCAAATCATTTACAAAGGATAAACCGGTTCATCTGTGTTTGTGATGAAATATAAAACAAACAAACAATTTGACAGTGTATTTTGTGTAAACTACTTTCAGAAAAGGAAAATAATTGGAAGAATAACGCAAATTATATCTTAACTACTTTTTGCTTCACTTTGCAAGTACCTGCTTGTATAACTTCGAAAAATTGTCTCTAGACCTTTTAATGGATTTATGATTTTTCTAGAAACACAATAATTTTTACGATTTATTGAGATTGTTTTACACGTGCACCAACTTTATTAAGAAGAATAGGAAAAATTAACAGGGAATAAGACAATGAGGAAGTCGAAAGTTTATACATTAATTCATATATGGCGAGTTTTCATTTATATAGCTGTTTATTTTTATAGATATTTTCTATGTATTCTATATGTATTTAGAAATTATTGATAAAATACAAAGAAGCCTCGACAATGCTGTTGGTCCTGACCTGGGATTCCGGCTTCAGTTAATTCGCCACGTCCGTATCGTAGCTTCCCTATGTCTTTTCTAAATACTTCCATGATAATTGTTCTGATAAACTTTCCTCTTTGGCACCTAGACTTTATGAATTTAAGTGCAGTACTAGATTGGCGGAATGGTCTCATCATTTTAGGGTATACATGGTTAGATGCAACCATAAGTTCTATGCAAAGTTTTTCCTTTCGCACTTCTCGCTTGTGAGAATCTCTTCTGGCTTCACGCTTTCCAGTCAAGAATGATTTACAAAAGTTTATATGCAATGTCAATCGTTATCTTCTGTCTTCTAGATTCCTCTTCTTTTACTGATCTCTCTCCTTAATAGTGTTTTATTTTTTCTCATATTCTCTCACACTCGGTAATCTTTTGTGTCTTATTGGCCTTAATACTTTGCTGATGTGAATTTAAAAAAACCAAATGGTGGAGATGGGATGAATATATTGTGATAATTGAGAAATATAGCATTTTAAACCAGATAGATATACTAACAGTTTAGAAAAGTTATTTGAACAAAAAACATAAAGTATGATTTTTTTTTTAATGTAAGGACAACCAGATACGACAAGTGAAATCACGTGTTATTCAGCCTCATTATGATAACGAGGCAGATGAGGACAAAAAACAACAAGAAAATAATGACGACATCAAACAAAATTTCATGGATACTTCTACCCTAAAAAAAAAAAATTAAAAATATAAAAAAGACACATCGGTAGAAAATCTTGGTCATCGAAGAGAAAATTATTGATTTGTTTCCTTATGTTGCTCAACAGTTAATAGCCAAATTCTGAAACTCAGAACAGATACAATGATAAAATTCCGACAAATATATATATATATCCCAATATAGTAATAACATATTAATTATTTTGTGGAGCCCATTTCAACCGAGATAAAACCAGACGACTTTGCTTCAATAAATGTCGTCATCATCATCATCATCATCATGATCATCATAATCATCATCGAAACTGTTTAGATTTGAGGTCATGAATTAACATGTTCTCTCATCTTCAGTGTCATTGTAAACTGATTCGACAATATTTTACCAGTTTTCTTTTCGGATTCATTACAGATCTTCCTTGATTGTAAACTTCTCCAAAGGAAAAGTGGGATCTATTTTGTTCTTTGAATGCCTAAGGTTCAGCTTTGCGACTATGGTGATTCTTCGATGACCTCTGAACTTTTTGAAGTCAGTCTTTTCAAAGTAAAACTTCATGGCTTTGTTAGCTGGGTATTCTGGACCCATTCGCAAAATATGTCTAAGAAGTTTCTATGTTGCTTTCAAAATGAACAAATGATATTCTTGACATCTGCTGTACAAGTTCCTATTGGAGATTTTATGTGAGTACTTTTTCCCCATCAGACTTCGCAGTTGTCGTCTGTAGAAACTATATATCCAAGTTCCGTACATTGAAAGTTCCAACTGAAATGATCATGACGTTGCAAGATCAATAGCATTTTCCGAAAACTGTCTTTCTCAGTATGCAACGTCTAAGTAGTTAAGCAGTAACTGGAACAACCATTACCTATTCTTTCATTACTATATGTCATGCAATATCAAATTATCTATAAATTGTAATAATATGATCTTAATAACATTTAAGGGAGCATTAGGCATTCTTTGACGGGGCAGCCATTACGACTATCGTTTGAAATTTATAAAATCTTTCTCTTACAAAAATCTTTCGGGAAAATAGGTTTTTCAAGTCCAGTAACTGCTATCGCCCCTTCCAGGAGTAATAGTAGTTTCCTTCCTAACCATTTATTTGAAGTAGTGTGAAATGTCAACATTCAGACTATGTTATTATTTTCTCTTCAAGATACATATGTTATCCATTTTAGTTGTTGCTGTTGTTGGTAGTTTTCAAGTGATGTGGTTTCTGTTATTTGGTGCAGTTCTTTATTTGTGATTCTGTAGCACTAGTTCGCAAGGTTCGAAGAAATATGGCCTTCGCCAAGATCCACAGGCTTCATTTGAGTAAAGATATTTTTAAACCATTAATCTGAGAAAACCGTTGTAAACAACTGACAGATATTTCTGAACGGGTCTTGGCACCAAGTATTACATCCCTATAAAATGAATCTGGTTTCCAAATCAGTGTAAGAAAACAGGACCATATATGGTTGTCAGCAAAAGAAACATTGCAAGATGCAAACTACGAACTGGAGATGTTGAAATCAAGCAAGTACGGAAATTGAAATATATGGGAAGTTTTCTATCAGAAAAAGAAATCTCTGTGACACTAAAATCTGTGACGCCTTGGAATAACGAAAAAATTCGTTAGAGACAAAGAAAAGAATGCAAAACTGTTATATAATATCATCCCTCCACTATGGCAGTGAATGTTGGACAATCTTCTCGCAGATGAAGAAGAAACTTGAAGCAACAGAGATGGGGTTCTACTGAAGGATGCTGAGGTTACCGAGTACAAGACATGTGAGTAACGAGGAGGAATTGAGGAAAAAGGACGCTTCTAATTAGAATCAGAGAGAGACATTTAAAATTTGATAAATTTAGGACTGGAAAGTAACTAAAAGTGACATATTGAAGGAAGGGGGGGGCAGAGAAATGCAGCAAATATCGTACCTGGTTGGCAAAACAAGAAACCAGGAGAGATGACGGAAAGACTAATTTTACTAAGAGTTACAAAGGATAAGAAGTTGGGAAGAGCCATGATCTCCCACCTTTTGAAGGGACACGGTACACAGAAGAAGAAGAAGAAGAAGAAGAAGAAGAAGAAGAAGAATCAAACATTTGGTTGGTTGGTTGGTTGGTTGCTTGGTTTGGTTGGTTTGTTTTGTTTTACGGCATATCAACACTTCAATGGGTTATTTAATGGTAATATTTTGTTTTCTCAAAACTGTATAGCTGGTAATAATTTTTTGCAAAGTATTTCTGGTATTAAAATCTATGTTTACACTTTCATAGTGTTTTGAACCCAGTATTGGGCTTAACTATTTGCCCATAGCTGGGACCCTAACAGGTGCTACCACTGAGTGTCAGGGTGGACCTGAGAACACCAGCAATTAAGAGTTGGTTCCACGCTCCTCAAAACCTCCTGATCAGACGCCTTGCTGCTGGATGTAGTTTATCGTCTTACCCAGGATACGGATATATTTTATCGTCATACCCAGGACGGTCAAACATTTGGACAAT
Source organism: Acanthosepion pharaonis (assembly GCA_903632075.3). Lineage (NCBI taxonomy): Eukaryota > Metazoa > Mollusca > Cephalopoda > Sepiida > Sepiidae > Acanthosepion > Acanthosepion pharaonis. The sequence continues at coordinate 297,753 of CAHIKZ030000469.1, read as the reverse complement.
AGATCTCGTTTGTTAATTATTACAGCCAATGAGCAATGTAAATAAAGTAATTGATAAATAAATATACACAAATGTCTTTTTTTATTCTTTATGGAGATGACACAGAGTCGATAGCAGACACGAGAAGGAAACTACTAGAACTCCTACAGAAGGTAATGAAGGAAAGCAAGAAGAAAGGACTAACCATCAACTATAAGAAGACGGAATATATGGTTGTTAGCAAAAGGAACAACTCACAAATGTAAATTACAAATTGGAGAGACTAAAATCAAACAAGTACGACGATTTAAATATGCAGGAAATGTTTTAACAGAGGACGGAAAATGCGACACTGAAATCCAAAGACGCACTGGGATTGCGAAAGATGTATTCCAAAAGCTAAGGAAAGTATTAAGAAACAGAAAAATGTTCGTTAGAAACAAAGAAAATAATAAAAGTCCTCCTGTATAGCAGTGAATGCTGGGCAATCTCCTCACAGATGAAGAGAAAACTTAAGGCAGCCGAAATGGTGTTCTGCATGAGGATATGTGAGCGACGACGAAGTTTTAGAAAAAATGGAAACAAAAAGGAAACTTCAGATCAGGAATGAGGAAAGCGGGTTTGGAAAATCTGATACTAACATGAACGATTGAAGGCAAGGGGGCGGGAGAAGAGGAAAACAAGTCATAACTCCTGCCTAACGAGCTTGTGTAAATGTATAGCGGAACAAGATTTAGGGGAAATAACAAAAAGACAAAATTTATTAAGAGCTAATGTGGAGAGCCATGATCGCCTACGTACTGAAGGGACACAGCACTTAAAAGTGGATAGAAAAACGATTTATATATTTTTATATATGAAGAAGAATCTTAGAGAAAAAAAATCTCTAACAAAGTGTAAAAGACCTGAAGTACGAAAGGCTTTACATTATTTTCTTTCCAGTTTGTCATAGATTTTGCCCCTCTAAATCTGAATAAACGTATTATTTAATTTATATAAAACGTCGAGAAGAAAAAAATAAATGTAAATATACAAGAAGAAAGAATCCATGGTTGTCAGCAAAAAGGTGATCCCAAAATGAAAATTACAAATCAGGGATACTAAGATCAAACAAGAACAAACATTTAAATATCTTGGAAGTGTTCTAACAGAGGTCGGAAGGTGCTACACTTGGATCCAAAGACGCATTAGGATGATCAAAGACGCCTTCTAAAAGCTAAGCAGAGTATGAAGACAGAAAAACTTCGTAAGAAACGAAGAAAAGATTGCTGAACTGTTAGTGATATCTGTTTTCCTATATGGTAGTGAATGCTGAACAATCTCCTCAAAGATGAAGAAGAGACTTAAAGCAACAGAAATGTGTTCGTATGTTATAGGTTCAAGGATGCTGAAAATACCATCGACCGAATATATGAGCAAGAACGAAGTTTTAGAGAAAATGCAAGCAAAAAAAGTAACTTATACTTAACATCAGTTCAAATGTCTAGGGAACATAATAAGGAAAGGGTGCTTGGAAAACCCGATACTCACAGGACATATTAAAGGTAAGATGGACAGAAAAAAACACATGACATGCTTAGTGAACTTGAATAAATGGATGGCGGAAGAAGATTTAGGAGAAATAACAAAAGACGAAGAAACTTGAAGCAACAGAAATATGGGTCTATAGAAAAATGCTGAGGATAGCATGGACCGAACATGTGAGCAACGAGGTTTTAGAAAAAATTGAAAGAAAAAGGAAACTTATACTGAACATCAGGAAGAGGCAGTTGAAATTTCTGGAGAACGGTGGGCTTGGAAAATCTGATACTCAAAGGGCAGATTGAATGAACGAGGGAGAGGGGAAAAGCAGCGCGTAACATACTTCATGAACGAGAGTAAATGGATTAGAGAACAGGGCTTGAGAGAAATGACAAAAAGACAAAACTTATTAAGTGCTACAATGGACAGGAAGATGTGGAGGTCCATGATCGCCTAGGTCCTGAAGGGACACGGCACATAAAAGAAAAATTATTTTTCCCGTTCTGAATTCTTCAGGCCTCTTGAACTTCAGAGCCTGATCTAACCCTGAACTGAAGTCTGTTTGGCAACTCATGATTGATGCTATAAAACACTATTTCTGTCCCTTATTTGGTGTTGTTTTGCAAATTGCGCAATTTGCTATTACTTTTCGGTGTATCTATTACAACCGACGTCTGTGAGCAGAGGTGTCGCTTCTACTACACCCCATCCGTGTAGGACATAGACAGACCGAATCCAGTGCCGTCACAACGCCTCGCACTACGTCAGTTAATACTAATTTTCTCCAGTCCTCCGAATTAGCTGAGAGCAAATAATTGACAAATACGCTTTCTTAGACACCCCCTTGTTTCTCCTCGTTCTCCTCCTCTTCCGTTTTTACCTCCTCCTTCTCCTCATGCTTCCTCCTCCTCTTCCGCCCTTTGGGCTTTTTTTTCCTTTGTTGATTTTAATCCTTTCGACATCGTCGCCATCATCTTCTGATGGCACTTCTCGTCTATGTTTTTAGATTTTTGTTGTCGCTTCCTTTATTTCTTGTCCCACTTTCTCCTTTATCTTTCCTTCTTTCTCACTTTCTTTCTTTTTTTTTCTTTTTCTTTCTTTCTTTCTCGTTCTCTTTTTCTTTATTTTCTTACCTATGATTTTCCTCTACATCTTTCTTTCTTTTTCGTCACTTTCATATTCGTTGCCACTTTCTCTTTATTCTTTTCCTTTCCTTCCCTCTCTTTTCCACCTTCCTTCTTTTTCTTTTTTTCTTTCTTTCTTTCTTTCTTTCTAAGAAAAACAGCTAAAAAAAAAAAAGCCTGCGAGTTTGCCACCGGTACCAATCAGCGGCTTTCGGGTCCGGTATAAAAACATTAATATTTCAACTTTTAGTCAGATCGCCTCAACCCTGCAAAATGGACACTACGCAGTTTGCATAGTCCTTGAACCCAAGCCGTTACGTACTTGTAAAATCTGGGATATCAAAATAGCATAGATACCTATCTTTGCCCTCTTAGCCGCTTCAACGACAGTAGATAGTTTATCTTAGCCTCCTCCGCGTTCTTCACCTTCGCCACACACGCTCTTCCACCATGCCGCCATTACCCTTCTCCGCCACCGCCGATGCCACCGCCTCCATTCTCCAACCCGCCGCATTCTGGAAGGTCAAGCTGACCCAGACGTATAAACGCTCCGGTGCTTGTGAGATCAGCTTAGAATAAATCAGCAACTGGTATTATTTCTGGGCTGACAACGGATAAGAAGACGTGGCTTCTGTTGAGTAAATACGACCTATTAAAAAAAAAGACGTAATAGTCATATATATATATGTGTGTGTGTGTGTGTGTGTGTGTGTGTGTGTGTGTGTGTGTGTGTGCGTGCGTGTGTGCGTGCAAAATGCATATTTATGCACCTATATGTATGCTTTAAAACGAACGTGTGGATATTTTAGGACACGTCGACCTATGTCTGGCAATCTCTGACCTCTTCTGACTTTTAGGAAGGTCAGCTTGATCTGTTCCCGTTACTGTTGATATCAGACATGTGCCGAAATAATGAATTTTTCGAACCAGTAAGGTAAGCGTAAAATGAAAGAAAAACGGCGAAATAATCCATCTTTTTTTTTTTATTATTATTATTATAGTAAGGTTCACCCTGTACAAAGCCCGGGAAGCACTCGAGGTAGAGGGTTACGATAAGGGGTAGTTTATATGGATAGGAGGAGGAAGATAACAGTTGGCTCTAGCCTTGAACAGGTTAAGATTGTAAAGATCAGGGAAACATCCTCTTGGGAGTCTGTTCCATAGGGCAGTAGTTCGAAGGAAGATGCTGTTCACGTTGAATTTACTTCTCACCAAGGGAATACGGGGGGAATGTGGGTGATTCGCTTCTATGTAAGTGGCATGCCGGATCCTAGACATGAAGATCAGACCTGGTGGAAGCAGGAGATGCAGTTCGTCCGAGTACTTTCTATGTCTCGTCACATCCTGTCTGTGCGAGAGAGGTTGGAGTGTGGAAAATAATTTTTCTCCAACAAGGACTCGGAGACGCATTTGAACGGCATCAAGACTGGAAAGTGACATCTGGGCAGCTACTGCCCATATATGGCAATAGTATTCCCTTTTTCAGATTGAACTGGCTCTTATAAAGATAGAGGATAACATGGGGAGTCAAGTAATTGCTGGAGCGGCACAGGGAGCCGATCATTTTACTTGCATCTTCAGAGATGGATCGTATATATGAATTCCACTTGAGGTCGCGTGTGAGTTTGAGGCGCACTATTACCTCAAGGCACAGAGCCTTCTCGAGGGGATGTGCGTTCATCGTGACTGGCGGTAGTTCGCGGTCTCATCGGTAGTGATAGAATGTGACCAGTTTAAAGGCATTGAACGTAAGCAGCTATTTTCACCACCCCCCTCCACAGGGAAGTAAGGGTTAGATCGGAAGAGTGGTCAGGTGCCAATCTCTGACCATCAAACTGTATCCCTGACACGGACGCAACTATAACATAGCCAAAAACATAAACTCGAGATTTTGAATGAAAAATGTTTGTAATAATTTCCGGCATTTGTAAATAAATATTGAATTTAAAAAAATATATACATATCGTCGTCTGGGCGGGATATATGGAGAACTAGGGCTGCCCGGGGGTCTAGTTCCCCCTCTCGGCCTTGCTAGCAGAGTCCAAACGAGAGGATAAACCAATACAGTTTGTACCAGCGTGGCTGCAGGAGTTGCCGGAAGGTAGCACAAAGTGCCGTCTATTCGCCTTAGGGGCTCCACTCCGGTTTTGAATTCAGAGTTGTCCTTCTCCTAGACCAGTTGCCATCCAAGGCTATAGAATCCAGTCCTGCTATTTACCCATAGCTGGAGGGAGAAGAAGAGGATTCACACCTTTCCCTTTTCGACTCCGATTCCTCAATCCAAGCTGCTATCCATTACTCCACCGTGCTTCCGCATATATATATATATATATATATATATATATATATATATATATATATATATATATATATGCTTTATCTTCTCTCTGATACGTCTTTACCGTCTTTCTGCACCATCATAGTCCATTATTTATTAGGTATTGGTAGGTCGTAACGTGCGCGCTAACTCACTATATAGGGAACGAGCAGAATTATATGAGAGGATATCGAGTACGCGATACTGCTCCATGTCTTTATCGTCTGATTCAGTGAAACAGAACGTATATATATATATATATATATATATATATATATATATATATATATATATATATATATATATATATGAATGAATGAAACAGACTGCTTATAATTATATATATTGTATCTCGAATATTGAGTACTTTTACCTTTTAAATATGGCATTTCTTCAAATGATATTTGATTATAGAGAAGATAACAGTGTGTGTGTGTGTTTGTGTCGATTTTCATCTGAAAATATTTTTCGTGATTTCGAACATATGGACACCAAATCGGCTCCACACCCTGAACTTTCAAATGTGCCACACTAGCGAATCTATAATTACTAAGGTTCAATCTCAGTAACTGGCCCATAGATGAAATATATGCAAGGTTCTATTTTAGAAAAGTTCAAACTCATTTGGTTTTTGTAATTTGAACGTTTAAATTCGAAGTGCAATCAATGTGCAAGAAACAAAGTTCATTTGTGCTTGTTATTTTTTTTATTTTTTTTTTTTGCAAGATTCTTTTTTAGACTCATTCATCTGAAATAATATCTGCTTTTCATTTCATTTTTTCTCCTTTTCTTCTTCTTCATTTCATTCTCCACTTTTTCTAGTGTCACTTGCTTTCTTTATTGAGATAAATTTCTCCTAATCTTCTATTTATTTTCTTTTTCCTACCCAGAAAATTATGATTAATTTTCTCTTGCTGCTTCATACACTTTACAAATATCCTATTTTCCACGAACGAGACAGGCCATTTACTTAAAAGGACATTCTTTTACGAAACACATGGTGTGATTAAAATGAAAGCTTAATGCAAAAAGTCTATGACATTCTTTTTCTAACAAACTATTTTAACTATATAAGTTCATAGCTTTATTACTTATCATTGTACGTCTCTTAGCGTTCTCTGATATTATGCGACGTTTCAGTTAATTTGTGTATTCTTTCATTAAGAACAACGATTGAAATCGCTGATAGAACAATTCCAATTTGAACTTGACAAATTATTTCCGATACGTTCTTCCTCTACGCATTATACATAGCAAACGTCTTTTACATTTTATATTTGACCATGACTTTTATTAAAATTAGTGGCAATTATCACTTTAAATACGTCTTAAAGAATATGCACAGGCAAAAAAAAATCTGTGAAGGTTAAAGACACTTCAAAGATTTACCTAATGTTGAACCAAAAGATGGCATTATGAAATTCTATATTTGTAACTTTTTATAATTACTTCTGAACTTCAAATCTAAAAGCAATTATCACAAATACTTGAATATATTATGAAGGTCGGGTTTTACACTAGACACTGCGACCAAAAAATGTGTCTTTCTTTTTTCAAAATTATTTTTCATCTTATGGATGTGCAATGTGGTGTAATGGGATCCAGTAATCGGAATAGCCTAGTTCACATTTAAATCGGCTTAGTAACTTACACTCTTAGATTAAGCCAAATCAAAATATGACATACCTAACGTGTTCTTTTCTATTTTTCTACATATATATATACACACACACACACACACACACACATATATATATATATATATATATATATATATATATATATATATATATATATAAGAAAAAAAATATACAGAAAAAACAAACAAAAATCTTGAATTTTTATATGTTCTAATGTTAATTATGTTTAAATGAAAATGTCCTGAAGATAGTCTTAAATAGACCGAAACGTCCGACGTTGACTTTATATTAACATTAATAGAGCATAATTGCATATTAAGATTTTGTTTGTTTTTTCTGTATATTTTCTTCATACTGTCGGATCTATATTCATATATTTGCTTACATATATATATATATATATATATATATATATATATATATATATATATATATGGCACTGTAAACTTTTTTTGTGGATACTCATATTTGAGTATACAATCCCTTAATGTATTAAACAGTATATTTATTTTCGTCTTCCGGCCTTAATATTCGATAAATCTTTTTAAAGGAAAATATGCTCTTTCTGTAGATATATATATATATATATATATATATATATATATATATATATATATATATATCTTGAACAAAAAAATATTAAAAGATTAAAATCTTCAGACACACTAGGTTGTATATTAATATTCCTTCGTTTTTATTATTATTTTATTTAGATTTCTCGACTAGTTTCGGCCAACATGGCCATCATCAGGAGAAAAAAATTTCTGCTTGCTGGTAGCAGTGAACTACAGAAATGAATGTCTTGATGGAGAAAATGAATTTTTGTCTGTAGTTTTCATTTGTTTTTGTTTTTTTAATTTTTTTTACCATGAATTTTGGTCAGTCTTTTTGTTGGTCAAACAACCTCTTCTAAGTTGTTATTTGAGATAAGAGCTGAATTACCCTTGGTCATTTTGACAATATATATATATATATATATATATATATATATATATATATATATATATATATTATAAATTAATTAATTTAAAATATGGTTTTTCCGCTACACAGTTCTAACCATGTTTCAAAAATGGAAGCTAAAAGCCCCGAATTTAATTTTGTAATTAAATTAAAGACATTAGTTCCATTTCATCCTCAAGCGAATTTTGGAGTAACTTTTAAAATTACTGGGTTTTAAAGACACAGCTAAAATCATAATTCATGTTTCCAAGGTTACAGATGAATTCATTTTACTAGACAAGGGGTGTCTGGGTGTTCATTATGTCTATATTTTAATGTATCAGTTATTAGCTACGTTTTGGTAGGGGGTACGGATGTATTTTTCAATGAAATCTAACATCCGTTAAAAGCGTGCCGTCTGGATTTTTTTTTAATTTTATTGTTAACTGCAAAAATTCTTACGGCATTTTTTTCCTTCGTATATTTAAAGATTTTTGTGGGGTGTTTAGGTTAGAATATTTTTTATTTAACAACGATTTGAAATATTTTTACTTTTAATTTTTAATATACTATATTTCTTTTAAGAACAATTAAATGTAATTACAGAATTATTATCACATCAAGTATATTACGATTTTTAAAATCTTTTTATATTTAAATATTTAAGTAAAAAAATTTTTGCACTTACGGCAAAAAAACTAATTCATTTCTCTGTTTTAGTAAAATTTATTTATTTATTTAATTATAATTTAAAAAACGTTTAGGTTAGAATTCATTTTAATTAACTACAATTTTAATTACAACTTTAAAATATTTTCATTGTTAGTTTTTATAGACTATATTTCATTTAATAGAAGTAAATGTATTAGAATTACTTATAGTAAGTAAGATTATTTTTCCATATCAAGTATATGTCTATTACGATTTTTTTAATTTTTATATTTAAATCTTATTTAAGAATAATTTTTGGCACTTACGGCAAAAATAGCTAATTCATTTCTCTGATTTAGTAAAATAAAAATATCTATAAGAACACCGGATTATATATCTTACTGTTCTTTTTTTTTATATATATATATATATATATATATATATATATATATATATATATATATATATATATATATATATATGAATCACGTCGTATGTCCATATTTGTTTTGGCTACCTTAGTGGGATCAAACCACAATGAATTTACATGAAAAACTGGATCCCATGTAAGCCTCTCGAAGATTTTTTTTTATATTCGTGAAATGGGGTCGGGTTAATCTATAGTAATATGAAAAAAAATATTTCTGCTTGCATTATCTCTTACTCAGTTTCACCTTCAAAGACCTCGTCACAAAATTTAACTTCTTCCATTTATGAATTAACAGTTGTATTATTTATGAAGCTGACGAGTACACGGGGTTCAAGTCCTCCGATCGGGACCATTGCCGTTTTTCCCAGGTTCAATCTGACCCTCTGGTGGTAGCACCTGTTAGGGTCCCATCTACAGGCAAGTAGTGAACTATCAATCAAAAAACACTATGAAAGTTTAAAAAATACATTTTTATAGTAAAAGTACCTGCAATAAATTTATATGTAAAAATTACCAAAACATATACCAACCAATACATATTTATAGCAACATTACTAACAATATGTACTATAGTATAATTACCAACAATACATTTTAAAGCAAAATGACCACAAATACATGTTATAGTAGAATTACCTAAAATACATTTTATAGGAAAATGACCAAAAATACATTTTATCTGTAAAGGCATACAACTGGGTTCAAAATATATTTAGTTGAAGTTAGAAAATGGTGCTCAAAACATTTACATTAAATAACTCATATAGGTGTTGATATGCTGATAAAAAATCAACCAACCATCATACGTGAAGTGAAGAATGTACAGACGTTATTTGTCACAAGAGATAAAGAGCTAACCTAAAGACTTACAGCATGAAAAATGAGAGATCTGTGAAATTAATTCAAATTGCGTGTATAAAAGCTTGCTTTAACCTTTCACCTCTTTCGAAAGGCATCTTGTAACCTAGTACAATCTGCCACGTGTTAGAGATGAGAAAGGCACTGCCAATAAACTACTATTTTCACGAAGCAATACTATGAAGCAAGAAGCCTGATGTCTTGACGATCTAATTCTCATTGGATAGTTTTATTTTATCAATTACAATTAAACAATTATTGTTCTGAATCTGGCATTAGAAATTAATATGTTTATTTTGTTTGCATGATTTTATTTTATTTATTTATTGGAGGGTGGGCCGGGAAAATTAGAAAATAAATTTATTTGCCTAACCCTTCTACCTCTTACCCTACTCCATCCCCACGTGACTAGAAAGAAACGGAAGTAGAAAAATCATATCTATGAACGCAAGAAAAGGCGAGCAACTTTTCGGCATAGTTTGTAAGGAATGACTACACATGGTTTAAAAGCTTAGTAATTATTATGTAAAATTACATAATTAGGGCACAAGGCCAAAAAAGGGGAGGGGTTGAGGCTGGTCTATCCTAGCTAATTTGATTCACGACCCATTCATACATTACAATTTCCACATTCACCACAAGAACTCGCCCGTCACCAATCAATCCTCCATATACCATAATACCACAATCACTCTAGGGGGACCAAAAAAAACGCGCCCCATACCATAAAAATTTAACGATGATAAATATTATACATAAAATTCTAATAATGAAGAATGAGAGGGGAGGGAGATGAACCCAATAATAAACTAAATATCAACACAAATCAAATTAAACATAACTGATGTTAGTAGGGCCCGTCCAGCCTCTCAAAACTGAGAGGACGCTGTATTCTGCCCATGAGACAAAATCAAGAAGCTCTTCACTAAGGGAATGGGAAAAGGATAAAAAAAAATCATACGGGCATGAGAAAATACAAAGCTGACCTAGTCGAGATAAAAGGCAGGGGCCAAAACAAACTAGGGGGGAGGTGGAAATCTCAGGCTGGATCATAACCAAAGAAGTGGCCAGAAACAGGCCGGGAACAACACTTACTCACATTAACTAGGTACACAAAAGCTTGTCTAATCCTAACCAAGGGGAGGGCTCCACAGGAAACCACCCCGATGTGACATAGGCTTGACCTAAAAGAGAAAATCAAGGCTAGCCCCGTTCAAATGAACCAAGCTCGCCTCAGTCACCCACCTTTCGCTGAAGACTGTCGAATGCAATCGTTTTCTATCAGTTCTGATCTTCATCTTGAGCTGATGCTCAAAGAATCGGATCAGATCAGATCAGATCCTGATGAGAAAGACGGTTGCCTCGCAAGACTTCCTCCATTCGCGTCGTCCAAATCACCATTCGGGCCGTGGCTAGCAGCGTCAGAAACACCATCCGTTTCACCCCGAAATACGGCGGCGACACATTGTCACACGCGTATGCTCTTTTAAACTTGATATAAGCTCCAGATCATATGCTGACTCAAAAAGGTAATATTTAAATCATTATATACATGTTTTATTTGTTATTGGTAAAATTCATATTGGAGAACTGCAGTCTACGAAAGGACACATGGCACAGTGGATAAAGGCGTTAGTTAGATCCAGTGACAGGACCCAAAGAGTGTGAGTTCAATACCCGGCTAAGGCGGTGTGAACTTGGAGAGGGAACTAAGCATGAGATAACTGATCACTGACATTCATTAGACATGGCACGGGGAACTAGAACAGTAACCCCCCCCCGAAACGTTGTAATAAATATGGCGACAATGATGAATAATGTAAATAGTGTACATAATAACTCATCTCAGAAATATAGACATATACGAAAAAACATCTTCCGATAAAAAGCAGAAGACAAATATAAGAGAAGAGAGCTTTCACAGAAAAGCCAGAGCTTTCCATCAGCTGAACTCTTCTACTTAACTATGCAATGGTTGCAAACGTTTCTTCCGATCCAACATAGGACTCATTTCACAGAGAAGGAAATATCCCAATACTCTGCAACGAGTTCCGTCAACAACGATGACGACGGTGAAATTCTTAGAATGGAATAGCGTTTAGAGTCTCCATTTATTTTAGGTAACATAGGCCTTAACAAAATTTATTGTAGGTTAAATACTTACATTATTTATTACAGTGACTCTTCTGTATTCCCGGGGCTAGCTTTACCATACAACAACTCTTTAGCGTTCAAACTCCTTGCTTCATAAATAATTTTCAGTCCTACATTGACAACTTGTGAATTCTTTCTCCTTTCGTTTTTGTAGAAAACAATCTAACGTTCGATAAAACCCTACAAAACATCATGTAGTTAGAAACATACCCCATAGCTGTTTAGTTAAATTGTTGCCCCTAGTCTTTCTATCGGTACCCTAATAAAAAAGATTCTCACTCGAAATAAAGGGATCCAATTGTCCTGAGAAATGATGACATGTCAAGTTCATGAGATAATTTAAATATTAAAACCTTCATGATTTTCGATTTAAGAACCCAAATTTCTTTCGTTGTAAAAGCCAGAGTTTATGAAGATAGTAATTTACTAAGTGTATCTTAGATGCGGCACAAGGCAAAATTATGGAGCACCCAGTTAAGACTGAATTCACTAATCAGTCGTAATTAAACTAGCTAATCATTACACCATGTCGAAGTGCTCATATGGTGATTTTCTAAACGTAGCTGAGGTGTGGCACAAGGCCGAAAGAATGGGGCACCCAGTGAGGATCGAACTCACTACTCAATCATAATTGTTCTAGCGAGACAAGCTTAACTATCATTACACTACGTGGAGGTGCCCCAGAGTTTATGGGGATTAGGTAATGGGAGGATAAAGGTTAATCCTTAGACTTGAACAGGTTAAGGTGATCGTGATCGCAGGAAGTATCTACTTTGCGAGTTGTTTACACAAAAAAAAAGCGGTTACGGAATTGCAATTGTATTCCTACATTTGAATTAATGAGCTCTGATGGGAATTACAGTAAGTAAGATATCTTCTTTTTTTTTCTATTCAAATAAAACTGTATCATTTTTGTTTTCATTTCAATTAAAAGTTAGATGAGTCTTGGAAAAATTAAGAGCTATCGAAAAATTCATTTTAAGGTAAATTTACCAATGAAATAAGACTATTTTCTAACTAAAATTACCCCGACAATCATTAAAGACGGGAATAGATTCTCCGTCGGAACTGTTGCTATATATAACGCAGTTTGATTGTTTTGATTAACATAAGCTCCAAGGGCAAGAGAGAAGTAAAAAGGACACACACGCACACACACACACACACACACACACACATATAACACCAAAAATTAGGAAAACTTGCATGTGTAACTCGACCGACACAAAGCTTACCAAAGAAAAAACTTCCTCAAAATATTTACATATCCCGATGAGAATTCTGGACATGCAGAAGAGGTGCATGTTGTTTAATCGACAAAGAAATGGAGAAAGCTGAGTTCGAATTCCTGTCGAGTTCATATTCATTTATGCACAAATTGCCTTGGGAAAGGTATAAATCTATCTTTTCTCCTCCCACCGATGGGTTAAACAGCAGGATAGACTACTATTTAAATCGTATTATATATATATATATATATATATATATATATATATATATATATATACAAATTTAATTGGGCGGGTAGTGTAATGGTTAACGAGTTATGAAGAGAAAATATCGAGTCCAATTTATTATGTTCACTTTTACACAAAACGTTGGAAGGGGGGGTAAGAGTCCATTTCTTATCTCCCTAGTTATGGTTTAATTAACAGGTCTGACTGTTGAAGGAAAACTCTGAATCCAAAACTTACCTGAAAAAGGTTCAGCTCCGTCAGTCTATCTTACCCTAGACACACCAATGATGCTATAGCTGCAGTACATATTATGCCACTTAGTCCCTAATGTTTAGCGGGACCGGCGATGTTTGCTACAATGATTTTTTTTATTCAATCGAGCTTTTTAAATATAGATAAACAAAAGAATCTTTCATTGTTTCAGAAAAGTTTTTAATTTAAAAGTTCGTACGTCGATAAGCCTAAGACTAACAGGCTCCAATATCTTGGTCATAAATCTCATCCTGGGTATGATGATAAACTACATCCGGCAGCAAGGCCTCTGATCGGAAAAAAAATAGAGGTTTTAAGGAGTGTGGAATCACTTGGTGATGTTGTTCCCAGATACACCTTGACCCAGGGTGGTAGCACCTGTTAAGATCCCAGCAATGGGCAAATAGCGAAACTCCAATCAAAAATCAACAAGTACATTTTTATAGTAAAATTACCAACAATGTATTTTATGATCTACAAAATATATATTTAAAAAAACATAACTTTCCTCTGAAAGTATAAAATTATGTACAAAATATTTAGATTTCGGCATTAAATGACCCATAAAGATGTTGATATGCCGCCAAACAAAATCAACCAACCAAACAGTCAACGCGGAAGAATTCTTTCATGACATTAATCTAACCTGTGCATCATCTACCATTTATCCAATTGTGAAAACAGAATAACATATGTCATATTTTTATTACTTCAAAGCTCCCAAGAAAATTAAATTTCCGCATTAAATAACCTATAAGGAGTTGATATTCCGTAAAAGAAATAAATCAATCAATCAACTGGCCATGAAAGCGGTTTTATGTCATAAGCACCAAATCTCTACTACATAAAAAAAACTAAATGTTTCGTAACCTGAAGATATATATATACATTTTCTCTTTCAGTTATTCTTCATTTTCATAGATACATTATTTTTTTTTTAATTTAATTCTTATTTCACTTTATACCAAGCTGGATATATCGATCGAAGTAAGTGTAGACATAGTTCAATGGTTAATATTACAGAAAATGGAATAAGCTACCCATGTTCAAATTCCATCTTAGGTACGTTGTGTTTAATTCGCACTAACGAGGCTATTAAACCAAAATGTAAATGTATTAACAAACAGCGTGCAAATTTCAACACTCAAACGGAGCTAGTGATTCTGTAAATGAGCTTTAGTCACGTAAGGTCTTGCGTAACTTAAATTAATATTAGTCTGCTTCTTTGATAAAAAAAAAAATAACGGATGTTCCAGTGACACCCGTAAACTCTTTAATCAGAAGAAGCGTAAAAACCAGTGAACGGAAAAGGAATTAAAAAAAAGAGTGAAGAAAAACATCGACCAGAGCATTATGATAAAAAGAAATGAAGATACTAGAAATAAGAAGTATGAAAGATCTTCACAAAAAAAAGTTAAAGTACCCAGATCTTCAGAAAACAGTTAAAGTACCCAGATCTTAACAAAACAGTTAAGTATCTTAAAAAAATCAGTTAAAGGTCTCCGATAGGATAATCAGAAAACAGCGAACGATCTTAGACCTTCAAAAAATTGTTAAAGATCTCAGATCTTCAGAAAGTACTTACAGATTTCGAACCTTCATAAAACATTTAAAGACTTTCGATTATCCGAAAACAATTAAAGAAAACTAAGTTCGTGAAAAAAAACGAAGAATTTCTGCGAAGTATTTCCGTTTCTCTGTTAAGCTCACTACCATTTTATGAAGTCGTAGCTGCTACTTAATGTATAAAGAATTAGATCAAAGTTTAAAACCAATATGTAAAGAAAAATAACATCCGAGTTAACAAATTCGGCCAAAAAAGTAATTAGTCAAATTTGAACTTGTCATTGATTATGAAAAAACATGAAATCTGATCTAACATTGTATGGTAGGCACCTGTTTTTAATTATGTCCCCAGATTGCATGACGTATCAAGAGTCAGTTTGTTTATGTCAAAGTCAAACTGAGGATAAGGCCCAATTAATAAAGATTTATAAGCCATATTGGTAAAACATATACATTCATAAAAAAAAGAAATAAATTAGTCTTCGAGTTAATATTTCCGACGTTTTCATTTTGCCAATACGCAATTGCATGTCCTCTTAACTCTAACCATCAAACAAAAAAGGACCGCCTACCTTATCGCAATGTTTGACGTATTACTCTTGTAATCTACCATTAGCAAGTTAAGTCCTCACTAAATACTTTATAAATTGTTCGTAAACCCAAACTTGCTTCGTCCAAAAATGTGTAATATTCAAAATTAAAAAAAACCCAAAAAACTTCAGTCATTAGGCATCGCTTTGGTAACTCTTAAGTGGGCTGCTTTTCGGGTGTTCGTTAACATGATACATATTCGACAGTAGAAGTTATTATCTACTAAGCTTCGTTTGGCATAAGTACGTAGAACTTAAGGCGACGATTTGACAGAATTTTCTTACTTAGTTTGTTGTTAGCCATTTACATCCCAAAGTTGGCGTGTGTTTCATATGAGATTCTCAGGTAAACAAGATCAATAAGAAAAAAATCGGACAAATTTATAGGTATATATATATATATATATATATATATATATATATATATATATATGCGTGTGTGTGTGTGTGTGTGCACATAAACTCGAATAGAATATGTCACAAGTCTGAGTTTAAAGTGTGAGTCATACGTGTACATACAGGAGAACATGACTAATGATTGTGTGTACGCAATCCGATTATATACACTGAGAGTAATGATGATATATTAGTTGTCAAAACTCAGAACAATCACAGAACAACCGCAAAATAAATTGATAACATTCGAGATATATCTGAAAAATACAAAAGATCTGTAATACATATAACATCAGGATGACCTTCTAAAGTAGTTCATCAATACGCAGACACCTCTTCTAAGTAGGACTCCTCCCATACAGGAGAACATGACTAAAGACTGTGTGTACGCAATCCGATGCAGCTTTGGTAAAAAATGTAAAAGAGAAACAGGTCTCCTCCTTAAGATGATACTGCAAGAACATCGTAAAGCCGTAACACAAAGGGAAATAGAAAAATCATATGGAAGGGAAAGGGAGATTAGCGCCCTCCTGTGGGATAAGGTTGAAATAATAGACAGAGAACATCACTGGAAAATACGAAAACTTATGGAATCAGCACATATGCTAAGCCCCCAAAATCTCGTAAATCACAAGTTAAGGAAGTCACAAAATGTTTTTTTTAAAAATTAAGAAGAGTCATACGCTAGAAAATTGGATTGAAACTTGTGTTGTGAATAGAAATTGAGGAAAAACATGCAGACAATTAGGAATATTAGCTAAAGGCATGAAATCAACCAAACTCGCACCTTTAAGTAAACATCACAAAGGAAAATGTGTATGCTGTTGCGCATAGAAAATGATTTCTGTACAGTAATTGTAGTGATTAGTACTTTTAGTGATGAATGTAAAGCTACATTGGATGGACATGATGTTTTTACTAAAGATTTATTTCTTCATGGAAAAATTATAGGACTGGAAAATAGCTCAATCCATCCGTCAATGTGGGTGGTGTATGTTTGGGGAGAAACCCCACCAGGGCTTCATCCCATTATATCTCAATTGACCACAATAGAATCTTGGCTGAGTTAGATACGTATGAAAAATATAAAGGTATGTTATCCGATTCTTATGAAAACAACGACTTTTAACAAAGCAAACGGTACACTAACAGGCTATAGTATTAATTTGAACTTCTTTACAAAATTTTAGAGACGAAATAGTAAATGATAAACCCAAATTCTTCTTCTTCTTCATCTTCTTCTAAAAGAGCAATATACGTTACATTTTCAAGCCAAAATGAATTCCTTTTGCTATATTGTTTTAATAAATCTATTAAAAAAAAACTTTTTCTCACACTCTGGCACTGGCGAGTGTCAAAAATCTTGTGTGTACTGGAATCTACAACTTAAAATCGGCGCAAATTCCCAGAATACTATATATTGCCACGTGAAGCAGCTTAAATCAACCATATTTAGTCAAACCTATCATCTTTGATAGAAACTCAATTCCCGGCCATGTGTTAAATAGTTAACCTTGTATCTTGAAAAATCATTGAATCTTCAAAAATATTGTTAATGTAATATTCACTCAAAAAAAGGATTATTCTTACAATTCCAAATATGCTTCGGCTTTAAATAACCAAAAAGGGTTGTTAAGCCATAAAAAATTAATCAATCCATCCATCAATTAATCAATTCCCAACAAAAAAAGCTAAAAAAAATTTTTAAAACATAACATCCTAGTAGTCCAACGAGATTACCATTCTATCTCCTTTCTGGCATTTTTCTATGAGATAACTTGGCAATCCCCATCTCCTCTCCATGTAATATGAGACACGTTTTAATGGATTATATGGTACCATTATCAGTAGCAGAGTGTAATCCTTGACCTAACATGTTGTGAGACGTAGAATCCTTCCTTTATCAAAATCAGGGTGTGCAACCTTCCTTAACCAATTCTGTGCTGCGTGCTGTTAACAGTTGGGCAAATACTGCATCGCCTCTAAAAGCAGAAACAAAACGAAACGAAAAAACAAAATATGTGCGTAATTATCATCCATCTGAATCTGTTAGTTAAAGATTAATACCAACCACTTAAATGATTCTTCGTGTTTTCGGTGTAATGTCTTTTCCTGATAGGAATCGGAATGATTATATCAAATCAACTGCTGCTAAAAAAAATGCTTCACCGTATCATGATAGGCAATTCTTCAAACCAGAATCTTTCACTTTTACAAGTATACCATTTGTTCTTGCATTGAATACTTCCTTCCTTATTTGGTTTGGTGCTTCCGCTACGTATCTAGACATTCAAAAGAAGAATCTGCAATGTTATTGGTCCTGACCTGGAATCTCGGTTACAATCATTTTCCCGTCGTCATAACGTCGCTTCCCTCTGCTTTTTCTATAAATATTTTCATTGTAATTGTTCGAGTTTTTCTTCTGGTTAGTCATCTGTTTTATTATTTCAGTGTCAGATATCGATTCTCTTACTCAGAAATATCAAAATTCCTAATATTGATTTTCTAGGTAAATTTGACCAACATATTTCTTTTTCCATTTTAATGGCATGTCCCTTCAGGACGTACGCGATTTTGAACCACCAAAGATTTCTCTGAATTACGATGCATTCTTGAGAACGATAGTCTTTTAGAGTTGCCTTCTTCACAGTTTGGAACCCAGAGTTTTTTTTTATCTTCGAATAGTTGCCATCCAAAGCTAGATGATATAATCTACCCTACTATTTAACCGAGACCTTGGCAGACAAAACATGGATTAATGCCTCTCTTGACAGTGAATGCAACAGATTGAACAAGAATTTGACCTCTCCACGCCGATTCCACTTTCCTGATATTAATTGCCCTACCCGCACATCTCTTAGTAAATATCGATTTAATGACTTGATATTTAGTGTCTCTAAGGTAGAATTGTTAAAAATGCGTCAGACAAGACTTCTAATTGAGAAGCAAGAAAAATATTGTTGAAAAGAGATTTTATTAGCGAAAAGAACAAATCTTTAAGTTTGAATTTTTTTCCATCGAAATTAATTATTATAAGATTAATTTCTTTTCTGCTTTTAATATGTGTTTATCTAATAAGTAAAATATTGAATCTTTAAAAAGAAAATTCTTAGCAAGCTAACGCCTTCATATTCGAATCAATAAAATAGGATGTTTTTTTAAATTCCTGCTATTTTCAATTCCAATTTACGCTGAGAAAGTAGAATTTACAGAGCGTGAAATTACTTTGCAAAGACTCACACAGAAATATTATTGGAAGAAAAAGATAAAACTAGGTTCAACAAGGCAGATCAATTTGACTCGCTCGTCTATTTTCCTGCACCTTGAGCTATTCATCAAAGTGCAGGTTTAAACATATTTGTTTTCTATTATTCTCTGTAATTTTTTTTCCGATTTTATAATTTTCTGATTTTGGATCAATTTACTTCAGCTAGAACGTTACTCATTACGTTTAACATACTGCCGCCATTCTCCCTGCTCTCTTTATTTTACTTATCTGTGCTCAGGTCTGATTTGCTTCCAATGCTGTTGCTATGACATGCAACTCCTCCTCTTGCCTGGACATTTTACATATCTCCTTCCGTCGCCACCGTCTTATTATTTCTTTCTTTCTTTCTTTTTTCTTCGAATCTATAAATGGCATTTTCTGCGTGCGGTTCTGCATGTATTCATTGATTATCAGTTTGCTTTGCCCTTTCTTTTTTTTTTCTTTTGGCATGTAGAGATTTTAATGAGTTTCCATCCTATTTTATTTACATGTCACTTTTTTTCTGTTTCTGGTGTCTGCACAAGCAAAAACAAATAATTTGAGATGAGCAAAAGCAAAAATACCTACCATTTGAAGTCTATTAAGAGAATAAAAATAAAATTCACACTTTGATTTTGAAAATAAAAGAAAAAAATGATTTTCTTGATAATACGAAAACGAGGATTTCGTTTATTTGTTCTAAGTATCGATTATCTTTCAACTAATTTTCTTGTTATCGATTATCTTTCAACTATTGTTGAATTGGGATTTGAGGTAAAAACCAAAACAATTTGTGATCAGTTTTAATCGGTATCAAGTGGTTATTAGTTTTTTTATAAGCCAAATTCTGCTTTATAATAAAAAAAGAACACTTTCATTTCCAAATTGTACAATTAAAAAAACTAATGTGTGATTTATTGACATGACACAACAAACTGGTTGTCCAACGTGTAGTCTATAGATTGTTTTACGCTAATTTCAACATAAGCAGTGACGTCCCTTTTCTAGTGAGAGGAAATAAAACAGTTATACGGATTTAGTTGAATCCATTATATGTCGACAGGTTAGCAGCATTTCTTAACGCCGCTCTCCCATCGTCATGACCTCTCCCCCACCGTCATGACCTCTCCCCTACCGTCATGACCTCTACTCCACCGTCTTGACCTCTCCCCCACTGTCATGACCTTCTCCCACCGCCGCTTGCCTTTATAGTCATTTTCTCACTAACAAACCAATTAAGTACAGGGCTTACTAATTAAGCACTAAATGTTGCAATTCTTTAAGTTTTATCTGAATAAGTTTCCGCTTTCATTCTTGTATGTTGTGTACTGAAAATCAAGTGATTATTGGATCAACAATTTTTTAGATTTTTCCGAATACATAGCGAGGGTGAATAGATGGGATTTCCTTAAGGGTATTTATGCGTAATAGAATGTAACGAATTTGGCTGGAATTCGAACTCGGCTCTCCGATTTCTCATTATATAATCTATTACACCTTCCACACATCCCTTCAAATCAGAAAAAAAGGAAATATTAATGGTGAGAAATTAATGCAAACATTACATACAATAAATTTATTATTATGTAAATAATTATTATTTATTGGTAATATTTTGTTATAGAAAACATTTCAGGTAATAATGTTCTTATAGAAATCTAATTCAAATTTAAAATCAAGAAGACGCTTTTTAATAATCAGATGCCAAAGAGAGCTCACGAAATGCAGTTCTTTGCTGAAATTGCAATAATCTGACCACATTTATTAGTCCAAACTAGAAAAACTCTCTCAATGGAATATGATGAATAACTCTTTAAGAAAAGTGTTTCTTTACCTCAGGTAAAAGAGTGAAAAGGATTTTGTATCAAACAGAAAACCAGGAAATGTGGAAATAAAAATAGTTGTTTTTTTTTCCTTTTTTCTTTTAGATCCTATTTGCTCATTTGGAAATTGTCTTGTGAAGCACTTTCGTTTTCCAAATTCCATCATTCGTGCATTTTCGGAAAGTGATTTATTATCGATGCATATTATTCTTTCTTGGTATAAATATATATGTAGAAGTTATGCTCCCAGACGCTTTAATTAAAAAAAATTAAAACGTATTGCAATAGTTTAAATATCCTCTTTAAAAATAATTTTGGTTTTAAGGGAATCAAAATAAAAAATGGCGTAAAAAATTATTTTGCAGATATAAAAGATTAAAACTGTCTTTAATTCAATAATTGAAAATTCCAAACTAACCTGACTATTACGCCATATTGGTGACCTGTTAAAACCTGTCATGGTTAATTTATTTAAAATTCTGCGAAAATTAAAATAACCGACCAAATTAATATCCCGACATAGTTAAGTTAATCTCTAAGTTAGTGAATACTGACAAAATATTTTCAAAATGCATTTCCAGTGACGCAATTCAATAAAAGAAACAATAACGTGTTTTAAATTCTGACTGCTTTTCTCTAAATGCAAATGTCACAAATGAAATTCTAGAAAATAAAACCGTTTTCATTGTTCAACTATCATTACCAGATGATGACAAAGAATTATCGACCTCATGCGAAGAAGGTTACTTGGTCAAATGCATTTTTAGTGACGCAACTCAAGATATAAATGTGTCATATTCTGACTGCGTTCGATAAACAAGGAAATACTGAACGTTATCCACTGTAAGTACTAAATCCATTCCGTCCATCTTGAATGCCAACACACAGATTTACGATAAACATTGATTCAGTGACAATGTTTTTGTGCAATGTTCGACAAGGATATTGCACTAGAATTGGACTTTAATTTGTCATCTTGCTTGATAATTATCTTGGAGTCTCATCGATAAGCGGTGGCTCTGCAGTTGCAAGAGTGAAACTGGTGGCAAATGACATAAATTTCCCCGCTTATTCTAGAAATATTCCAGTTTCCTCATAAAAAAAATCATATGCTATGGCAGTTAATAAAGAACAAAGTCAAACGTTCAATTAGTTTGTTGTCTATCTGCCCCAATCCATGCATAGTGATGGATCATCATATGTTGCTTTCTGGGGAAAAAAAGCAACAAAAAACTATATCAAGTGTTGTCATTCCAGTACTGAAAACGTAGAGGAAATACAATAATAAAAATGTATGCAAAAAAAAAAAAAAAAGAAAAAAAAAGATTTTGGCGTTCCTGAAAAAATAACATTCAGATAATATATATGTATTTTCCTGGAGTCAAACACAAATTTTATTTTTTGGATAAAAATTCATTGTTGACCTAAAATGGTTTCATTTGCCCTTAGATATTAGTCTACTTAATGCAAATATATTCTCGAGGCATTAAATTATGGTATAAATGCATTTACACACACACACACACACATATATATATATATATATATATATATATATATATATATATATATATATCTTATAAAAATAAGTAAGTATACCTGTCCGAATAGCCTTAAGTGTTTTGGCTTGAAAAATGAACAAACCAATACCCAAGGAAAAATAAGGAATAAAAAAAGAAAGAACTATGAATATGTAATTCAGGCGAAAACAATTGTCCAGAGTCCAAGCTCAGAGTCCAAAGAAAAAAACCTCCAACACGAGTAATGTAAAACTAACTAAGCAAAGTGCTCAAAGTGCTACGCTAAGTAGAGCAAATCTAACTATGAACCTAGAGAGCCAGGCAAACCTACCTAGGTTTCACCTACGCGGATCGTCAGGATCCCCTGACAATCCGCATAGGTAAAACCGATGCAGCTGTGGTACAAAATGTAAAAGAGAAACAGGTCTCCTCCTTAAGATAATACTGCAAGAACATCGTAAAGCCGTAACACAAGTGGAAATAGAAAAATCATATGGAGGGGAAAGGGAGATTAGCGCCCTCCTGTGGGATAAGGTTGAAATAATAGACAGAGAACATCACTGGAAAATACGAAAACTTATGGAATCAGCATATAGGCTAAGCGAAAACAATCTCGTAAATCACATTATGAATGCAGTAAATTTATAGATTTTCTTCAGGATTTATCATTTTTCCAAGATATATGCAAAGAATGGTTGATATTCTTTTGAGTGATACCCACTAAGATGTTCATAAAATACAATTATTGTTCCCATTCTACAAAACAGACAATTGCTCATCTTGCACAAAGGCTTAAAAATTGCTGAAATAACGAAATAGTACCCCAGCCTCTCCAGATATTAATCCAATAGAAAATATGATCTTTCGTTAAAAAAAAGATGTATCGGGAAACAGAAATCAATATTCAGTCAAAGATATCTGATAAGTATTAAAATCTTCTGCCAGTAATTTCGAATTTGAACCAATAAAAAAGTTAAAAAAAGCGATGGTCGAACGATTGAAAAAGGTTGTAGAATTCTTAGAAGTCTATATTTGAAATAATAAAATAAATTCAAATAAATGAGTTTGGCGTTAAACATATGCTTATGCCTATATTTTTTGCATTTATTTATAAAGATAATTAAAAATAATTAAGTTTCAATATTTTGTTTCAATTAATTGACATTTGTAATAAAAGTTATTATCAATATTTTTAATAAGGATATATATTATAATATATGTATATAATGAATCTAACGCAAAATATATTTCTGATATAAATATAAATCTATCCAGAACGTTTGACCAACAACGGTTTGTTAATGCTTATGAAAGTAAGCTTTGTTAAAAAAATAGTTTGGTTCGGTTTGTTTTACGGCACATCAACCTCAATTGGTCAGTTAATGCCGACAACTTTTATTTTCCTGGTAATATTTTGTTTGTCAAAATCTAGTTCTGTTAATATTTTTTGCCTCAAAAATGTATAGCTGGTAATATTATTTTTTCAAAAACGTATAGCTGGTCATATTATTTTTTCAAAAACGTATAGCTGGTCATATTATTTTTTCAAAAACGTATAGGTGGTAATATTATTTTTCAAAAACGTATAGGCGGCAACACTATTCTTTCAAAAAAAAACGTATAGCTGGTAATATTTTTTCAAAAGACGTACAGCCAGCAACATTATTTTTTCAAAAATGTATTATCAGAGTCCTTGCTGTTGGACATAGTTTATCTTCTTACCCAGGAAGCGGATGTAGTTTATCATCATACGCAGGATGCGGATGTAGTTTATCGTTATACCCAGGACGAGATCTGGGTTTTGGGGTGCTGTTGGACGTAGTTTATCGTCATACCCAGGACGCGGATGTAGTTTATAGTCATACCTAGGACGCTAAAAAAAAATATAATAAATTTTAAATAAAATTATTATTTGTCTGCTTTCATGTCATTAAAGAATATTAGATTGTAAGCTTCCAGATCCTGAATTTTGAATAAAGAATTATATTTTATAGGCACCAGTTGCCTGGAGTTACCTCTTGTGAATTAGGTAAAGTTGATAAATGTCAAACCCTCTTTGCACAGATACAATGGGTTGAATGAACAAATATCTCGGAAGAATTCAGATTCGACTCATGTAAACAAATTTATGATTTTGAAACGTACATCAGTTTCTCATATTTTACAATTTCATGTACACTTAATGCGCTTGTTATATTGACGTTTTAACAAGCGTAAATAATGGGAGAATGGGAACATCCTGTTTTGAAATCAGTCAGTCCAAGATATGTTATGACCTCGTCACAGATATTGAACAGAAAAACTTTGAATCATTCACTAAAATATTTAATTATACTAAGCTATTGTTGTTCAACAAGTGTAAATTATAAGAAAAGTTAATACGAGGCCTTCGGTCCAGCCAGTTTTCAAAAGGTACGTGTTATTTTTTTAAAATATGATTCAAGTGTGTTAGATTAGAATAAGGTCAATTAAGTTTTCACGACAAAATTGAATGAAACATTCACTTCCATTTGCACTTGAAATGCTTCACAGTTACATAAGTTTTACTAAAGGCCCATATAAATGTACTGAAGTGTTTCGATCTTGGAGTACAAAAAATAAATATGGTTTAACTATTTATATTTACTAAAATGTCAAATGGAGGCTTGAAAGCCGTTTCATGTCATCCACATATTATTCTTCACTACTGTTTTCCCAATATAAGGCCAAAGAGTCACTCGAAGTAGAGGATAACTAAATGAGGTTGCTGTAAGGGCATTTAGGGAAGAATCAAGAGTTGAATATTATGAGGATATGTAGGATATATAACGGTTGACCCTAGAGTTGAAGCGGTTAAGATTGTGGTAATCGGTAAAGCATCCTCTCGGGAGTTCGTCCCATGATGCAACAGTTTTGGGGAAGAATCATTATGAGTAAAAATCATTCCTGGAATAAGAAGGGAATGAGGATGAGTTGGTGCCCTTGTCGTGGAGGTTCCTCCTGAAGGTCTGAACTGGTGGAAACAAGAATCGTAGTTCGTTGGAAAATAGAGTAGGGGGAATCTAGTAACGTTTCGTCGGTAGGAAAAGGAATGCATGGTGAGAAACGATCCATCACCCATAAGGCCGCGACAACGTCTTTAAACTTTGTCGAGGTTGTAATAGTATGAGACTGTCAGGTGGACAGTTACTTTCCAGTGCGTTTTATGGAATCGATAATTTTCCAGCGTCTTTACCAATGAATAGTATATATGAGTTCAATTTGAGTTTTGGTGTGAACTTCACTCCTAATAGATGTTCCAGGCTATTAGCTTCATTGAGAGTACGTTCAATTATCGCGACCAACCTTTGAAAACCCCAACGGCGAAATAAGCAAAGATTTACACGATCTCAAAGACCAAACCGTCGGAAGAAGGCAGCGCCAGTAACCAAGGCGGACCTTGACAGACCAAGCATCCGACAGCCTCGTCAAACACTTTTTCATTCACAGCTATTTCCGCCACCGCCACGGGGGGGGGGGAGAATAGGGGAAGAGGATGACAACATTCATTGTAACTTGAATAAAAAATCAGGGTCTGGTCTGTGAGTATGATGGGTTTTTATTTACATTATTCGGACTATTGTCCTCATCTTTGTCGTCATATTTATTACAACGTTTCGGTCGTTTTACGCTCCGGCCTTCTTCAGGTGGTTGGAATGTCGAACTGAACCCTTTATTTCGCTCACTGGGGTAGACTGTTCTAGTTCCACGTGCGATGTTTAATGGATGTCAGTTATCAGTAATCTGTTAATTTCCCTCTGAAAGTTCTCCACTGCCTTAGCTGGGTATTGAACTCACACTCTTTAGGGTCCTCACTGGCTCAAACTAACGCCTTTATCCACTGTGCCATGTGTCCTTGAGACAGATAATGATGGGTTTTTGTTGGAAGAAAACATCACGATCGAGAAAGAACTGCGTAGAGATTGACGCGGAGAAATGGCTTGCAACAAGATCTGCGTATGTCACACCCGCCATGACAAACTCCAGTATCAGTCGTGGAAGTCTAACAGAACGCACGCCACACCCTTACAGAACTCATGCCAACAGGAGGGTGTTGTATAACACCCTCCTGTTAACACATTGGATCCTTAGATTCATGCAGGTTTTCCCCAGGTACTCGAACCTGACCGAAAGTTATCTCATCTGACCAGGTAACACAACGCCAGTCTTCCATGAACTAATGTTAATGTTCTCTGGCCTAGGTGAGCTGCAGTAACCAATGTCTTTCTTGCTTGACGACGACAAAACGCTTTAGAATACTGCGTAACTTCACAATGCTTAATCCAACAATCAAAGCGTCTATAAAGAGCTTTTATTCATGCGATGTCGTTTAATGTAATGTTTCCTATCGTTGGTTGCTTGCGATCTCGTCAGTCGTTTACGATACTATTCTTGTGTGTCATATATCATCCCCCACTTGTATGTGTCCAGAATTCATAATACTTGGTATAACTTTGCTTCTTTTGTCTGAGGAAAAACTGGAGCGTTTCTAACACTAAATATGTAATCAAAAAGACTTTGTTGTAAAAGTGCTTCTTATAATTACAATTGTATCAGATTTCCATATATTATAGAGCCTCATTCAAAACAGAGTAACCCAGCTCAGTACCAAAGGTCTTTGTTCGAAACGAGGTAAAAAAAAACGGATTTTTGAGTGCTGATTTTCTAGAGGCAAGGTTTTCTTCCCTATTTGTGAGAATTACTGTAACTATATGTTCCACTCACTTCCTTTATTTGACTTTATATTACGCATACTACATTATATATATTAAACCTTTGTGACATCAATAGTCATCCCTTAGACTAACAATGTTAAATCTTGTCCATATCCTGTGACAACCACTCTTAAAATGCCACAGCTACACTACCTCTTTACCTATTTGGTTAAAAAATACGTCATCCGACTGTCGATTTCTGTTGTTTGGAACGTTTTGGGAGCGAAATTTATTTTGCTCATTTACCTTTTAACTTGATATATATTTGTTAGAAAAAGCCAGCTGGAGGTATATGCCGAACATCGTAAATAAACAACTGTTCTATTTCATTTTGATCAATATTTAACTGAAAAGAATGAACCTGTTTCATTCAAACAGTATCATATCTATTGCATTTTTCAAATACCATCCAACCCTTCCATCACACACACTGACTACCTACCCACAAAGTTAAATTCAGACCAGCTATGTTTTTACGATAATGATTACTAAAAAAAACCCCGCAGCTTTGTGAACTAGAGCCAAAAGCGCCAAAACAAAATCCAATCCTCAAATCTCTTTGGGGATTTATGGAACGCTGTACTATATTTAAATTTTTTGTTATTTTTAATTCCCAAACAGACAAGTGAAACGCCATGTCACTCAGTACAAAAAACAGCATAAATGTCACTGAGTGCCTGGGTTCAACCAGAGAGGGTTTCCCATCATGCAACTGCATTGTTACTTCCGTTTGGTGTCAGGTTATTTAATTTTGTTCTTTCATACAAGGCCAGTGAAGGGCTAAAGAGACGTGTACTGGTTTTACGGGCAAATAATAGAGAAACGCGAAGAAAAGCAAAATAAACTTTTTTACATGACATTAAATTAAACGGCCTGGGGTAAACGTAGGACGTAAAACATCAGAGAAATTGTCCCCATGCCTAAAGTATAATATTTCCTTAAGTTTGGAGCTGGCAAACCCATTTTTAATAATTGTTTGTTTTGTTTTTGTTTGTTTTTTTAAACATAATATAAAATTTCACCTACACAATAATTCGCAGGATTAGCTTAATGGTTAATGGTGTCATGATTTGAAAAAATGAAAAGAGATTTTTATTATTAGTTCAAGGTTTGTGATATTCATTAACAAATGGTGTTCACCCTGTACAAGGCCCGAGGGCCATTCGAGTTAGAGGGTTATAGAGTAAAAAGCACAGCTTATGCGGATATGTGTGAAAATTAACGGTTGTCTAGACGTGAACAGATTAAATTGTAGTGATCAAGGAAGCAATCTCTTGGGAATCGATTCCACAAGCTTCGTGGGGAAAAGCTGCTTGGGTGGAACCTATATCTCTCCAGAGGAATACGATGGGGTTGAAGATGAGCGTGGGGTGATTGGTAGCTTCTGCTCCCGTATGGCAACAGTACTCCATTTTCGTCCTGATCTGGAGGATATCATGAGGAGGTACTTGAACATCCTCAGCGATGTTACAAGTCTCCCTTGAGGTTTGTGTTAATAGACGCTCAAGGCACGGGCCTTCATTCGTTCATCACTGTTGGTGAAAGTTCTGGGTCCGATTGAAGATAGTGGAAGGTGCAACCATATTCCGTTGTATGAGCAGCATAGAAATTCACAAATGATAGGGAGATCCTTTATGTAGAGTAGGAAGAAGGTTAAACCGAAAAGCGAACTTTTGGGGACAACCGTATTGATCGCCTGTGACTCGGACGACTGGCTATTGACAACTACCTTCAGGGACCATCCTGTAAGGAAGGACTTTATAACTGAGAAAACTATTCCAGTGATTCGATATCTAGAGAACTTGTTCAGTTACCCCATATGGCAAAACTTTATAAAGGCTTTCGAAATATCTAATGCGAACGTCCTTCAGATGCATTTATTTTCAAGTGCCTCGTTAATTCTGTGAGTAATTGCAGTTGGGCTATCAGAAATGGACTTGACAAATCGAAATCCGTACTGCTTGTCGCTCAAAATGTTTTTTCCTATTGAGAGATGACCACCAAACTTCTTGTTGATTATAGCTTCAAAGAATTTGCTGTTGACAATGAGACTGATGGGTTTTTATACTGTGAGGGATTTTAAGTGCTCACCCGCATTCTTGAAAACCGGGCATACAGTTGACACCATCCACAGACTTGGATGTCTTCTTGTAATGTGAAATATGTCTGATATGGAAAATGCGTTTGACGATGGCTATAGGCGTGGAGAATGGAAACGATGAGCCGAGTTCGATTTCTAGTTGAAACTGTATTCAGTTCCCACTAATGTCTAATGATAAATCTATCTCCCTTTCTTCTTGATAATGGGGGAATAGTATGGTAGATTGAACATTTAGCTTTGTTCGAGTAATCATCAATGAGGAAAATGGTGGGTTATGGGCTTGGTTTAGCTATTTTTGCCCTAAACACGCCAACTGCTACTGCGGCTGCTTTACATGTGGCGTGCTAACGAATCTCCAGCTTCAGGATGCATGTATATAGTGCGGTTGAATAAGTGATCATACACATGAAAATATTTCATATTTTTATTTGTAACATATTAAATTAACAAAACGGGAATATATCTACTGTATCAGATTACATACTAAAAATGTATGCATATACAACTAAATAATATTCCATAGTTAAGAAAATATAGCAATATTAAATTTTTAGGGGTTTAAAAAAATGATTGTACAGCATTTAATATTTTGTAGCAAAGCCTTTATAAAGTTCAACAGCAACCAATCTCTTCCTGTAGTCTTTAATTAACGATTTGCATACTTTAGTAGGCATTTTGTACCATTCTTCCTGAGTAATTGTCTTCAGGTTTTTGATGTTTGTTGGACCTCTATCACAGATTTTATTTTTCAAAAACCGACATAAATTCTCTATTGGATTCAAATCCAGCGATTGACTGGGCCATTATAAGATGTTAACGTTGTTATTAGCAAGCCAATTCTTCGGACTCTTAGCAGTATGCTTGGGATCATTGTCCTGCTGGAAGATCCAATCAGGAGGAAGACCAAGATTCTATACAGAAAGCGATAAATTTTCGTAGCATTTGTTGATATTTTTCTGCATTCATTCTACCGTCTATAATTGCTAATTTGCCAACACCTCGCATCGAAAAGCAGCCCCAAAACATGACACTACCCCCGCCAAATTTGACAGTTGGTATGGTGTCCTTGGGTGCGTATGCTTCGCCGTCTTTCCTCCATACCATACATGATTCAGGGAATTGCGACCGAACAACTCAATTTTAATCTCATCTGTCCAAAGAACTCTTTCCCAATAAGAATTTTCCTCATCTTTATGCTCTGTCGCAAATTTCAACCTGGCATCTCTATGCCGTTTCAGAAGGAGTGGTGTCTTTCTTGAGGAGCACGACTTTATACCGTCTCTGCGTCGTTCATTACTAATCTTTTGCATAGTTATGTTAACTCCTGACAAACTCAGATCATTCTGAAGGTCTTGTCTGATGGCCATTGGGTTATTTTGTACCTGTCGCATCAACTTTCTTCATAATCTGGGAGAGATCTTCCTGTGAGCACCAGGTCTGCCTTTGTTCTCAACAGTATTACATCTTTTAAATGAACGAATTATTGAAAAAGGTATGTTCGTGTCACTGGAGATGTTTCTGTAACTTTTTCCATTGTTCTATACCTTAATAATTAACTCTTTTTGAGCTCATACCATTTCCTAACGTCTGGCCGTTATTAGAATCGTTATCAGTGAACAGTGACTGCAGAATAACCCAATTTTGAACTGAATGTTGCAATAGAGTTACTGAGAATATTCTAGAACAGTTTAGAATCTTCTACTTTGGAGTACAACCAAAATCTACCTTACTATAATGCAAAAATTGATACTGTACGAACACTTTTTCAACTATTCGAAATATACAAAATTTGCATAATTATCACTTATCGATGAATTTCTAATTTTAAATTGCAGATTCTGATTCTATGCCCCAAAATACATATATAACATTGTTATTCGAGGTTTTCATTCACTATAAGTGAGAATAACAAAAGTTTGTTTGCTGTACGATCAATTATTCAACCCCACTGTATATACAAAATATCCGATATTATCCAATAATTTAATTTTTAAAAGCAACTCTGTCGTATAGGTGTGAGATGACAATGATGATCTTGATGACTTAAAAATTCCTACAAATGTTTTGAAGGTGAGTGATCTTTTATGTTGTATTAAAGAAAATGAATTAAATAACATCCCTAAGCTTAAAAATCGACAACACTTCGTTATAAAAGATTTACTTATAATTACAATTGTATCAAGTTTCCACATATTTATGGAGGTTTTCGTTCCAAACAAGGCAAAAAACAAATTTTTGAATATTGATTTTCTAGACAATAATACAGAGAGGAAAAACTTTCCCTATTTAGTATAATTACAAGTTCCCACTCATTTCCTTTATTTCACTTTGTACTACAGTTAAGTAAACTTAGAAATTCCTGACTGAATTTCTGAAATGGGGAGGTATCATCATTTACATTATTTACATGAAAGCCATTAAAATCCATTCATGGCTTTTCTGGACAAACGTTCTCCATGCATTTGTCACTCAAGACTTCATTATTATTATTTTTAAAAAATTATTTTTGATCCGTATTTGTTTTATAAGCAATGTCCTAGAGCAAGAGTTGGGTAACATTTGTTTTCTTTTTACATAACTAAACAAAAGACAGCTATTAAAAAAAAAAAAAATCTTGTTGATAGAAAAATGTCAAAGGATGGTCACATCTGCTGCCTCAACTGCAGATTCAGAATGATTTTCATACCAATTTGCAGCTGTTGTTATCTTTTAGCGAAAACAGATCTACCAATTCGGATATTAATGATAGTTTTATACTCAATGTATGTGAGTATTGAGTATCCGGGGATAATGTGATCAATACTTTTAAATATATTGGCCACTGTGCCGAAAAAAAGGTTCCGAGTCGCGTGCAGACATGTCTTTCAAAAGCAGTTACATCCGAGTTTTCTCCGTTAGCGGCAGAACAGTTTGGCATGTCCAGATACATGCCTCTCTGCAACCTTTCTTGATCTGTCAATAAAAGCGACGGGGAAACCATCAGTCAGCAGTGGACTGTTGCTGAGATTCGATGTCTCGTGAAGTTGTTTTGGGGGGCATTTTGTTCATAATGTTGTGTGCCGCGATTTCTGAGGCAATTTTGTTTTGTTTTCTCCCGTCTATTTCTCTTCACTACCTGTTACCCCGTAGTCGTTGGGAGAGCAATCGCTTCGGTGTTTCCCCCAACCTTTACACACCGTTACTGTATTTTACAACAGTCACTGAACCTATATACTATTATGCAAGATATTAGTTGCGTGTAAGCAGCCTCTGCTCCTGTGCAGCAAGAATCATCTCTTCAGTCTCGCCCTTAAATCCTGAACCCCGAAGGTCAACACCAGCATATTTTATTCGGAGAAGGAACTGTCTCTGTAGAGTTTTTGACAGCAAATTTCTTCGATATGCATTTAACATCTATTTCGTTTCTTGTATCAGTTTCCTTGTTGATTTTATAGCAGTTGTGTCTACTTCAGCGCTTTTTTCAAACTTTAACCCGAGATACCTTGCATATTTATGTTGATATAGAATAAAGCTTTTTAAATTTTTCCTGCTCCATTGTTAATTGTAATATCTTGTGTCGCTGCAAGATACTTATAAAATCCTATTGTTGAAATTTTGTAAGACAATGCCAGTCCAACCCTAACCCTAACTTTCACTGATCCTTGACAGACACAGACGGTCAACATCTGCCTTAGGGTGGTGAATTCTATGTGTATTGTTTATGAATTTTTGCATCCATTTTCTAATAGTTCCTTTAAGTTCGAATTATGTTGAAGCTATAAATCCCAACGCAGATAGTAAGTGTCTTACTGACCGTCATTATATTTTTCGATTTTAATTCAGTTTTCATTATTTTACTTGCATTACCTTCATTCACTCGTTTCTGATTTTTTTTTAATCTACAATTGATATTAACTTTACTTAATTTACCTTTAAATCTTAGTTCATTATTCTTATGTATTAGGTTGGTGCAAAAATAATGACGTAATAATGTCGTTTATTTTTACGTATTTTTTAACGTCAAAAAACGACATTATTACGTCATTATTTTTGCACCAACCTAATAGTTCCTCCAAACTAGATTCTTCTGCTCTTATTGTTTTCTATATTTTTCTTGATGCCCAACTTCCATCGATTACGGTGGAGTAATGGTTAGCACCTCCGATTGAGGAATCGGAGAGCCGTGTTCGAATTTCAGTTGACTCCATTAGATTCACTTATGTGATAATACTCTTGACAACCGTATGAATCCTCTTCTTCTCCGCTCCCCACCCCTGCTATGAATAAATAGGACAGACAGTATCTACATCGTACAAGTTGGTTCCCTCACTTTCAATTCTATCTGCTCTTTGTCGATTTCATGAAAATTACTCCGTTTCACTCCACTTTTGATTTAATTTCATTTAATTCCCTATCTGTAAGATGCTTTTGTTTCATGACATATCTTTTGACATTTTCTAACTTCTTTGGGTTTAAATATTGTCTCACTCCTCCTTGGTAGATATTCTTCTTATGGTTTTTCTCATTTATTGTAAAATAGAAACAATACATCACTTGGAAGGCCAGAGTTAAGAGTGACCCTGATCTGGTCACCTGCCAGCAAATTTGTTTGGCGAAGAATTGAATCTACTGGTTAATTTTTTGATCTCGGACTGATTCCCTCACACCTGAGGGACATATTCACTATTGAACCAGTTGACGAGTAACATGTTGTTGTCGTTGTTGCTGTTGCTCATAGTGGTTCGTCGAATGATCCACGGGGACAAAAAAGTCCATCTCATGGTTGCCCGGCACAATGGATTAAGTTTTTTTACTGACGTGGGGGAGGGGGCACATTTTGCCAGGTAATAGCTCACGGCTTTATAATGCAAAAACTATTCACTCCTCAAAACGTTTAAGACCCTGAGTTAATTCAAAGTTTTCCTTCTCATGGGATGCCTTCCAAACAAGTTTGAAGATTTCCTTCTATTATTATTATTATTATTATTATAATAAGAATAGCGTTTCGAACTCCAAATAAGAATAACGTGGTCCTTCGAAGTTCCGAAGACACTCAAAATGTTATACGTCCTGAAGTGATTGCTTTTTTTTAAAACTTAGAATAAAATTTAGAATTTAACCTTTAGTACTCTACATTATTTTATAAGTATTACTTCTCCTTCCTCTATATATGGTGGCTCCCCAAATGCAAACTGCAGTAGCCTTGAAACTTGATTTAAGCCAAGGCTGTTTTTGCTGTTGCTATAGCAGGATGTGACAACACAATCGTGAAATTTATAGATGCTGTTATTTGGTGATTAGAGTTAACTTTAATCGCAGAACAAATGCTTCCTTCTGCATAAAGTTGCCTAAACAGTGTTTAAGGTTAAACTTTAAAATAATTATTTTATAGGAATTTTTAAATATCAGTTTCGCATATATATTTACATGAAAATACCTCTTCTTATTGCTATTGTTATTCTTATTACTATGGATTTTCTTTTGCTGTTATTATCATGATTATTTATAATATAAATTTATGATTATTATTATAACGATCCTCAATATGTTTCAGTGGCATTCCTTTCACGCTAGCTGCATTTCATTCGTTTTGTCGCATTGGTTACCACTACAACCGTTTTTTTTTGTTTTTTTTTTCTCAAGACAGAAGTCAAAGTCTTGTATTTTTTATATTTTTTATACTTATATGCAATTTTTAAACATAACTTGAACACAAATTTACTGTTGAAATATCGTAAAATAATGCATTGTTAAACACCTAGTATTTTTTCTTTTCTTAAATCGCGCTCTTCTCTAAGTATTGAAAAATATTAGAAGACTTACGTCAATCATTTTGTTATTATTATTATTATTTTTTTTTTTTTTTCTTTGATTTCTGGCGTTTACACATTTCTTTCCGGGTCCCGCCCAGGGACCTAAGGTTAGAAATGGCGTCATGACATTTTCCACTGACAAAAAAAATAAAAAATAAAAAAAATAAATAAATTACATAGATAAATCCCTTCGTAAGGTGTGGGCTGTACTTGTCAGAACAATTTTTTGTATCTCCTTGAGGCATGGATTTCCAGGAATCCCTTCAATTAGACTACTGCAATCTTTTCCAACCAGTCCTAGGGCTCCAACTACAACAGGAATTGTTGATGTTCCCATATGCCACATTTTCGAGATTTCTATTTCAAGGTCCTTGTATTTTGACAACTTTTTGAATATCTTCAAAGATACATTGCAGTCAGCAGGGACTGCCATGTCAATAAGGAGGCACCGTTTTTGTTTGTGGTCTTTAATAACAATATCTGGCCGGTTGGCATTGATTGTTCTGTCAGTGTATATTGTGTCGTCCCATAGAATTGTAACAGGTCCTATCTCCGTAACCGGGTCTGGGTGGTGTTCATACCAGTTTCTTTCAGTTTCCTTCCCGTAGAAGTTGCAGATTTTCCAGTGCAGATATCGGCCCACTCTGTCATGTCGGGTTTTATATTCACTGGGTGCCAACACCGTGCAACCTGATACAAGATGATCAATCGTTTCTGGATACTTATCACAGAATCTGCATTTTGGGCTGACACAATATTTTAGTATATGTGCTTGATAATTCCTAGTTAGTAAGCATTGGTCCTGCGCAGCAAGGATAAAACCTTCAGTTTCCGCTTTCAACCCTGCACTACGTAGCCACTGATGGGTACGGGTTTTGTCTACGTCAGCTTGTTTGGTACGGGCAGAGTATTGGCCATGAAGCGGTTTATCTTGCCATCGCTTCTGTATCTGGTCGGTTGCATTCGTCTTTGCTGTCTTTTTTAGGTATTTTGCAGTTTCAGCCGGTGTATTGTGCTGTAGTTGCATCTCTACGCTCATTTGAAACTCCATTTTGAATTTATTGGCTTCTTTCATTACGGAGTAAAGACGCTTACTACTTTCATGTTACTTGACTCATACCATCATCCAGTCTTCTGTAGTTTCCAAATATCTTTGGAGGCCAATTGTTGTAGTTTTGTAGGACAGTTCTAGTTGAACGAATCCTCTGCCTCCTTCGGATCTGGGCACATACAGACGATCAACATCAGCTTTGGGATGATGCATGCGATAGCAAGTGAGAAGCTTTCTCGTTTTGGCGTCCATTCGCTTAATTTCAGCTATGGTCCAGTTAAGGACATTAAAGCTGTATTGCACCACAGGGACAGCCAATGTGTTTATGGCTGATATCCTGTTTTTTGAGTTTAGCTCAGTATTTAGTACCAGACGTACACGCCTGTAGTACTCTTTTCTTATTTTTTCCTTCATTTGGGGGTGTTGTATGCCATCTCCTTCGCTAATTCCTAGGTACTTATAAGCTTCACCATGCTCCAGTTCCCTAATCATTGTGACAAAATCTAAATCTATTAAGGGTGTTTCTGTAATTCTACCTTTCTTGAAAGTCACTTTTGCACATTTATCTAATCCGAAGTTCATACCTATGTCGTCACTGAAGTATTTTACAATATTGAGGAGGCCTTTCAACTCATTGTCGTCTTTGGCAAAGAGTTTGAGATCATCCATGTAGAGTAGGTGATTGAATATTTTCTTATTTATTTTGTAACCATAGCTACTGTTGTTCAGTTCATGTGTAAGAGCGATTAAGGATAAACAAAACAGAAGGGGTGACAGAGAGTCTCCTTGAAAGATTCCACGTCGGATATTCAGACGGTTGGATACGGCAGTGCCCCCGGTGTGACTAAGGTATAGTTTGGTGTTCCACATTCCTATGCTGTGCTTAAGGAAATTTAATACCACAGGGGAGACTCTGTACATTTCCAAAGTCTTAAGGATCCAAGAATGTGGAACACTATCAAAGGCTTTACGATAATCAATCCACGCTGCACTTAGATTCCTGCGTCGTCTCCTGCAATTTTCCAGGATCATTTTATTTATTATTATTATTATTATTATTATATTTCCTTTGATTTCTGGTTGATTTGGACTCATTTCTTTCCGGGTCCCGCCCAGAGACCTAAGGACAGAAATGGCATCATGACATTTTCCACTGAGCAATTAAAAAAAAGAACAGTAACACATATTTTACATAGATAAAGCCCTTCCTAAGGTGTGGGCTGTACTCGTGAGAACTTCGTAGTAGTAGTAGTAGTAGTAGTAGTAGTAGTAGTACAACGCTTTGGATTTATACACTTTTCAGGAGCGTGGTGTGATTTTCCATCTGGTCTGAATTTACGTCTTCATTTCTGACTTGAAGCTATTTATTCTAAATGCCGTAGATTATATCGAATTAATGTTTCAATAAATATCAGTAGTCACTAGATGGACTGATATTAATAAAATAACAATGGTGAAAATCCTTACTCTGAAACTATTCCCAAATTATACAAATATGCTATGATAACTTTTCTTTAATAATAGAATAGGTTAAAAAAATTATAAACTTAGTAAGTTTAAATTTGCCAAACAAAAATTTGGATACTTCGTCTTATGCTATTTTTTTTGCCTTAGTGTCTTTTGAAATCAATGTTAGAAATCACGATTTTTCACTTGATCTCGACAATCTGATGCTGATGGAAAACAGACAAGCAAATACGTAAGTATATCATCAAGTCCGTGGCCTAATGACAATAAAAATAAACACTTATTTTGCATAAGAATTTAATGTTCAACCTAATCCCCGTCCTTGTCAATGGAGTAAATCACATAGACCGAATATTGTATAAAAGAAAAATTCAGAACAGTATTTAACTAACTACGTCTAAGGTTAATAACTAATTTATTCATCCTCAAACACACATACACGTACATTATATATATATATATATATATATATATATATATATATATATATATATATATATATATATATATATATATATATATACACGTTTTTGAGCTGTTGCAATAGTAGTAACGTTTATTCCAAGCTTCAAGAGTTCAATGTGACCGGAATTTGAGTTGGCGTCTTTGTATTTTAAAAAAACTTCAAAACCACATTTCCGTTGCTCTATAAGATGAGATCTATGCTGGGTGTCAAGTGTTTACGTAAAGGGCTTCTCTCAAATGGGAAAAGAAATATATATATATATATATATATATATATATATATATATATATATATGAAGAAATTTTGAAAAAACAAACAAAAATCCTTAAATGTAGTTAAAATGAAAGAAATGTCGACGTCTGACGTTTCGGTTTAATAAACCTTTTTCAAGACAATATTCATCAAAATACAATTCAGTTCAATATGACAAATACGATGGACATAAAACACAAGTCTTATTCAGAACAGATAACTGAAAATTTTTAAAATGATCAGCCTTCCGTCTAACATGGTCACGCCGTCGTCACATGGGCGACGCTTTCATAACGTATTCCTAAAAGTTTGTGATTATTTTGAAATGAAAAAGAAAATGAAAAAAGAATTCTATTAGGTTCTAAAATTCTTATGTGTATGCTTGTCGAGCATCAATCTCGCTAAAAAGGGAAATATTAAAGAAACCAGGTCTAGTATTCACCGTGCGTGAGATGGATATTATACCTGCTTCATAAATCCTCCTGAGATTTTTATTATGAAAATATTTTAATACTTTCACGGGATCGAAATCGAAATTATGATCTGCTTTAGTTGTGTGTACAACTAAAGCATTGTTAAAATTACCGAGACGAATATCTCGTTTATGTTCGAAAACACGAGATTTTAAGGACCTACCTGTTTCACCCACATATTTTAGGTCACAATTTTTGCATGATATTTGATAGATGCAAGCATCGGATGTAATATGTTGTCTGCTGGTGCTATTTAATAAACTACGGATAGTCCTAGTAGGTAATATAGTAGTTCTAATTTTTAATGCATTTAGATTATGAGAGATGCGTTCGGTCAAATGGTTATTTGGTAAAAAGATGCGACCAAACGAAATATTATCAGAGGCAGCTGAAATTGTATCTTTCATTGATCTAGTTGTAGTGGCCTTTGAGGTGTCATTTTGCGCTGATGAGTGAATTTTCAACGCTTTATTTTTAGCTCTCTGTAATAATTGTCTCGGATACGAAAGATTTGAAAAGGTATCCTCAATATATGTAAATTCATCATTTAAATATTTTGATGAACAGATGCGAAGAGCCCTCAAATAGAATCCAATAACAATACCCTCTTAGTGTTAGTATCATGGTGAGAGTAAAAATGTAAATAGTCATTTTTACATGTAGGTTTACGATATACTTTGAATTCTAATTTATTTTTATTTTAATGAGTAATATGTCTAAAAAAGGTAAGGAATTATTAGATTCAAGTTCATAGGTAAATTCTATTGTAGGTTCTATTCTATTTAATCTATCAGTAATCTCGTTTAAATCATGCTTATGTGGGTAGATAAATAAAATGTCATCGATGTATCGAAAGTAATGTGTATCAGGTGGAATGACATCTTTAAAAGGTCCAGATTCAAGAAATTCTAGAAATATGCATGCTAGGAATCCAGAGAGAGGACTCCCCATCGGTCAACCAAATTTTTGTTTATAATAAATATTATTATATTGGAAGAAACAATGTGAAGTGCAAAGGATGCATAATTTGATGCATTTCGAGATAGAGATAGGTAGCTTAAAGTCAATTTTCTTAAGGTGGTTCTCTAATTGTTTAATGCATTTATCAACAGGTATATTAGTATATAAAGATTTGATGTCTAAGCTAGCTAGTAATTTGTTATCTATATCAATATTTCTCAACTTGTTTAAAAGAGAGCCTGAATTCTTTATATGTGCGTTACTTACGGTGCCCAGAATTGGAGTTAGAAATTTAGTTAAATACCTAGCGATATTATGAGGAGCTGAGCCTATACCCGAGATGATGGGCCTTAATGGAATGTTAAGCTTATGGGTTTGGGGAGGCCATAAATTTTAGGGACGGTCGGGTGGTAGTTAATAAGGAAAGCCAAATCTTATCTTCATTACATATGAGTTTCTTATAGGACCTATTAAATTCTTTTTAGATTCTTAGAAATTTGTATAGAAGTGATCTGTTCATAAGTGTCTCTGTCATTTAGCAAGTCCAACATTTTCTGGTTGTAAGCAATGGTATCCATGACAACAACACCGCCTCCTTTATCAGAAGGAGATATAATAATGTTATTATTCATAGACAAGGATTTTAAGGCATTCATATACCTCTTAGGTAAATTGAATTCCATATTTTGGCCATTAAAAGAGGCAGCTAAATGCCTTGGGTAAAACCTTCAAGGAAGTCAGAATCACTATGTTTGTAGTTTATATTTATCAGTTTGCTAATATTGTGGTCTTTTGAACCAGTTGCAAACTTTAGACCAAAACTAAGGGCTTCAATCTCCAAAGTGCTGAGTGTGGTTTTGGAAACATTGGTAACTAGATCCGTTCTATCCATATTCTTCCAACAGCTGCGATCACATAAAGTATGGAATTTTAGTTTTAAACTCCTGATGTGTTTTTGATTAATTCTGGTCACTTCGGATCGAAGTCTCTCCGCTGTGATGCGAGACATACTGTTTTTCAATTTTAGTTCACGTCCTAGAAGTGTGGCTTTTAAAAGGTTTGTTCCTCGAAAACTTTAAATTTTTACTGATGATTCCAGGTAAAGTTTGATATAGTCAGGGAAAATGTGTGAAGATGATTTCATGATATTGGACAAGCCCGATGGAACGATTTTTTCATATATGCAGTTCATTAAGAAATCTTTTCTATTCTTGTAAGAATACGCGGAGACTAGTAAATTCTTGTATTTTCGGATAAGCTTGTAATCTTCCATGTTGTAAAAATGAATTTAGGTTTGTATTTTCAGTGGACAGTATATAAGCAAGTGTAAATGGATATAAATCCGACAGAATGAAGAAATTTTGAAAAAACAAACTAAAATCCTTAAATGTAGTTAAAATGAAAGAAATGTCGACGTCTGACGTTTCGGTTTAATAAACCTTTTTCAAGACAATATTCATCAAAATACAATTCAGTTCAATATGACAAATACGATGGACATAAAAACACAAGTCTTATTCAGAACAGATAACTGAAAATTTTTATATATATATATATTGATATTGATATGTCCCAGAAAGGGATATATTTGAACGAAGTAGCTAAGTGGTTTTGGCTACTATAACCAAGTAGAATAATAATCACAGGTAAGAAGTGTAGACCAATGGCGTAGTCCAATGGGCGTCGTTATAGACTTAGCTCTCAGACTAAGGCTCTTGACTCTGTCGTACCTACACGTCCGTCGATATTTATGACGGACACCAGCCAATCATATTCCAGTGAGGAGGAACACAGGTGTACGCCATATTCCATTACATATATATATATATATATATATATATATATATATATATATATATATATATATATATATATTCTGTCTTACGGTCATATCCACACAAACAACTCGGAGTTGATACCGAATGCTATTGACTGTCAACAATTACAACTTCCTGTCAACTCCTGGATCCAAGCCGCCGCCAAATTTCTATCCCACCTTAGGATCTTGTCGATATAACCGTGGGTGAGGTGAATGGGACACGTCGTCTGGAAAGTGCACAGCTTCCATATATACCATCGCTCAGTACTGCGACGTCACTCTAGTCTCAACGGTAAAGGACTGACTTTTATCTGCCGACATAAACAGATGCCTAGTATAGTCTGAATCTACGCTATGCCTAGTTTCAGAGAAGCTTGGAAAGCTTTTGAGCGCCTTTTTTCCATAAGTCAACCGGTGCCGTATGATGGAAAACCAGAAGTGAATGATTAAGACGCAAAACCAGTCCGTTACATGTCTTATTAAAAACAAGACAAATAGATTTTTTTAGTATTTTAGTTAACTTTTCTTGTTCACATCCAAGATGTTTAAATGCAATATGTGGAGATATTCCCTCAATGTTCTTGATCGATTGCTATATCGTCTTATGTCTGTTACTATTTTAAATTTATTCGCTTTTTATTTAGCGACGACACATGTTGTCTTTGGTACCCTGAAGACCCTATTTGGTTCCAATCAACACAATAAAATGTTATTTTTATTATTTACCAAAACCAAACCGAAAATAGTATTGAACAAATTTATTTCTTGATTAAATTCTTTAAGTTTTTCTTTCTGGCTACCAATTCAATGTGCTCTTGTAGCTTTTAGAAAAACGGAAGTAATTAAAAAATTAATGTAAAATATGTCCATCGTCCATAGATTTTACATTAAAAACAATGATTTTTGTATTTATCCCGTGGATAATCTTGTTTATTTACCAAGGAATTTACATGAGAGAGCATTATG
Source organism: Acanthosepion pharaonis (assembly GCA_903632075.3). Classification (NCBI taxonomy): domain Eukaryota; kingdom Metazoa; phylum Mollusca; class Cephalopoda; order Sepiida; family Sepiidae; genus Acanthosepion; species Acanthosepion pharaonis. Next base: position 255,206 of record CAHIKZ030000469.1, on the reverse strand, counting down.
AAGTAGGAGATTATTTTCCTAATTTGGAAACTGAATTTATTTAACATACAAAGTCCCAAATCCTGTAAAAGTAAACTATTTAGTACAAAGCGATCGAGAATGAGTCACTTGATATAACCTAGTAGTAACCGGACAGAAACCTTTGTCTCTATTAAACTGGTAAGCTAAGTCTAGTCTGAGGATTGAATGCGTAAGAACTCGACTGGAAAATTACTAAGCACCAGCTTGCGCAGGTACCCTACAAGGTGTCCGACAACGTGTCCGATAAGGTCTCCTACAAGGATACTATAGTCCAGGGATCGCAACCTACGGTATGCGTGCCACACGTGGAACACCAAACAATTTCCAATGGTACGCAGCAACAAATGACATCACGATATCCGAAGCAATTATTACTACAAAGCAAAGAAGATATTTATCTCTTTCAATTTTAATATATACTAAAGTATATATACTATATATAACATATACTATATATAAAATATATTGTAGAACAGGTATATTGACCTAGACTTGTATAATAATATGTATGCTGTTGCTACACTGAATGATTTTAAAACCCTAAGTTGGCACATAGCAAAAGGTTGCCGAACCTTTAATATAGTCTAAATGTGCCTCTATTGACTGATTTTTCTTCTAATGTCGTTGAGAAAACAGATATTGTCTTTACACAAAAAAGCAGTCAGAAATAATAAGGTCAAGTACCTTCAACAAGAAATCAGCTAGTTTTGACTGCAAAACTCATGGAAAATGAAGCTAATAGTTGAAAACAGAGTTCAAGGTAAAAAAGATCACACAATTAGAAAAAGAAAAGGGGCCTTTCCTATATAGATTAATATAATATTTGTATAGCCACAATAAACAATATGAATTTAAAAATAAAATGACAGGAATGTGCTTCTGAAAATGCACATATTGTCAAATATTTCATGTGAATTCATTTTAACACAAAAGAAAACAGTGCGATGTTTTCTTTTTGTCGCGCATAAAATAAAAATTGTCTTCTAAAGAAAAACAAATGTCAATATTTTTGAAGATTTTACAAAAGCAAGCTGTGAATAGATATTTTTAGAATCCCACTCGAAAAATAAAAGAAACAGCTTAAAATAATGGATAGTTTTTCCTTACGCAGGGAATTTAAATTAAAAATGCATTTTGTATATTGTGTTTGCAAAAATAGTAGATGGTGACGAGATTTACTTGACCCCCCATCCACCACCACCACCACTGATTCAGGTTGTGACACAAGGTCGATTTTTAACTTGAGGATCCGAGTGGAAATACTGCTCTAAGCTGGTATTAGCTTGTCATAGCCGGTCATACCACCGGTACGTAATAGATGCTACGCAACGGTGGGGGAGAACGCAAGAGAGGAGGAGAGAAAGCCCCCGGCAGGGAACAGATACTACAACCGCAGCTTCTTCTCCGACGGGGAAAAAAACATTCTCTTCCTCTGACTATCCTTCCGGAAGTAACCAGAAGAGGAGCACGTAAATGATTTTCTATTAGATGTGGCACAAGATCGAAAGTGTGGAGTACCCAGTGAGGATCGAACTCACTACTAAGCCATAATGTATCAAACGAATGATTTTCTAAGAGTAACATAGATATTTGGCACAAGGCCGAAACTGTGGGGCACCCAATGAGGATCAAACTCACTACTCAGTAGTAATTGTTCTAACGAGACAAACTCGCTCACTATTCCACTACTTCAAGGTGCCCAATAGTACATGATGTCCATAAATGAGCTGGAAAACTTCGACAGTTTATTGTATTTATTAGATTTAAGGTTCATCAATAAAACTTCTTTGCATGTCAAAAAAATAATATTAATGTTTTAATTTAGAGTCTGTTCTTTTTTCGTTTGTCATTTCAAGTAGTCTGTTAAAAGTATTTATTGACTTTTAATGAAAAAGACAATACCGTAATGTGAATCTTGGTTCATGGAAAACAAATCGGACAACCAGGTTCAGAAGAATTAGACCACAAAGGATGAAAAAACAGCACCAAATCTAGTTAGCATTCATGCCAGTAACAAGATCTTTATGGAAACAGCAATTGAGGGCAGCAAGGCAGATGATTGGAAAATTGGAGATTTTAAAAACAGTGGAACCACCTCTTAATTGCTGTTGTTCCTAGGTCCACCCTGACTCGCCGTGGTAGCACCTGTTAGGGTCCCAGCTATGGGTAAAGAGTGAACTCTCAAACAAAAACACTATGAAAGTATAAAAATACATTTTTATAATAAAAAATACCAGCAATAGATTTTTATATTAAAAAGTTACCAACAATACCTATTTATAGCAAAATTACCAACAATATATTTTATCTGTAGTTGAAAGCAGAAATTGCGTTCAAATTATATTCAGTTGAAGCCTCAAAATCATGTTCAAAATATCTAGATTTCTGTATTAACTAACCCATGGAGGTTGAAATGCCGCCTTCAAAATCAACCAATCAACCAGAAATTGAGCAGCTCTTATGTTTTGCATACAACCAATGAAGCCCATGTAGAAATGTTGTGATGTTTTTAAATAAAACTTTATTTGTATACCTATGTTTTCAAATCAATTCTGTAGAGTTATCTTCATTTTTTTATGAAATTTCAAGACCTCACAGATAATTTATGGTCACCCAGTATTTCTGTCAATACAGAGAACTACTATTTGTATGTGAATAATATTATTAAAAGACTTCTTGGCTTCTTCTTGGCTTCTTCTTGAGAGATTTTGATTGACTTCAACTGGTGACTTTATAAATTGCTATTGATATCTCCGAAATGTTTTTAGCACAAAACGTGGGAACTTTTTATTGCGCTCGCCTTCCAAAGATGTTAGGGCCATAAAATTAACATCCTGCCCAGAAAATCTGTATTCAAAATCTTGGATTTTATCTAGTTTAGAAAACTGGTTTCTGGTGGCGTCTCTCATTCATTATAACAAACCAAAGTTGTCAGGTCCTTCATCTTTCAAAAATTCTTGGATAATTTTACAAATTGCAAATTCTATACACGATGAAATAATTATAATATTTTACTTTTAGCTCGACCTTTTTTCTCTTTGTGAACTCTGTATATTTTAAAAGTTTATGGCTTCTATAAGCAATAGCCTGATTCTGTTAATAACATTTGCATTGAATCTTATTTTCGTGAATATTGAAAATCCTTCCTTCTTTAATTTCAATATATAACTACGAAAACTTGGTGAAGTAAATATTAGGGTAGAATATGCAAAATTCGATGTTTACGGCTCTCATTTGTTTCCTCATATATAATCAGTTTATAAATTGAAAACAAGGAATAAGGTTAAACGAAAGAATAATTGAATGTATGAATTTATACGGACATTCATAATTCATTTAAATTGCAGGCAAAGGCGAACGCAATTTTCATAAATTTTCATACCTTTACAAACAAAACAATTGCAGAATATTCTGTTCAAAAATATTTTAGTGCAATTTGTATAAAAAAGAATCTGGCTTGAATGTCTGTTTACTTGTTCAAATAATTTTGCAATTAAAAACCAGAGACATTGCATTTGAAGATATGATACACAAGTATTTTAAAAAATCTGAGAAAATTCAAATATTAAAATTGATTAAAATAATTAAAATTATTAAAATTAAATAAAATTTCTTTGTTCGCATTGCAACAATGACTGAAATTACTTATTAAAATAATTTTCCTTGTTAAAAGAAATGTAGGTAATATTTTTGAACCCTACACCCAACCGATCTCCAGGATTATTAGTAAAATACTGCATCATTATGAATAAGTTTTAATTGTTTTAAAAATATTTTTTTGAAGGATTGAAATAATAATTTTTTGAAAAGCCTCTTTTCAGTCGAATTTATATCCGAAATGTGATTAAAATAAAACTTCAAAATGTTAATGATAATTTATTTGATTGAAAACGTTTTATCTATTAATTTATACTGATAATTAATTTATACTGATAAAAGGTTTATTTTTCTTTATTGTTTTTTTTTATCAATTCACCCCAAACAAGGCGATAATGCTACTAAGGCGCAAAGGTCCTACTGGAATTGAAAGAAAATGAGAAAACTTTAGAAGAAACAGGGACGCCCATCCTAAACAGTAAACAATGAATAAACCTGTACTCCTGATCAAGAGATCTGAGGGGTGTATGAACCAGACGATAGCTGAACTTCTCCTATGTATGTTATATTAAAAGAAAATTTTTCATGTTAATTTTCCCAAAATGTAATCGTTTTTATTTAAATAAAAAATTCTTCCTTTATTTTTTAGACTCTTTTGAGAAGTGTCATTATTAAATAACAACAGAGAACGAAATCAAACATCATTGTCTGCCGAACCTTTAATAATTTTTTTGTTAGCAAAAAGCTATACATTTAAAATATTTAAAGAAACTGTTATGCAATGATCAAAATCTTTTTTATTATGGTCATTCGCAACTGGTCGGTACCTCTTGACTGATTCAAAACATCGTCTAAAATTATCCGATTATGAATGCAATTTTATTTTCATTTGGACAGCCGCACGATTGATTTAGGAAAGAGTTTCTTGAACTGTTATCCTTAAAAAGTCTGCAAGGATATCTACAATTACATGAAAGGTCAACAATTAGCCAAATCTATATCTATATCTTTTCTGTGCCTATGGTATTTTGCTAAAAATATAACAAGCTCGTTTTGAATTTGAACACAATTATTTTATTTTCATGAACCTCTCCTCTTCAGTGAACTTGGAAGATGCGACCGGGATGAAGTTCCCTAAAATAACAGGTTTCTATGTACTTTAGTTAAAGTTAAAATGGTCAGGAATTCCTATCATCATTTTTCTTTGAGAATTTAATTAATCTCTCGTAGATAGGACAATAAATAACAGAAGTTCAAAATGAAGAATGAAAATTTGACATTTATTTCAATCTAAAGACATCCTACACAAATACCATTATACTTCTGCAAGTCTGATTACCATGTTTTCGTACAAATTTCGACTAAACTCATTTAAAGATAACGTATAGACATAAATTCAAGAAAAACGCCATACATAAATGTGTTAATTTATATGTGTGAAAAAAATACTGACGCCGTATCCTTGAGTTTTATATAATCTTATGTATCTTAAATATACATGTGTGCACTAATGCATATATATTTGGGTGGGGGTGCGTATAATACACAAGTATATTCATTACTTTCCAAACAAGGCCTCATTATCAGAGCTCTGCCAAAGAGAATAGCAATGCTTTTGTACACAGGTTATTTATTTATAACCCAAAATAGCCGAAAGGTAACAAGATTTTCTCTATAGGCTCTTTTTATTGAAAGTATTTTGTATTACGTACTCTGTGTTTTCACTGAATTATCTTACAATCCAGGCACTCTACGATTAAGAGGATGTGTAGCTGTAACGGATTGCGGCTCGGACGGAGAAATCGGAGATCCGAGATCGAATTCCAGTTGGGTTCGTTTCATTCACTTACACGCACATATCCTGAAAAGTTATGTATACATTTCCTCTCTTCAGGTATGGGTTAAATAGTAGGTATCTGGAAAGGTCCTTGTTATTCTAAAACGAAGCGTTAATACAAAAAAAATTACAAAAAGGATTTTTCTTACACTCCATGTTTCGGCTTTAAATAAACCAAAAAGGGTTGATTTAACTGTAAAATTCAATCATATTACGATTAAGAGTAAATCTGTCTCATCGCCTGATATAGATAAAGAACAACCTTAGCAGGATTTATATTTACTTACAGTCGATCTAATGTCCTCATCCTTGTTGTTGTCATAACGTTTCGACCGTTGCAACTTCCGAACTTCTTCAGATATATGTTGATTCAGGCAGCCTTCAAGGAATTTCGAATTGAACCGTTTATTTAAACTATGAGGGCAGGTTGTTCTCGTTCGTCTGTGTTTTTTATTTCTAAATAATTTCCAATCCGGTTTCTAATTAATCTGAGTCTCAGCCTCTCCACAATTTCCTGTCCTTCGTGACTCTTAATAAATTTTGTTATTTCTCTTAAAACTTTGTTCCGCCATCCATTTACTGAAGCTCTCTAAGCATGTCATGCGTTGTTTTCCTCTGTCCCTCTTAGCCTTAATATGTCATGTGAGTATCAGATTTTCCAAGCACCCTTTCCTTATTATGTTTCCTAAACATTTGAACTGTCACTTCCTGATGTTAAATATGAGTTTCTTTATTTGCTTGCATTTTCTCTAAATCTTCGTTCTTGCTCATATATTCGGTCGGTGGTATCCTCAGCATCCTTGAAACTATAACCTAGAAACACATTTCTGTTGATTTAAGTCTCTTCTTCATCTTTGAGGAGATTGTTCAGCATTCACTCCCATATAGGAGGACAGATATCACGTAACAGTTCAGCACTTTTTCTTTGATTCCAACCAAGATTTTTTCCGTTTCTTAAAATTCAGCTTAGCTTTTGAAAGCCCTATTTGACTATTCCAATGAGCATTGGATTTCACTGTCGCACTTTGTCCAATTTGTATCTGCATTTAAGGCTCATTCTTTTGCTAACAACCATGCATTCTGTCTTCCAACAATTGATGTTTAATCCTTTACTCTCGTTTTCCTTCACAGCCTTTTGTGGGAGTTTTTTGCAGTTTTATTTCCCTGTCTATTATCAACACTGTGTCATCTGCATGTCTTAAGATTGTGGCTGCCAATAATGAATCCTGATAGTATATTTGATTCCCTCTAAATTGCCTCACTTCATAGTTCAAATAAGTCCGGTGAGAAGACACATCCTTGTCTTACACCATTTCTATTATTGTGGATCTGCTGAACTTATGTTCCATCCGTACGCAGACGGATTGCAGCCAGTATAAGTTCTGGATTATTCTAATATTCTTCCTAGATATGTCAAGTTTGCTAAGCAGTCCCAACAGATCTTTGTGGTGTACTCTATCGAACATAAAACTATAAAAACATCGGTACAAGTCCTTCTGCATTTGTATTACTCTTTCTGATAACTGAGTATAAATATCGTGTTCCTTGTTCCAGTGTCTTTAACGAACCCACACTGTTCTTGTCCTATATCTGTTTTGATGCTTCAAAATTTGAATGAAACGTTTTGTTATATGATTCATTAGGCTGATTGTCCGATGGAGTTTATATTCGTTTGCCGCAAGCTTCTTAAGCAGTGCTATGAAAATAGATCTACTTAGGTCTTCCGGTACATCACCACAGTTTCATTTAGTATTTCTGGAATCTTGTCTTTACCGAAATCATCTAAGGCTGCCAGCATCTCTATTACAATTCCGTCTGGCCATGCTGCTTCGTTCGTGTTAAATTTGGCCAGTGAGGATTCTACTTCAAATCTTAATATTTTCGGTCCGTCGATATTTCTATGTATTGCCAGTTGTTTTCTTTCGTCGTGGAAAAGTTTTCCTCTATATTCGTTCCAACTCAGAAGTATTTTTCTTTTCCTAAAGCGTTCCGTCCTTGGATTTTATACAGCCTGTTGATGAGCATGTCTTTTGTCCTGTTAATTCTCTTGTTTTTTATGCATGTCTTATTTATTCTTTCTGTTTATGCATATTTTTCGTTGAGCCATTCCTCTTTACCTGCATGTATTTGTTCCTAATTTCTTTGTGTAGTGCCCTATATTCTGTTCCACGCCTCGGCATTGTTTTTTGTTTCCTTTTCATCATATGGAGAAGTTCATCTGTCATCCATTCTTTTTTTTTCTTTGTCTATTTTTTGGGGGGGTGGGGGGCGGTCTTGATTGCTGATGTTACTAAAACCTCTATTAATGTGTCCCACTTCGATTTTCCATTTTCCTTTGTCCCTTATATCAACTTTTCACATTATCCATATATGTATCCTTCAGATTTGGGCCTTTCAAGAGTCTGTTGTATTACAATTTGGGTGCTGTCTTGGCCCTCTTGAATTTACATAGTTTCCCTCTAAGTTTATATATCACTACAAGGTGATCGCTTCCACAGTCGGACTTGGATATGTTTTGCAATGTAAAGATGCATTCCTGAATCTCTTATTGATAATTATGTAGTCGATTTTGATTTTTGTTTCTCCTCTTCAATATGCGCCATCAGTGTTCTTGAAACAAAGTGTTCGCTACTACGTGCTTATTCGCCGTACACTATTTAACCCATTTTATTTGCGACTTCCTAGTCCGAATTTGTCAAGTATTTCACCATCTATCTCCTCTGCGTTGGCATTCAGATCACTCATGACAATTTGAATATCTTGCGATTTTCATTGAACCATGGCGTTGCTCATAGTAGAGTAAAACATTTGAATTTCTTCTTCTGTACTTTGTGTTGTTAGTGCATAAACAATATGGATATGTTGAAAGGCTTTCCTTTCATTTTAACGTCAAGAATTCTTTCAGATTTGACAGTATCGCAGAAAGACATTTTTTCATGACTTGATCTAATATCAGTCCCACTCCTCGTTCATTTTACTCTCACCGCCTGAAAGCAGCACCCTGTGTTTGTCACTTGCAAAATCTTCATGGTTTGTCCACCTTGTTTCATATACACCGACAATATTAACGTTTAGAATGCTCATTTCCTGCTTTGTTATCTAATCTGTCATAATGGTTTAATTTCGTAATATTCCATAGCCCAAGATATAATTTTTCCTTTGATGCGACAAGTCGCTTGATAATAAAGAGACACCTAGGCTTAAGTCCTCCCTAATCCGGCTAGACATCAATTCCAAGTTCAGACATCCTTGCGTCGTTTAGGCTAACAGTCACTGGATGACGGTCAGGTGAAACCTGTCGTACATATTACTGGGCGAAGGGGCAATTCCAAGACCAGTCCTTGCTTACGTCCTCTATGCTAACAGTCTCTGGTTGACAACTATCACCTGTCGCTCATAACCTCCCTTAACAGGCGAAGGTTCAATTCGAAGTTCGAACCACCTTACTTCGTTTACGCTCACAGTCTCTGGATGACGATCACGTGACAACTGTCTATCATGTCCTACCCCCGTTACCGGCAAATTATCAATTGCAATTTCGATCATCCTTATGTCGTTTATACTAACAGTCTTTTCATAACCAGCAGTTGACGCCTTTTGCTCATATCCACCCTTACCGGGGGAAGGATCAGTTCCAAGTTCACCACCCCCTAACGTCGTCTATGGTAAGAGTCTCAGGATGATGGTCAGGTTACACCTGTAGCGCATCTCCTCCCTTACCGGGCAAAGACTCACTTCGATGTTCGACCCGACTTACGTCGTCTATGGTAACAGTCTCTGGTTGACAGCTAACATCTGTCGCTCATTACCTTCCTTAACGGGTGAACGTTCAATTCCAAGTTCGAACCGTCGGTTATGCCAAAACTCTCTGGATGACAGTCAGGTAACACGTACCGCACAATTCACTTCCTTACCGGGAGAAGGATCAATTCCAAGTTCGACCCCCGTTGCGTTGTTTATGCTAACAGTCTCTGGATGACGACCACGTGAGACCTGCCTATCATGCCCTCATTTACCGGGAGAAGGATCAATTCAATTGGGCAAACAACACGAAAACAGAAAGAATAAAAATATTTAATCATGAAAGATTTTAAATAAAAACGAAATTTACATTTAGTAGATTCTGTAGAAAACTAAAACAGAACCTAAGAACTAACTGTCGCAGTAAAAATTATGAAAAAGAAAGCCAAGGATAAAGATCTTGAACAGATGAAACAATGCTGGAAAGACAAATCTCTGAATGGCCAATATCCAGAACGAGGCTAATAAAACCGAGGTTGATAAAGTTAACACTCATCGATGGATACGAACATCTGGATTAAAGCTTAAACGGAAAGCTTTATTCTTGCAGCGCAAGACCAGATTCTTTTCATTAAGAACTTTCAGACAACTATCATACATAATAGACTGGATCCAAAATGCAGGTTTTGAGACAAATATTATGAAACCGTTCAACATCTAATCTCATGATTTTCTGTAATTGCGCCAAATGAATAGAAAAGTTGTCATGATAGAGGGGGGGGGCAACACTTACAATGGACAATGTGAAAACACCTTTAAAAAAATGTTAATAAGCACTGGTATGAACATCACCCAGCATCGATTACAGAAATAGAAAACTTTACAATTCTATGGGATGACTCCATCATTACAGATAGGCCGGACATAATTGTCAAAAAGCGAAAATAAAAAAAATTCCCACTAATTGATATAGCTGGCTTAGTGGATAGGAAACAAGGAATTTGGAAAACTATCAAAGTATATAGATCTTGAAATCGAAAAAGAACACATGTAGAGTTTGAAAACAAGAATAGTACCAGTTATAGTAGGTGCGCTTGGAATGATAAAAAAAAGGAACTCAACAACACATTGAAAAATCACTGGAAATCTCAGCTTAAGAGAAATACAAAAATTGTCTTCATAAGTAACGCCCACACACTAAGAACTTTGTCCATGTGGTGCTAGTGATGTTATAGAAGTTGGAAAAACAAATCAAGAAATGTAGCCATAACAACACGCCACTACTTGACTTGGGTCTTCTTGCAGACTTGGTTGATAGTATGATCATAGTAGAAATCGAAATATAATGATTTTGATAATAATAATAATAATAATAATAATAATAATAATAAAAATCGTCACGATAGAGTGGGGCAATACTTACACTGGACAATGTGCAAACACTTTGGAAAATGTGTAAGCAAACACTGGTATGAACATCGGCCAGCGCCGGTTACAGAAATAGAAGATGTCACCATTCTATGGGATTATACCATCCACACAGACAGAAAAATTGAAGCAAATAGGCCGGACATTATTGTCAAAACCAGAAAAAAAAAACTTGCCTACTAATTGATATGGCTTGTCCAGCGGATTGTAACATAGCAACCAAGGAATTTGAAAACTATCAAAATACAAAGACCTGGAAATTGAAATAGAAAAATGTGGAAATTGAAAACAAGAATAATACCAGTGGTAATAGGTGCACTTGGAATTATAAAAAATGGAACAAAACAACACATTGAAAGAATCCCTGAAACCCCAGCTTAAGAGACATACAGAAAATTGTCTTATTAAGTACAGCACACACACTAAGGAGAACTTTTGTCTATGTAACGCTAGCAACTTCATCGGAGATAAAAAAAAAAAAAAAAAATTAACATGAAATGTGGCCATAACAACACACCACGACCTGCCTTAGGTCTTTCCGCAGACTTGGTAGGTAGTGTGTCCATAGCAGAAATCGAATGATGATGATGATGACAATAATAATAATAACATACTACTCGAGGGACAGAGACAAAAACGCCCAAAATATACAAAAGAAGTACGCCACTTCCATACGAATATATATTTAGAGCAATCTGTTTTGGTCAAAAAGATTCTAACTTTTTGTTAAACTTCGAATCACTTACAGAAGTGCGGATAGAGTTAGTCTCATAGATTTTTATGATTAGAATAAATCTCCTTCGGGCGGATCTGTAAAAAAAGAGGGGGTGAAAAAGATAGAGACTGAAAACAAGAAAAAAGAAAAATGACTCGAAGGAGGCTGTAAATAATAGTTGAAATGAATAGTCCCTTACTTGATTGACACTTTATCCCCTAGGCAGGAATCAAGACACGCGGAGAAAGTTAATATCTGCAGATATTTGCGAACAAAGGCAAAAAAAAACTGCTCAATATCTATAAAATTAAATTTGATGATTTTAGGCCAGCGTATTTCTAGCACAAATCCAACCCGAAGATGAACCCACAGACGACACCGTGGAGGACGTCTTGGAGATTTCAAGCCATTATAAACTTAGATCTCAACATCAATAACATTAAAAGAGAACAAGACGAAGATGACCATAGATTTCGTGCTTAAAAATTACGCAGAAGCTGTAAATAATGCATTAAATATATTCAATTTAATAATATTCATAATTTCATATCCATTGAATATATTATTATTTCTGGTATTACTCCAATTAATTTCTTTTTACATTATTCGGCTTATTTATACATAATAATTACATTTCGAAGGTCGCAATAATTCTGAAATGACAGCTTCCCTATATGTTCTAAAAATCTAAAGTATTCTCAGATAGAAGTCTGGTGAACAAGAACTTTGGAACGATGTTAACGATCTCATAAAGAATCTTACAAAAGAGTTTCCCCTCATCGATGGATTTTTCTCATGCCACTGAACTTGTGACTAAACAAGTCCAATCTTTTGACATGAAAAATATTGTAGCCGAAATAGATTTCAGTTGCAACAAATAATTCGCTCACTCACACGTACATATCTACAGGGTGATTGAAAAGTAACACCCCATTTTAAAATATTTATAATTTATTTCTTAACTTTTACAAGAAATGGATATGAGAGGAAAACGTTTAGCATGAGTTTTTATTTCAAATTCAATAGGGGTACCAAATTTCGCTAGCCCATGAATCACCCATGAATCACGTCAATCATGTCTTGTGGCATGAAAGACATAATTTCTTGCATTCACCCTTCCAAAGTCTTTGGTTTGGTATAGTAAACTTGCTCCTTTAACCAATTCCAAATAAAAAAAGTCACATTGTGTTAAGTCAGGATTCCTGGTTGGATACTCATACATACATAAAATAAGGAGTTACTTTACAATCATCCTGTATATGTGCGTGTATGGCTCGTGCATGACATGTTTATTGGTGACTAAACCGGTTCAACCTCCACACACACACACATACATATCATGCTTTTCTGATGAGGTTGGCGGCTACATGTTCAGCAGGATTAAAAACAAGACATATCAAAAAGTGGATGAATCCTTTCATGGAATCAACTTCCATCTAGGACAGGCGTGGAAAATTTTTTAAATACCTGGCGCGTTGTATGCTCACTGAGGGCGCTGTATGCTCACTAAGGGTGCTGTATGCTCACTGAGGGTGCTGTATGCTCACTGAGGGTGTTGAAACAACTTAGTCTTCGCTAATGCATCCAACGAGGAAAGAAAACTCTTATCTATTTGATTGGTACAACGTTGTTAAGAGAGTTGGACCAACCAAATGCAATGTCTTTCAAGTACAGGCATTGCTTGATATTTTAAATGCCAATTATATCCGACGATGGTCATACTCGACAACGCAGTGACAAACATCATGTATTCATGCAAAAATCAAGAAACAACGATCGAATAACGTGTAACTCCTCATTTTGTTTGTATAACGATGGTTGAACCTGATGTCATTTTAATCGTTTCACTCCTAAACAAGACGATAATGCCACTAGAACGCTGGGGGTTACAGGGTGTGGGAAGAAGACTTTAGTTGGAAGGGGCGAGGAAAGGCCAAAAAAAAAAAAAGTAACCGGGCTCTAGAAGACAAAAGATGGATGACGTTACATTTCAGTTTTTGGAGATTGTAGTTATCAGGGAAGAAAGAAACCGGAAAGGAATTCCACGCGTGAGAAATGCGAGAAAAGACACTGTTAGAATAGAATTGGCGGTTGCATCTAGATACTTTAACAGCAAAACGGTGAGGCCTAATTGACAGTCTAGTAACACACTTAAATTCATGTAGTCGTGGCATAGCAAAAAAAAAGCTCATCAGAATAATTGCTATGAAAATATTTGCATAAAAGGGAAGTCACGTCACTGTTGGCGAGAAAAGTGACTGATGTCTAGATGCCCAGTGAGGATCGATTACATTGAATTTTTTCAAGAATCTCGAGATGTACAGTAGCAGAAGCAAACCAGATATGGCAACAGTATTGAATCCACTGACGAATGGTTGATGGTTGAAATGTGCGAGGTGGATTTCTGATGAGAAAACCTTTCTGCCACGACACAGTGAACCAAATTATCTTGCCGTAGACGTAGGACTTGATTCGATATAGTCACTCCAATCATCTTTTGTCTTCTTGAGCTTTGTTACTAATTTGACGTTTCCTCAACCCTTCCCACTAAATTCTTCTTCCCACGCCCTGTAACCCCCCCTCCTGTGTTCTAGTGGCATTATCGTCTTGTTTGTGGGGTGAAACGTCAGTGTTAGACGTGAAACGCCAGTGTTAGACGTGAAACTGAGAAAGCGTAGAATGTTGCTCTCCTGGAGATTATCAATCCTGATGACAGGCAGAAACGTTTCTACTGAAGTTTTAGTCTGGGCATATCTCAAAAGACACGTGCCAAAGTTGTCCATAATTGAAGCAACTGTTCCTTTCTACTATATAATATTATCATAATAACTAAGAGGAACTCTTCCAACACAGTTATTAACATAAATCCGATGTTACCTTCAGCATATGTATCATCATAATGGCGACGCTCACACATCCTCACGGCAATAAATTGTGATTTTATTACCTCCCTCACACATTTCAACCCACACTGCTTTCATCGAAACTATCTCCATCATTTAGATTGCTTTCTCTCTCATATCATTATAATCTTTCTTCCTGATTTTACTCCATTTCTATTTTGACTTTATTTATGTGACCTAAAAATGTCGAGTTGCTTTCTGATGTTTAGCATGAATGTCCATTTTGTGTCGATTTTCTCTAAAACTTCGTCATTACTCACATGCTCAGTTCATGTTATTCTCAGCATCCTTCTGTAGAACAACATGTTTGTTGCTTCAAGTCTCTTCTTCATATGTGAGACTGTTGCCTAGCATTCACTGCATATAGTAGGAGTGGTATTATGTAACAGTTCAGTTGTCTTTTCTTTGTGTCTAATGAAATGTTCCCGTTTCTTATCCTGTGTTTGTCACTGAAAAAATCTGCTTTAAATCATTGTCAATTTTATCCAGACCATCTTCCGCTTTATAAATTTAACTTAGAATTTGGCAGAATAAGCAGTGTAATCCCAAGAGACTTTAGAATAATTTGGCGCCATCATATTTGTCTCCCTCACGAAAATAGCGTACTAACCACAAATAAGTCTCACTTCTATGTACAGTTACCCTTCAAGGCGTGAGCGAAGAAAATTTTAACGGATGCCAACGCAATGAAAAAAATTATGGAGATAAATACTAGCGATGAGGGTGATATTGTTGATCCTAATCTGGCATCTCGGCTCCATTGACTTTCCCACCACCTTAACGTAACTTCCTGTAATTTTCCTATAAATATTTTCACTGTAATTGTTCGGATGAGCTCTTCGCTATGTCACATAGACTTTATGAATTTAAGCGCAGTACTCGATTGGCAGCTAGGTCTCATCATTTTACAGCTGAAAGGTCTAAGTGTAACCATAAGTTTTATGCTAACAGTTTATTTTCTCATACTTCTCGCTTGTAGAACCCTCCTCCGGCTTCATGTTTTCCAACCAACTGTGATATTCAAAAATGTAAATGCTATGGCAATCGTTATCTACTGTCTTCCTGATTACTATTCTATTGTTCTCTCTCCTTAATGTTTATCTTTTTTCTTATTCATTCATATTCAGCAATTCCTTGTGTCTTAGTGGCTTTATTGCCTTGCATGGGGTGAAATGATAAAAAACGTGTTTAATTTAAAATTTGAGTGAATAGCAAATGAAATAACAGAAGGCTTCAGAATATTTTGGCAGCACCATATTTCTCTTCTAAAATTCCGTGCTAACCACATATAAGTTTTATTTCTTCTTCTGCGTACTATGTCCCTTTAGCGTTCACGGTTTTCCACAGCTTCCTTTCGCTTGTAGCTAATAGTAACGTTTATTTATCTATTTTTTTGCCATCGCACCCACCCCGTTCTACTATCTATTTGCACAATCTCGTCAGGTCAGTGGCCTCTTACCTTGATCTGCTTCTTTTGCCTTCGATATGTTCTGTCAGTGTCAACTTTTCCAACTCTTTTCTCATAATGTGTCCAAAGATTACATCTGCCTTTTTCTTATTCCATAATCGTTTGTCAGAAGTATTTATCTCCATCATATTTTGCGTTGCGTTGACATGCATCAAAATACTCGTCTTCGTTTTTTCAGTAGAATTCAAATCAAAAGTTTAAACCAAGGCGGCTGCATTGTTGCCGGAAAATGACGCACAACGGTATCAAACGGCCTTGATGGCTCCAATCCAGATTTGTGCAAGCTATACATCTTAGTTTTCTCTTTTTTGCTTACCTTCTACCAAAGTTACCCACAAAACAGTCAATCAGTTAGGTGCCATACGTAATACACGCTTAAGCGATCATGTATCTTTCGATACATGACTGACGAGGCAGATTTTTTACCCGCAGTAGGTTCTCGTTTCTTTTTGCGGGAGACCAGTTGCCATCCAAAGCTTCAGAACCCGGTCTGTCCTGCTATTTATCCATAGCTGGGGAGAGAAGAAGAGGATTCATAGCTTTCCCAAGGGTATTAGCACGTAAGTGAATGTAATGGATTCGACTGGAATTCGAACTTGGCTCTCCGATTCCTTAATCCGTGCCTCCTCACAAAGCAGTAGGGGTCTGAATTCAGAAAGTTCTCTTTTCTAGACTGGTTCCCGCAAAGCTGAAGAACTCAGTCTACCTTACTATTTAAATCACTGCCGGAGGTAAATAGGTTCATGCATTTTTTTCACAAGATATCAACGTGAAGTGAACAAAATAGAGAATTTGAACTCGTTCCGCCGATTCCACTTTCTGCGCTGATAGCCGTTATACTGTCTGTACATACGGGCTTCACTCTCTTCCATAGTCGTTAATTTCATCCATCGCAACCATCACCAACTGCAATGCTCCTTCTGCATTACCCATTACCGACCCCTCATTATCATTCTATCTTTTCAATTCTCCTCTCTACCATCGTAATTACTATCTCTGCGATTAGCACCGCCATTATCCATCAACGAAGAGCGCGCTATTGCAATCACCTTCACCGAGAATTGCCATAGCAGTGGGTGCTCGCGTACTGATGTTTATAAATTGCACATGTATCAACTTCCGGTGCTGGATGGTCCCACACTTCACGCAGACAGCATATTCTGTCGTTGAAGGCAGCCGCCGATCTGTCCTGTCAGAATTATTTCTCCAAGAGTTCTCTGATTACATGTTTTAAAGTTGTTCAAGCTCTCACTTGCTCATCTACTCACTCCCTAACTCACTTATCTACTCACTCCCTAACTCGATCATACACTCACTCAAGCAGTACGCAAACAGTTGTGTACATACATTTACACAGGACCTCATATATGCATAGTTTTGAATAAAACGATTTGGAATTTCTTTAGGGTATAACGACGTCAAGGATGCTAAGAAATAAAACTGTTCTTAAGGCCACATCACGTACAAACACCGATTCTTGTACGGTTACCGAAGTTAAGCAACATCGAGCTTGGTCACTACTTAGATGGGCGACAACTAGAAAATATGAGATGCTATAAGTGTGGATGTGCGGGTGGTGTAATGTATATTGGCTCGGAATTGTTAATTGGAGAGCCGAGTTCCAATTCTCGTTGCAATCGTTATATTTCCTTCTGCGCAAATACCATTGGGAAAGGCATGAATCCACCACTTTATTCCCAATTATGAATTAATTACTAAGAGTTTTATCACTGAAGCATTATTATCTTCAAAAAAAATCTTACAGTCTAAAAATATTTCTGACTTTAAATAAACTATAATAATTATCTTCATTATTTGTATTATTCGGTCTGTTATCATCATCTTCATTGCCATATTCACAACCTTTCGGCCATTCTACGCTCCTGATTGGAATTTCGAACCGAACCCTTTATTTCGTCCACCGGAGTAGATTGTTCCAGTTCCACGTGTCATGCCTCTTCCGGATGTCTCGACTCTCCAAGTTTTTGGTTCACCACTGCTGTGACTGGTATTGAACTCACAACTCTTTGGGTCTAGTCACTGGATCTATCAAACGTCTTTATCCACTGGGCCGCATGTCCTTGAGGATATGGTTCGAAATTCCAAACACCTGAAGAAGGCCGGAGCGTACAACGGCCGAAACGTTGTGAATATTGCAATGAAGATGAGGATAACAGTCCGAATAATGTAAATAATGTAAATAATTATAATACCTCATCTCAGAAATATAGAGAGGAATCTGTAATGGTTGTTAACTCATATAAAACGAATCAATCCTTCAATCAAATAACAAACGGTAAACATCTGTGTAATTATTTTATACGCAAAACTTAAGCTGGCATAAGGCCACATTAGTCAAGAGGGCTGGTCTGTGAGATATGGTAAAATTTAAGGCACCCAGTGAGAATCGGGCTCAATACATGATCTACTAGAATAACTGGCTAGCTCTGGCTAGTATATATATATATATAAACTCTAGAGTGTAAGAAAAACAGTGTTTAATGTTAAATAACAGAACTATTTAATATATTAAAAATATACATAATACTTTACATTGATTGCGCAACTCATGTTTCATTCGATGCAATTTTTAAATGCTGGCATTTATTGGGTAAACACCAGTTTTTAATATTTCTGGTTATCGCGAGATATTTTATTGTTAGAGTGGATTATTATTATCGATAAAATATTTAAATGAATTGTGGTTTAATATGGGATTTAATTTTGGCCCAGATTAACATATGTAGGTTGTCTCCCAAAAAGGGGAATTTTTGAAGTGCGTATTGCCAGACATGAGCAAGTGGCAACGCTGCGAGACAGTGACCTTGAGCAAGTAAACATTTCACCATTTAGAATTCAAGATGAAATTCACAGTATCCCAGCTGAGATGTTGCAGCAGTCAATGAAGAATCTCAACAGCAGATTTCAAGAATGCATTCGTACAGGAGGACGCCATCTACGGGACGTAATTTTTAAGAAAGGAAAATTCCATCATTGTTTCTTAAATGGCATGTTCTAAGGTTTCAATTACTATGAATAAAATATTTTTCTTCCATCACTTTTGGTTTTATTGGATTGCTAAAAAGTTCCAGTTTTTTTTTTTTGTTTGTTTGTTTGTTTGTTTTTGTCACCCTGTATTAAAAACGGGAATAATGGATTAGCAAAAACGTTAAATGCGTTTCAGTCTAATATTAATAATAGTTGTATAGTAAAGGCAGCAAAAAGTAATAATAATAATAATAATGCTCTTGGGTTTTCTTCAAGAGTCGTCCTAAAGCTGGTAACTTGTCGGTCAAGGTCAAAACGCAAATCTCTACCAATTTCAATGAATACGAATAAAATTTCATACCGGATCGGTCAACAAGGGCCGCGTCCCTCAGAGATGAACCAGTCTGAGGACGAAAAATCTGTCACTGGAACAAACTCTTCCACAAATGAAGAGACACTAGGTCACCAACTATTGCCAACCTTGGACCAAGTGACTCAATACCAAGTCGACTAATAAAAAGAAAACAAACGAAATGATTTCGCGAAGATTATCGATAAGTCATGACATCATTCTTCACTGCACTCGAAAACCTAGCAAAAAACACCTCCAATCAAATATACCAAATATGGAGAACTATGGTCGGAAATGATATAAGACCTAACCTCAATCCAAACATGCTTATCTATGTATTTTTTTTTTTTTTTTTGTCAGTGGAAAGTGTCATGGTGCCATTTCTAACCTTAGGTCCATAGGCGAGACCCGGAAAGAAATGTGTAAACGCCAGAAATCAAAGGAAATAATAATAATAATAATAATAATAATAATAATAATAATAAAATTAAATAATTTAAAAAAAATAACTAAAAACAAATAATAATATCAATACTTCCATATGTCGTCCCCTGGTTTAAAGAGATCAGTGCTATTACTATATTTGGAATTGCCTAATGTCATTTGGTAATGGTAGTAGCACGATTTACAATGGTTTTCCGTGGAGCCCACGTAAAAAATCACCTCGTCGTATGGCCATAAGCACTTCAGTCATTCCCCAAAGTTAAATAAGATTTTCAACAATATAGAATATATATAGAACAGCACAACTGTTCGATTCTAAACAGACACTTCAGCAACCCCCCACAACAACATCCCTGCAACTAATAATTGCAACTTTGCAACTACAGAAATAAACGAACCCTGCCCTTTAAACAGCAAATGTATATCCAAATCGTGAGTTTATAAAACTGAAATCATGACGACGAACAATCATTGGAAATCTAGCTTCTACCACTAGAGTTACTTTTCCTAATATCATATATATATATATATATATATATATATATATATATATATATATATATATATATATATATATATATTATATAATGGACAAGGCCCGACAATTTATTTATTAAAGACATTTTTTATGTTTAACGTTGTTATTTATAGATACAAGTATTTAAGCAAATGCTCTGTTTATGATAAACAGTATTAAATAACATTTACCGGCCTGAATTTCTTTAATAAATATATATATATATATATATATATAGTTCGAATTAGAGCCGAGCATAGTTACATTCACTTACGTGCAAATACCAATGGGAAATTTCTTTTCTTCCCAGTTATGTTTGAATAGCAGGACAGACTTGATTGATAACCAATCTAGGAAAAGGAGAACTCAAAACCTCAAGAGAGTTGATTGAAGAACTTGTGATACATTAACAGTAAATCGATGAAACGTTATCGCCAATCTAGTACTGCACTTAAATTTATAATATCTAGCTACCATAGAAGCAATAACCATGAAAGTATATATATATATATATATATATATATATGCGTGTGTGTATGTGTGTGTGTGTGTATTTAGGCTGCATATTTTCAGTCAAACAGGTTTCGTTAAATAATTTAGACATATTATGTCGATTTATTTTGGTTGTGATCCTTTCAAGTTCACGGATTAATTTCTTGGTAGGCTTAGAAAATTGATTAAGAAAAATACAAAAATTTCTTTTGAAATGTTTTTTTTTCATTTTCCCAAGTACTTTCAATATCATCTGAGACCATCTTCACAAGGGGTTAATTGTCTGTGAATGTGTATATATATTTCTATAAATTCAAAACCTTTCAACTGTTTTATTGCGTAAATTATATATATATATATATATATATATATATATATATATATATATATATATATATATATATATATATATATACTCTCCCGTCAAATTCTACGTATGAGGTACATGCAGATCAGTTCCTAGGAAACCGACAGCCCGACAACAGCACATGAGATTTGATTGTAGTGGTGAAGGTTTCGTGCAGGACCATCCACACTTTTTGAAGGGACGAATACAGAGACCTGGTGCACTACGCGCCACAAAGTCCACAAACAACACTCCGCAGGTTTTGAATTCAGAGTTGTCCTTATTCTAAACCAGTTGTCATCCAAGAACCCAGAACCCAGTCTGTCCTGCTATTTATCCATAGCTGGGGAGAGAAGAATAGGATTCACATCTTTCCCAAGGGTATTACCCCGTAAGTGAATGTAATGGATTCGACTGGAATTCAAACTCGGCTCTCCGATTCCTAAAATCCGAAATGGGTAATTTATTTTACGCCCTTGGTTCTTCACTTTGATTTTTTTTTTTTTTTTTTGCTGCTTGCTTTAGATAAAGAGGTGAACTGGAATAATTTCTCTTCCTTTCGGTTACCTCCACTGTCTACTGTTGTTTTATTCCACATGAGGGGCTTATGTTTTCAGAATACTCTGAATATTTTAGTTATTTCTTTTGGTGCTGCTGTCCAGAACTCAATCGACAGAATCATCTTGAGAAACCATACTTTCCCACCATGAACATTCAATCTTCCCAACATTGATGTGCTTTTGGTAATATAGTGTGCCTTAATGTTTGTAGCGCTTGTTGTCTTGATGACTTCAGTAAGCTGGAAACAATCCAGAATCTCATCTACCTACATGCATTGCATCAGCTGAAACAAAATTAGAGACTCATAGCTGGCAGTTAAAAAAGGTGGGTCTGCAGAAACTGGAACCTTAGTAAACACCCTTAAATATCTACACGTTGTTCACTGTATTTTTCGTTTTACAATCGAATTTGGGATACACTACACTATCGACTCCTACTTGAATGCTTTATTCAGCCTCTTTCCCTCCACACCATTATAAATATGCACTAGAAAAACATAAAAATATATATATATATATATATATATATATATATATATATTGATGCATGTTTCATTAAATAATATAGACCAGTTTTGTCTATTTATTTTATGTAAATTCTTTTCATATCGTCTGATAAGCTTAATAACATAATTAAAAGAAGAAAGAAAATCACAATATTAATACATATTTTTAATCTTATCTAAGCTTTTGTCTTACATAAGCCATTATCAAAGATGTCAATAAGATTACAATATATTAAACAATACATGCACGAAACAATAATGATAGTCTGTTTATGTTTATATGGAAGATTTCCAAGCAACGACAAACTCGTGAACACATGACCATGCGAGAGTGAAAACGAGAAGTATTAAGTATGGAAAGCTGTTGGTATAAACCAATGGCTTCTGTTATCAATTATAGGTATTTAAGAATATTTGCGGAGATTTCATAGTCTATTTTGTTCAGGTTGGGTTTCAACTGTTTTATGTATATAGCTTCAAGAATTTTTAGTTTTCATGTTTAAGAAGTGTTGTGTTTTCGACAAGGATTTTCCGGAATTGTGTATGCGGCCAGGCATGTTGTTTTAAATGTTTAAAAATGTTAGAGTTATCATTCAAATGTAGTGTCAAGCGTCGTGAAAGCGAGTTTGTGGTGTGACCAACATAAATATTATTTAATCCGTTGTAGATACAATCTCCCAAAGGGCACTTGAATTTGTAAACTATTTTGACTTTTTGCAAATTGCTATGTGTGTGAGGGGTGTCTGTGCGCTCTATCAATGTTAATTGTTGTCGCTGTTGGAAGTCTTCAGGTGTTTCTGTTATTTGGTAAATCTCTTTGTGATTGTATAGCATCAGTTTTTAAGATCTAATGAAGACTCGTCTTCTTTAACATGTAAAGAATTCATTAACTTGAAGCCATTCTTAACCATTGATCTTAGAAAACTGTTTCATGTAGCTGATAGTTTTTCCATTTCCAAGAGTTAGGCGCCATACATGACAAACATATGAGAATAATTTGACAAAAGCATCAACTTCTATCCAACAAAATGGAGTAGCGTTTGACCAACAAATTATCTTAAAATGGCACTGATTGTCAAATGATACTCCGAAATATATTGCTCAATTCCTAATTGTACATCTTGAGTGTGAAACATCAGCAACGGATATGTTTTTAAATAACGATGCTGATGGTTTTATATGCTGAACTGATTATTATATTATGTAATGCTTTCTGTTGTTGGTGTTGTTGATGATTATAATGGTGATGACGGTGATGATGGGAGTGGAGGGAATCAGGTTGGGTTGACTTGGACGGTTGATAAGTTACAACTGTTCACAGCCACGAATGACTGCAGTGACAATGTCTGAGGTTGGAATAAAATAGAACTCTCCGGGCGTCGGAACAGCTTCGTACACATGTACCGAGCTGGGAATCATATTATAATTCACACAAACACACAAACACGCACGCAACTATCTACACGTGCATACGCACCTTGTGCCAAGTTCAGCGTCAACTTCGACCTTCGCTTTTCCTTTTTCTCTTGCCAATTATCAACACCCCAACACCCGCCATTAGTAACAACGGTAGCGTCGCAATTAAAAAAAAAAAAAACAGACATGGAACGGCAACAAATATTCTTTGAAAGATAAGATTAACAAATGCTAATGACTAAGGGAAGATATGGATAGAGAAGAAAAATAAATGAGAAAAGGAAAAATGAAAGAAGGAAATACTGGTAACAAAATGAAGAAGATTTAAACGAATAAAAAATGATAAAGTAAAAGATTTTCGGGGAGAAAACAGATTTAAAGGAATGAAAAATAGAAAAAAATATGAGAGAAAATGGAAAGCAGAAAACGCAATCTCATTGTAAACCAAATTACAAATAAAGAATAAAAAGTGAAAACTGAATAGACTTTTAAATTAATGAATTTTTTTTATTATTTTAAATGTGTAAAAAGAGATAAAATAAGTCATTTCAATAACAAAGGAATGACATTTCATAAGAGAGCATGTTTAATAACGACCTAAACAGTGTGCCGGGCGATCCTTTTGAGTGTGCCGCGAAATATATATATATATATATATGTGTGTGTGTGTGTGTGTGTGTGTGTGTGTGTGTGTGTGTTGAAATAGTAATGGTATCGCGTTAGTATTTGAATAAGTACTAAACTTTTTTCAAATAATTCTTTTCACTATTCTTCGATTATGTTATTTTAAATACTTTATTTTAATATTCATTTTTTTAAATAAAAATGATTTAAAAAAATGAATATTTTACTTTTTAAAATGTTCCTTTATTCAAATAAATCAATATTAACCTTTTTATATATAATTGTATACAACATTCTTTAATTCGAAATTTTTATTTTCCTGTTTTTTAAATCCATGTTTTTATTTTATAAAATTTAAATGTCTACCCTTTAAAAATTTTACTAAGTGTCCTGTGATATTTTCATTTGTTCTTCGAATGTGTGTCGAAGGTTGAGAAACACTGAACTAAAGCTAAGTCAAATGCCTTTACGATATCTAAGGTTATCACTCTTGCGTTGAAGTTACGATAGAGTAATTCACTAATTCTGTGATTAATGACTTAAATCATCACCAGAGGATCTTCTTCTTCTAGGCACCGCATTCCTTAAGGACTTTCGTGAACATTACTCTCCACAACTTCTTGTCCTTTGTAGCTCTTAATAAATGTTATTTTTGTTATCTCTCCTAAAACCTGTTCCGCCATCCATTTACTGAAGCTCGCTAGACAGGTTATACGCTGTTTCTTTCTTTCGTTCTTGCCATTAACCTATCCTGTGAGTATTAAATTTTCCAAGCCCTCTTCCTTTATTATGTGCCCGAGAAACTTCAACTCTTTCTTCCTGATGTTACGTATAAGTTTCCTTTTTGTTTCTGTTTTCAATAAAGCTTCGTCGTTGCTCGCATGTTCAGTCCATGGTATCCTCAGTATCCTTCGATAGAACCACTTTCCTCTTGTTTCATGTCTCTTCTTTATCTTTGAGGAGATTGTCCAGCTTTCACTGCCATATAAGAAGACTGATATTACATAACAGTTCAGTATTCTTTTCTTTGTTTCTAACGATTTTTTTCTGTTTCTTAATACATTAACCAACTTTCACGGAAGGAATTAAAGGCTAAAAATGAAATAGAAAAGCATGAAATCTAAATAAAAACCATAAATGCAAAAGACAACGTATTGGTCACAAAATAGTAACCACAGAAAGTGAAGAGATACCACAGAAAGTGGATAGATACCACAGAAAGTGAGAAGTACCACACAAAGTGAACAGATACCACAGAAATTGGATAGATACCACAGAAAGTGGATAGATACCACAGAAAATGAAGAGATACCACAGAAAGTGGATAGATACCACAGAAATTGGATAGATACCACAGAAAGTGGATAGATACCACAGAAAGTGGATAGATACCACAGAAAATGAAGAGATACCACAGAAAGTGGATAGATACCACAGAAAGTGGATAGATACCACAGAAAGTGGATAGATACTACAGAAAGTGTATAGATACTACAGAAAGCGGATAGATACCACAGAAAGTGAAGAGATACCACACAAAGTGGATAGATACCACAGAAAGTGAGGAGTACCACACAAAGTGAACAGATACCACAGAAAGTGGATAGATACCACAGAAAGTAGATAGATACCCCAGAAAATGAATAGATACCACAGAAAGTGGATAGATACCACAGAAAGTGGAAAGATACCACAGAAAGTGGATAGATGCCACACAAAGTGAATAGATACCACACAAAGTGAAGAGATAGCACACAAAGTGAAGAGATACCACACAAAGTGAACAGATACACAGAAAATGAATAGATACCTCTGAAAGTGGATAGATACCACAGAAAGTGAACAGATACCACAGAAAGTGAACAGATACCACACGAAGTGAATAACGCATAACAATACTAAATGAATCAATTGCAAAAAAAAAAAATAAACAAAACTCTTATAGTTACATAAGCAAATGTAACCTCTTTATGTAAGTACCTAGAAGATTATATAACTAATGAAAACTATAAATAGAATTTTATTTGTTTTGTTTTTTTAATATCATATACGATTACACGGCGAAAACAATTGTAACCTTCACCATATGATCCTCAGTCTTATTGTCTATATCGAAATTATTCACTGGCTTACTAAATTTAAACAACTTCTTGACAGCCTAAAAGAAAATGTTTAACCATGTCAAATTTCAAAATTATGCAGGTTTAAAAAGTAAGAATGAATGAACAGAAGTAAATGCTGTCGGTATTTCAAATTAAGTAAAATAGTTTTATTGTAGTAGACAAGGACTTAATAATTCTAAGATAAGACTAATTGCTAGAAAACTAAAATAAGACTAATTGCCAGAAAACTAAAATAAGGCTAATTGCTAGGAATTTACGCTGTAAAAATCTGCTGAATGTAGAAAAATATGAATATCAACTTTGAATGCAAAAATCTTATACAAATCGATCAAAAATGCTACGAAAATAGTCTTTTATGGTTTGGGTTAAGGGATTAGTACAGTAATCCCTCGATTAGTGAGGAGCCCATTAAAAGAGACGCACTAATCGAAAACGAATTAATCTAATCTAATAACTTATAGGAAATAATATTATTTGTAACTCAAATTTTAATGCCATTCACAATTAATTTCTAATTTGCGTACTTCTAAATTAAAATATAGCTACATTCATATTTTTGGAAATTTTCCAAACACATCAAAATTATTGGTATTTTAACCTGAAAATTTTATTTATAATCTTTCCAAATTAAATGCATACACCTTTTATATTTCGAATTTTCTGTATCTGATTAAATAAACCATTTTCTTAACAAAAATTCAGAAATTTACTTTTAAGACTTTCAAAAGAAACATGAAAATATCAAAATATTCCAAAAATTAAAATATTCAAATATGTATTTTTGTTATCGGCTTATATTATAAAATTTATCTATTTATAACTGTTCATTTTTAACACTACTGTAATTACTTAGGTAACGTAATACTTGACAAACAAAATAGTTACCCATTTTCCATTTTTAAATTTTAGGAAATTTTTAATTAATCGGTTACTATAAAAAAATCAATTTTCAGTTACTATGGTTAAACTGAAGAATGTTTTACTGCACTAATCGAGTATTAGGTATGCACTAATCGAATTTTGGGATATAAAAATTTTAGCACACTAATCGAAAACGCATTGATCAAATGCATATTATTCGATGTATACTTGTATTTAGAAAAAGCTATATTATATAGAATGAAGTTTAATCTTAAAGAATTTATGAACCAAATCTGTCTGTATTTTTACATTAATTTAGCAGAGTAGAAGATTAAGTTTTAAAGACTATTTTTTTTTCATTTTGTTGTTTTATCATTCACAATATACATCAGAACGTCATTTTAGAAAAAAATTAATATTTGTTCCAGTTGAATCCTTTACATTCACTTACGTGCTAATATCCTTGGAAAAGGTATGATTCCTTTTCCTCTCCTCCCAGCTATATATAAATAACAGGATAGACTGGGTTCTGTAGCCTTGGATGGCAATTCGTCTAACGCAGAAAGAAATGTCAACCTGTTTCTCACAAATCATGATAAATTATTGTTCTCTTAACGAGGCCCCTTGCTTCAAATATCTCTTGGGACGAGTTCACACTAGACCTCAATTGAAACTCATTTATATGATCCATTGCTAAAAATGCCAGAAAAATTGTCAGTTCTTTGTGACTGGTTCATTCTATCACGCTATATCTTCAAATCAAACAT
>CAHIKZ030000469.1:0-222500 GCA_903632075.3 Acanthosepion pharaonis | reverse complement strand
GTGATGTGGTTGCTGAAATTGTCTCACAGCCTTTAAATTTTCCTTGATATATATCATATTGCCCTGTACACTATACATTAAGCTCTCTTTATGGATCTATCTTTATGGATGTGTTAATATTTTATATTAAAAAGACATACTTGAATTATCTTTTCCACATACGGATTTGATATATATATATATATAAAGGACAATTTGTATTAACAAATCAGTCAATGAATCAAATTTATATTACTCACCAGAGACAATCATCAACGCAAATTTGAAATCTTTCATGAAAATA
Source organism: Acanthosepion pharaonis (assembly GCA_903632075.3). Lineage (NCBI taxonomy): Eukaryota > Metazoa > Mollusca > Cephalopoda > Sepiida > Sepiidae > Acanthosepion > Acanthosepion pharaonis. The sequence continues at coordinate 222,217 of CAHIKZ030000469.1, read as the reverse complement.
TCAAATATTATTTTGACATATTTCATGTTTTATCAAACCTGTTTCTTCTTTGATGATCTTCTTGAAATCCTAGTACGTTGCAGGCTTTTGGTTGTCAAATGCATTCTTGATAACAAACAAACAGAATATCGAGTTATGATATTAAGAGAGTCTTGTAGCTTTTTTTCAGGTGTTCTAATCTCGCAAGCCATCGATTTGGAAATCTTCAATCTAAAATCACTCTGATGACACGAGGCTAATATACAAGGTAATATCATGAAATAATTAAGATGTTGGTATTCCACACTATTTCATACAAAAGGTTAGGAAGGAAATCTCCATTAATAGTGGAAAGATGGAAAAAGCTATTGAACTTGAGAAACGTATTTACCTAAAAAAGAGAAGAATTTTACAAATTTCAATCAACATTAGCACTGGCTGCTCGATTAATGAAAGCTAAATGTTTCCTTATAGGGAAAAGTTTTATATTATCATTGCCATTTATCCCTGAAATTTTGCTTTGAGAAACCAACATCAATAAAAAAAAAAATGGTGTAAGATGCGGTAAGATAATAAGTTATATTCAGTATATAAAAATTCCTAGTAATTTTCTTTGTTTTTTTTTTCTGTAAAGAGAACAAACAATTCGCTTCTATTGTTAAATAATAGTTTAGCAGATTATTATTTTTAGAGAATTCTATTTTTTCTTTCTTAGATTCAACTTTGGGGTCAAGATACAGGACAAAACAAAGGAAGTCGATTTTGATTGGCTGAACTAGCATGGGAATTGTAGTTTTTCGGAGAGTTGAGTCTTAACCGTCGAACAATGTAGACGTGTTCGTGTTTGGATCTGCTCCCCAGTAGAGGGGGAGAGCGACCCCATTGTATATTTAGAAATGTACACGTCAATGTGTCTAATAAACTAGTTATTATTCCCCTTGTTGAAGTTCTTTTATCTCTGAACCGAAACAACTAGCTAACACCCGCTGTGAAAGAAGGCAACGCTATTGTTATGGAATTGACCCCGTCGCCCAAGATCATCCCCATGAGGGGGATATGGAACATAGGTTCAATTTGGTGCCGTGACGAGGATCTCCTAGCATGGATGTTGCAGAATGAGGGTTACAACACAGTGTGGGAAAATTCGGGTAGAATTTTCGGACTGAAGACTCAAAAAAGGAAATATGAAAAAAAAGTAATTTAGACATAAAGACAGAAAAAAAACTGTTATTACAATGATATTATTATGTTCTAGAGCACATACACACACACATATCTAAGCAATAAACCAAAATGGAGAGTAATGATAAAATGAGGTAAAAAAAAAAAAAAACAGTAAGCGAACATCGTTTGATGAACAGAAAACAAAACGAACGAGTGGGGGAAAGAAAGAGGAGACACACTGAACAGCCACACTCATGCAGACACACTAACGCGACAATGTCAATTTTGATGAAACATTTTAGTGACAGACTGATTTTTGTTGTTTTGTTTTGTCTTTTTTCAAAGGTTTAGAACCATGTGCGAAAATCTATTGTTGATTTTGATTGGCAGTGTATTTTTTTTAGTTTGTTTTTGGAAAACTTGGCCGCTAAAGTTTCGCTTTTAAAAGAAATGATTGTTTTTTTCTTAAAAAAACTTTACTAAATGTTAGCTAATAGTAATTTATTCTGATGAAAGTTATAGTTCTGTTTTAATAAATTATTTCTAAAAATAATAAAAATGAGGATATTTGTCTGAATCAGTCGAGTAAAATTTTAATAATTGGAAGATCTTATGTCATTTCCAATTCTACAATCCTACCCAAGTATTAAAAGAAAACCAAATGTTTAGCGCTTTCCTTGCTTATACTGTTTACCACATCGAAACATTGTACGAATAAAGAATAAAAATATTAAAGATTCTGATCAAAGAAGATAAATAAGAAATCTGTTTAATATGCTATTTTATGAAGTGATATCTTCTATAACTGCACTTTTAACCGCAATTATATAATTTTATGAAATTCATGACCTCATGTCGACTTTTAGTAATCAATTAAGCGTTAATAATTTAAAAAGGAAATAAAACGAATATTTCATGTGTTAAATATTTTTATGAATTCGTACAGGAAAGTACTACACAACGTCTTTTATTTTTTTTTTTTTTTTACTTTTAAAAATAGACCAGTATTTCAAAGGAATGAAACCTTTCCCAACATTTCTCAAGGAATATAAATACTTTTAAAGAAATACTTTCCGTCTTTACATTCAGGTAATAAGACGGCAACGTAAAAAAAGTTGGGGTTTTTTATTTTTTTATTTTTGTTGTGAAATAGCATTTGCCTTCAAGGAAATTTACTTTCGAACCTTTCCGTTTTATATGCAGTGTGAACCATTTTAGATTCGTTCACTGGCATCCAACTTTAGCTAAAATCGGTTGAATATAATATAATCGCAAGTAAAGTAATGGTTATCGACGCTGAAAGTAAAATCAACGAACCGAGTTCAATTTCCAGCCTAGACAACTGCTTTGCCTTTTTCACTGACACACTTTGGAAAAATATGAATCTCTTAGCTATAGATTAAAAAGCAAGGTAGACAAGTCAATCTAGCTCTGGGTGGCAACCAGTCGAAGGAGAGCCACGCTGAATTCTAAATAATATAGAAAACAACGGGAATCTACTCATGTATCTTGCTGAAGAATTTATGGTAATTCACAAATAATAAAGAAAATTTATGAACGTATTTTGCATTTGTTCAAGCCATCTTAATGTTGGATGTATTTATCATAAAAATGGTGAATACTTCGTTTGAAAATATCTCTTTCTGTTTCAGTGAGAGAAAATATTTCTCAGAGGAACGTGTGGTCTTATACCTTTACAAGTCTACCATTTGTCAGATCATTGAATATGTTCTCTTCTTTAGTACCCCAACTCCATGAATTTAAGTGAAGTATTAGAGTGGCTAAATTTAACCGGAAATTCTATTCTTCTATCGCACTTCTCACCTGTGGAAATTTCTCTCGTTTTCTTACTTTCATACCAACTGCGATTTAAATATAATATCAATCGTCGTCCTTTGTCTCCTTGAATCCCCTTCTTTTATTTTTATTTCTTCTTGACAACGTTGTCCGTCGCTCTGAATAATCCATTGCGTTCTAGTGACTTTATCGCCTTCATTGATTAAAAACATTTTTAAATTAAAATGAAATAAATTCATTTTAATTTATAAATATTAACTTTATTAATTAACAGTCGACGACGATCGTAATGGTACCTTCTGAATTCTTCTAAGTGTTTTTGTTTTTTTTTTTCCTAAACACCAAACCTATTTAGTGAAGGATTCTTGAAGGATTTAATTGCATCAGACGTCTATATTCTCGTATAGAACATTTCGCAGCAGACATTGTATTACTTTCGAATACCGAAGAAAACTGTAAAAAATATTAGGCAAGGAAAATGATTCTTCTTTCCTTCTAAATAACAGAAAACGGAAAGTGTAACACAGAAATTTGAAGACTCGTAGCAATAGCGAAACTTGGTAACATAGCATAAGGAATCGAAAAATAGCCTTAGAAACGAAGAGTATTGAACTATTAAATAAGATCTAATCTCCCGGACACTTCTACGTGGTGTAATGTTTAGCAAGCTTCTTTGTTTGGTTGATTTTGTTTAGTGACATATCAATACCTCAATGGGTTATTTAATGCCGGAATCTAAATATTTTTGAAAACAATTTTATGTCCACTATTGACATTATTCGGACTATTGTCCTTATATTGTCGCTATATTTATTACAACGTTTCGGTCGTTATACACTCCGGCCTTCTTCAGGTGGTTGGAATGTCGAACTGAACCCTTTATTTAGGTCACTGGGGTAGGCTGTTATAGTGCCCCGTGCCATGTCTAATGGATGTCAGTTATCAGTTATCTCTTGTTAATTCACCTCTCCAAGTTCAACCACTGTTTTAACCAGGTAATGAACTCAAAACTCTTTGGGTCCTGTCGCTGGATCTAACCAACACCTTTATCCACTGTGACATTCCAACCACCTGAAGAAGGCCGGAGCATACAACGGCTGAAACGTTGTGATAAATATAGAAACAAATATGAGGACAATAGTCCGAATAATGTAAATAGTGTACATAATACCTCATCTCAGAAATATAAACAGATACAATTTTATGACTTCAACTAAATATATTTTGAATGCAATTGCCTGTCTTCAACTACAGATAAAATGTTTTGATGACCATTTTACTATAAAAAGTATTGTTAATATTCAACAGCCCTCCACGAGGGATGTATTTGGCACAAGGCCGAGTTTACCGTGAGTTCTCCGAACCCGTAGGCTCGGCCAAAATTATTCCCTTAGAACCCGCATAAACGGGTTCAGGACCTGTCTACATCCCCGGACGAAAACTTTGCCCTTCGGCAAAGCCTCGTCCGGGTTCCTCTCTGCTCGAGGCAGACAGTTCGACAGATGAACGTTATGTTCGATTGTTCCTATGTATTGTTAGTATTTCTACTATAAAATGGATTGTTTTATAAATGTATCTCTATTTTCCTAATGTTTTGTTTGAGGAAAATCATTATTTCAGGTCAGAGGGTGATCTCCCCTGGAAAGAACAAGAATTAAGAGAGGTGTGCGTTCCGTCTCCTCAAAACCTTCTGATCTTTCTGCCGGATGTCGTTTATCATCAACCCAGGACTATTAGCAAGCTTGTCTCGTTAAATTAATTATGAGTGAGTAGTGAGTTCGATCCTCACTGGGCGCTCCAGTCTTTCAGTCTTGTGCCACATCTAAGTTTCGCTTAGTAAATCAACATAATGTCTCTTCTTCTATATAGCATTGAAAATTTGGACAGTAATATAAGGCTACCAAAATGTGTTTCTAACGAACAGAACTTAAGACAAATGAGAACGTAATAACGGAAATATGAACAACAAACGAATTGATTTTAACAATCAGACATTAGACAACCCAATTCTGTGAGATACATTATAAGAAAGGAAGGTTTGGAGAATATAAACTTCACAAGACCCATCTAAGACAGAGAGGAAAGCAGTGAGTAACCTACATTACTCCTTACTTCCAATTCCTCCTCCTACATTCCTATCATACACCTCATTCAATAACACTCTACCTCGAGTGGCTCTGGAGCTTTCTATAGAGTGAACATGAGTAAAAATAAATAAATATATAGATGAGAAAGTAATGTTGAGAGACATGAAAATCTGGCGAACCATGATGTTCTCCGTCCTGCAGGGACATATAAAAGAAAGGGAGAGAGATTCGAGTTAACCGAATAAGTTGTAAAGTCTATGAAAATATAAAACTTATGAATCTTCACATGTCAGTGAGGATTCAACGTCTGACGACACATCATAAACCAATTTTTTTTCATATGCAAAGATAGAAGAGCTTTAGCCAAACATTACATCCGCGTCCTGGGTATGACGATAAACGGCATCCGCCTCCCGGGTAAGACGATAAACTGCATCCGCCTCCCGGGTAAGACGATAAACGGCATCCGCCTCCCGGGTAAGACGATAAACTACATCCAACAGCAAGGCCTCTGATCAGGAGGTTTTGAGGAGCGTGAAACCACCTCTTAATTGCTGATGGTCCCACGTCCACCCTGACCCGGGGTGGTAGCACCTGTTAGGGTCCCAGCTATGGGCAAATAGTTAACCCCGAAACTGAGGTAAAACGCATTATAAAAGTGTAAAAATAGGTTTTAATACCAGAAATACTTTGTAAAAATTATTACCAGAAGTAAATTTTCAGCTATATGTTTTTGAAAAAATAATATTATCAGCTAGAAGGAAAAAAATATTAACAGAAATAGATTTTTGACAAAACAAAATATTACCAGAAAATGACCCATTGAGGTTGATATGCCGTAAAACAAATCAAATCAAACCAAACATTACATGCGGCAAGACATCATGTCAGATAAAAAGATAGTTTTACGGACACAGTTATGCATCAGGCCCGCTTTAAAGTTATTCTGAATAAGACCAAATATGAAATTAATCAAAATTTTACTTAAAAATAACATTAGGGAAAAACGAGATAAATAAATCGAGAGATAACTAAACGGTGTATTAAAAATCGATATGAAAATAAAAAGTATACAATTGATCATGTGCCAGAAGGAGGATGTTATGTAATAGTTCGATTGGTTAACAATGTTTAAACAAAGTTCCTTTCTGTTTATCAGGTTAAACTTATCACACACACACTCACTCTCTCACATATTTCAGATAGAATATAGCTGTAAGAGAAAATATGAATAGCGACAACAGGAAAACTTAACCAACGCGTTTCGTCCTCTGCGGGGTAAATCAAGTCAAATGCAAGAATTTTATTTTTTTAACAAGTATAATTAGACAATAGCAAAAATGTTAGTTTTTCTAAGCTTTTAAATTGCGGAACGCTCATAAATATTCGTCAGGTTCACTGAAAAGTTAAGGTATGTTATAATGTAATGTCTAAAAAAAGAAAGTGAGTAAAAGATGTTCTTGAAATTTTTATCCTAATTAATATTTAAATTATTTTGGTTTGAGATTAATTTGTCTTATAAATTTTAAATAATATGTGGTTATGAATTTAACTGTTTTATATTTTTATTTTTCATTTTTTTTTTTTTTTTACCTTTGTCGTATAAGAAAGTAGTAACTCATTAAAGAATGGAAATATTTGAAAAAGTCCAGGACGTAGATTTCTATTTTGGTAAGTTTCGATAGCGGCACTCTCAAGATTTTTCCGCCTGATGAAGTTACTTTTTATTTCAATAAGTGTAGCATTCTTTAGATCAAATCTGACACTTTTATTTCTGCAAACTTTATTATCATGGATCCTCATATTTGATACACGCCAATTTTTATTTTGCACAATGAGTATTACGTCTTTCGTTCATTCATGAAATCTTAATGAAGAAACTGTGCGCTATTGGTTACAGCGAACTTCACAGTTTAGCATTTATACAATTCTGTAGCGGTTAACTATCGATATAACTGCCTTCCTTATGTGCATCAATTATCTAAATGAAAGTATAAATTGGCCAAGTGCTGTCTCACTCACTCTATAGAACTGTAATTCTCGATTTTCTTTAAGCAACAGCACACCAAGAAGCAAATGAAAATATCACTTAATAAAATTTTTAAAGCGTATAAAGGAATCTATCTTAAATATCAATAAGTCTGCAATTCAGCCAGGCTTAGAATATTACTGCCACATTTGCTCCGGTGCTTCTGCTATTTATTTAGAGATTCTTGATAAAATTCAAAGGAGAATCAGCAGTATTATTGATTCTGACCTGGCATCTCAGTTTCAGTCACTTTACGACCGCCGTTAAGTTGCTTCTTGGCCCTTTTCTATAAATAGTTTCATGGTAATTGTTTGGATAGGCTCTTCGCTGTGGTACCCAGACCTTATGAATTTAAGCGCAATACTAGATTGCCAACAATGTCTCATCTATGCTAACACTTTCTTTTCTCGCACTTCTTGCTTCTTTATAATGTTTTCTGTTTTCAAATTCTTTCACACCCAGTAACTCTTTGTCTTAGTGGCTTTACTGCCTTGCTCGGGGTGAATTGAGTGAAAAATATACACACCTCCGCCAACAAATCCTACAATAAATCAGACACAGATTATCCGACAACTTTTGTGACGAAGTATTTTCAATGAAATCAAAAAGAAGATGAAACGGCTCTAAAGAACAGCAATTTTTTGGTAAAGCTATCATTCACACCAATTACATCATGAAATGCAACAGATAAGTAAACACCTATAGTGCAATATAAAAAAATCTGAAAACGAACATAAGCTAGATTTTCGTCAAACTCATAGACATTACACAAAATCAGAGAAACTACATAAAATATACAACAGATGTAACACTTTAAAACTCAGCTATAGCTGCAGCGAAAATATGTTGTAAAAAGATAATAAAAGGCACAATATAAAAACAACCGTATGCCACAAAGTAGCACAATTATGTTTGTGTAGAACAAAGTCAGAATGACCACTAAACTGCGACTGCTAAAAATAATGTTATATACTAAGATATTAGTTTCCAAAAGAAACACATTTACATAGTTTTATATACTAGAATTTTGCAATAGCAATGGATTCAGTGTAGTGTTTCCACATGATATCGACCAAGAATCTTAACCCGAGAAGGCGCAATAAGTCACTCTCCTGGTGATTAGCATCAGCCATGCAAAGAGGGTCTCTCGGATGATTAATAGAGAGCAGTTTTGTTTTAGAAGCTTTAAAATTCATAAGCCATTCTTTTATCCTAGTTAACAACAGACCGCAGGGCGTTTGTTAGATCAGCTGCCAATTTGACCATATCAAATTGATCAGAAACAGAAGTAAATAGTTGTGTCATCAGCATAGATACCACGTTGAGAGTTGATGTCACCCAGAAGATTATGAATGAAAATTAAAAACAAAGTAGGTACAAGGATAGAAGCCCTGGAGGACATCTGCATTTGTACAGATGGATCTAGAGGAGTGGCCGTTTAGAACAACTCTCATTTCACGATTTCATAACAAAGACTGAATCAGTTCAAAATTCGCCAGGAGACACCATAACTTGTGGAGATGACCTGTATGCCAAAACCCGACGAAGACTTTCAAGATGTCCAAACGACTCTTTCCGAAATAATCGTTAATACATCAGCAGTTGACCCAGAGAAATGAACGCCATATTGTTTGTTTGAAAGAATACCCTGCGATGTGAGATGCTTAACTATTCAGCATTGATTAGAATTTTGGATCAATTTACCAAAAAAGTTGTAGTAGGCTAAAAGTCCGATAGTTGGAAGGGTTGGCCGGTTCACCTAAGTTCTTCAAGTCTGGAACAACAGAAGAGAATTTTCAACAAGCACGGAAGCAAGAGGCAACGAGTCATTTATCATACAGTTTAGAGAGAAGAAGAGACAGTTCAGTAATACATTTCTTAAGGACTCTTACACAGATACCATCAGATCCACATACTTTGTGGGTATCCAGATTAGAGTTGATAGCAGAAAGCATAGAAGGTTATATGCATATCACTCAACAGCGACTCAGTTCTAAATGGGAAATTCGAGAAAGATACTCCAGATGAGTCACAAGTAGAATTTAAGGAAAATTTAAGGGCTAACCATTCAGCTTTATCAACAGATGTTAACACCTCAAATTGATTGAAGATAGGGAGAATAGAAAATTTACTCTTATTTAATACACTATTACAGAGCCTCTAGCTAAATTTATTAGATGTATTACGGTATCTCATTCTCTCAACAAACAGAAACGACTTAGCTCCTTCAAGGACACGTTTATATTTATTACGTGAAGTAACGAAAAATGTCACGCTGGTATAATCGGAAATAGTAGTTTTTGTGGGTAATAACGGAAGAGCGTGATTCATGGAGAAGATTGAGTTTTTAACTGGTATTTCCAAGAGGAAATGAAAGCATCTATTTCGGCTTTGACTGAACAGAGAACTTCAATGGTACCTTTCTCAATATGATGGAAAGTTGACTGTCGTTCAGTTTTCTGAATCGCTTTTTAAAGACTGAAAGTTACTTTTTTTATATACCGTGTCCTCTCAGAATGTAGAGGATGATGGCTCTCCACAACTTCCTGTCTTTTGTAGCTCTTAATAAATTTTGTCTTTTCGTTATTTCTCCTAAACCCTGTTCCGCCATGCACTTAAGCTCATCAAGCATGTCAGACATTGCTTTCCTCTGTCCCTCTTAACCTATGTAATGGGGAAGAAGACCTACTGGAAACTGAGGCTTCAGTCAAACAACAAACACATGCAATATGTTTTTTATTAGATGTTTACATATATATATTTATCAGAAAATATATGAAATGTTATATTTTGATGAAGAATAAAATCATTTTAATTTAATCAAATTAATATCATTTTTTTCTACGGTTTTCTTCCATTGTAACTCTAAACTGTTTTTCATTTTAAATTTTTATTCAAAAACTTTTCCAGGAATTTATCATTCTATATTCCGCCTAATCCTAAATTCTATCCTTGTCGTATTCAGAGAAATAAAATTTGGTTAATCTTTCGTATTACTTCTGGTTTTAACTATCAAAAAATATATATATCATGTATATTCTCTAATACATATAGGCTTTGAGCAAGTAAATTCTGAGGGTGCGGGCAAATACCATCTATTTCTGAACGTTGGAGACTGGCGCTGCAGAATCACAAATCACAAAGAACTGTACCAAATAATAGAAATCACATCATGTGAGGAGTACCAACAGCAGCAACGATTAAAATGGATACCACATAATAAAGATGTTGACATTCCACACTACATCAAACAAAAGGTTTAGAAGGAAACTCATCAATACTAGAAAGAGCAATGACAGCTACTGGATTTGAGAAACCTATTTTCCTGAAAATTTATTTTTAGAGAATGATTTTATAAATTTCGACCGAGAGCAGTATTGGCTGTTCGGTCAATGAATGTCAAATATTTCCTTATAGGGAAACGGATATTACCATTAACATAACAATGTGTGTGTGTGTGTGACTATTATCGAAAAACACTAAAATGTATTTGTTAAGTATTTTAAACATTTTCCTCCTGTCTAATTCGACCTTTAGCATCAGGGCCAATGTTACATAAGCATTAGGCAAATTCTATACGTTTTCGAAATTAATGACCCATTTTCAAATAGTTACATAATAATATATACATATATTTGATAAAATTATATATATATATATATATGTATGGGCGTGTGTGTGTTTATGTGCTTGTGCGTTCATGCATATATATATATATATATATATATATATATATATATGCATACATATATGATATATTTAGAGTTCAAAAATTATTTATGCATGATGTTACGCTATCATGTACTAGTTAGTTGATTCGTCTTTTGTTTTTCGTATATGAACAATGAATCCCTCTTGATAATTTTGAGGGTTGGTGATTTAATCAGATTTTATGAGTCATGCAGAGAAAGTGCCGAACATGTAAGATCTTACGGCAATCGAACTCAAGTATTCTAAAAATCGATCAGAATGGTCTCGCACAACCAGAATACTTCCTCGCATATAACAGGAAATGTTCGCAGTTTTACAATGTTACTATTTTACAATATTTACTATTTTAAATGTTATTAAAAGCCTTACGGCCACATCATTTTGAAACACCGGTTTCCGTACGATCACCTAAGTTAAGCAACATCGAGACTGGTCAATAACTAGATGGTTGAGCGCTTGGGAATACCAGGTGCTGTAAGCGTGGATGTGTGGGTGGTGTAATGGATAATGGCTCGGAATAGAGCTGTGTTCGTTATATTCACTTATAACCCTTTCCCTCTGGAAAGGTATGAATCCACACATTCTCCCCTTCGCTATGGGTTAATTAGTAAAATGTGTATCACTAAATCATTCATATCTCAAAAAATTTCTTGCAACCTAAAACTATTTTCTGACTTTAAATAACCTGCAATGGGTTGATAAACCGTAGAAAACAAATCAATTGATCAAACTTTATTGAAAGAAGTTATTTTGAAATTTTAATAATAAGCAGTCAGTATTTTGTTACGACTATCAAATAAACCATCAGGAATTTGAAACAAAGTCCGATGAGATTTGAACCCGTATCTTTGAGAGTCTGTTTCATTTGGACCTATTAAAAACAAGAATTCCTCGACAGGCAAAAATCGAATTTAACCCTACAACTATTGTATTTCTCTACAAAATCTGTTTATATTTCTGAGATGATGTATTGTCATTTTTTCAACAATTTAAATTGTTCGGACTATTGTCCTCATGTTCATTGCTATATTCTCGACGTTTCTGTTGTTGTACGCTTCCACCTTCTTCAGTTGGTTGGACTTTCAAACTGAACCCGTCCACCAGTTTGAGGTCCAGGTGCTAAGCCTTTTCTAGTTGTCTCAGTATTAGTTATCTCCCTTTAAATCAAACTCTCCAAGTTTTTGTTCCTTTCTGCTGTTACAGCTCTGAGTCAAGTCACTGAATTCAACCAACGCTTTTATCCACTGAGCCATGTGTCTTTCAAGTCCGTAAATATGACAACGAACAACAGTCCGGACAATGTAAATATTAAAACAGAAACGACGCGAGAGCTTCTTTTTTGTAAGCACTCAACACCAAGCAAGGCGGGAAGCCACTAGCACGCAAAGGGTTTCAGGGTAGGAGCAAGAACAAAGATGAGTGATAGAGGAAAGGATGAAGAGAGGGTTAGGGGATAGATCAGGGCATCTGGAGACGTCGATTGACGTTACATTTGAATAGTTGGAGATTATAGCTATCAGAAAAACAAGAAATGGGGATGGAGTTTCACAGGCGAGAAGTGCGAGACATAAAGCTTTTGAAGTAGAAGAGACGGCTACATTTAATAGTTTCGACAGTGAAAGGGTGAGAGCGAGATGCCAGCCTAGTTGAGCGCTGAAATTCATGAAGTCTGGGAACCAGCGAAAGCAGCTCATCGGAGCAGTTACCGTGAAAGTATTTATAAAAAAGACAGGGGGAGGCAACGGCACGTCTGTGGTAGAGTGGCTGTAGAAAAGATGCCAGATCAGGGCCAATTACATTGCATATCCGTCTTTGGATTTTATCAAGTACCTTGAGAAGGGGCTCCAGACCATATATGGCAGCAATACTCTATGCAAGGGCGAATGGTTGATTTGTAGATTTGAAGGATCGACTCCGGCGAGAAAAATTTCCTGGCGCGGCATAGGCAGCCAACTTTCCTAGCGGTGGACGAAGCTATTGACTCAACGTATTCGTTCCATCTCAGGTCAGCGGTCAATGTAAGACCGAGCAGTCGCAAAGATGTGCTCTCGAGAAGTTGAGCGTCACACATTCTAAAGGGGGCAGGGATGGTTGTCAGTGGTAAGTAATAGAGAGCAGTTTTGTTTTTGAGGCATTAAAGTTAACCAGCCAATACCTGCCCCAGTCCACAACCGGTTGGAGGTCATTTTCAAGACAGACGGCTAGGTTAGTTTTGTCGGCGACACTAGATTTGTTTTTGAGGCAGGAGTAAATAGTAGTGTCGTCCGCATAGATGCCTACTTGGGAATCTATGACGTCAGGAAGATCGTTGCTGAAGATAAGAAACAGGGTAGGGCCTAGGATAGAGTCTTGGGGAACACCTGCTTTCGTGGGATAGGAGCTGGAAGAGAATCCGTTGAGAACGACCTTCAATGTACGGTTCGACAGGAATTATTGTATTAAGTCGAACAATTGACCTGTAATTCCATAACCCTGGAGTTTGCGAAGAAGGCCGGCATGCCAAACCCTATCAAACGCTTTGGAGATATCCAGAGCCACGGCACGAGCTTCTCTGTTATTATGAAGTGTTTGGTAAACTATTTCAGTTGTGGCCGTAAGCACATCAGCTGTAGAACGGGCAAAGCGGAAACTATAAAATGCATAATAATAATAATAATGAATGAATGGGGGAAATATATAATTTCTGTTATATAAGTGTTGTTACCGACGTTTTTTATGACTGAAAATAAATATAGTTTTTATTTGTTACCTGGTCAGGTGAAACGTTTGACCTTAAACTTGTTTACCTCTCTCTCTCTCTCTCTCTCTCTCTCTCTCTCTCTCTCTCTCTTTTCCAACATGGCATCAGAAGAAGAATGGCTGTCGATAGGACAACTAGATTCATAACTTTTAGCAGAACAATATAAAAATAATGAAGTGGGAATCTGTTTTCGTTTTTGCGCCACGCCAAATATACAAGTAGAATAACGTTTATTATTCTGTCAGAACAATTCGACATACACAGTTTTCAATGATAACACCACTGACAGGTCATAGGTCATCAGCCTTTGCTATCATCAGGTTAGTAGAGTAAGGAAGGGAAAAAAAATGCAGGCAGACCAAGTTTTTAGTAGGTACACGTACACTTAATACCATTTAATCTTACACTCACATACATGCAATGTGCATACATGGGCATAACTACTTGCATATATTGCCCTTCTTTAAAAGGGAATTTTTAAATCATCCTAAATTGTAATCGTTTCACCATTCGGCATTCTCGCTTTGGTTATTAATTATATGAAACTCTTATAAAAATCACAAACATGAACTATGAACTATGCATCCATCTCGGTTGTTCACTGCAGATTAGATATACGGGTGCAATTTTCATAACGCATCGTCCTTTCCTTTTATTACAAAGAGAAACAGAAGAGAACATAATTGCTTCCAATTTTATATCAAATTTTGTTGGACATTTTAATGTGCAATTGAGACAAATGTGACAGAGTTCAACCCGGAATAGTCATCAAGAGATTGACAGTAGAAAGTCTAGCAGTGTATCTGTAGTTGCCCTGGCAGCCTCAAAGGAATGACTGTTGCTGACTCTTTTACTTTGCATAGTTGGCAAATTAGCTCTGCCTTCTCCACCCACTCGACAACAGATAAGCCAGTGGAAGAACCTCGGGTATCAATTTCAGGTCGAATCGGTCCATAAGTGTTAAGTGCCGGAATAGCTTTTAGTCGGTTTCTTCTGGCTGGTAAGCAATTTCCGTAATCAGTTTCCTTCAACCAAGAGATTAGCGGTACGAACTTAAGTCGAGCAATCCACAAGCACTTCTGCCGGAGGGTAATTCTTGGGTTTTCTTTATCGGAAATTCGGAAATAAAATAACTGGGTATATAATGAATAATGTATTTATTTTCGGTGTAGCAAAATGCTCGTTTATGAGGCGGATATTGGTAGCAATCTGGAGAAATGTTAGTTTCAGCTTAGCAGTTGGTAATTTCGAGGTCAGACAGTGCTAGTGGTAGTAGTTATATTAGAATAGGTTAGTGTCAAGCTACTAAGGAGGGCAAAAATATGCAAATGTACTCTTAGTTACTTCTCAACGAGTTTCTCCGGTGGTCGCGTTCTCTTGTTCCGTGGTTTCTTTTACCGTCTTTTCTCGTTTTACTCAAAAGTTTGAGCTTATATCCTTTTAACCAGGCTCTGAGATTCTGGCATGAACCTTGGTTTCGGCTAGCATCAAGTCTCTTTGTGTTATTTCTTTATTGGTCAAAATTATTTTATTTTCCGGCGTTCCTTTTTGTTTCATACTTTTATATATCGGAATTTATGCGTGGAACGTGTTTTATTTTGATAAATTTATTTGTCATAAATAAATACGCTCTCGTCCCGCAAACTTCAGGTGTTTTTTGGCAGAGTTCAGTGTTTTCTTCTCCTCTTTTTATTTGAAGGTCGCCTCCTCCTTATTTAAGAGAGAAGTATAGAAAGAGAAGGATAGAGAGAGAGAGAGTGTGTGAGAAAGAAAGAGAAAAATATAAGGGTTTTAAAGGAGAGCGCTCATGCCTTATTGTAATTCTTTTTATTTTTTATTTATATATTTCATTTTTATATTTTATTTTAACAATTTATTTTATTTTTATCCGAACTCACACTTCCCTGACCGCAACATTTGTCTCCTGTTCGCTGCACCAATCACACCTCGTCTCTCAGTTTATGCACTTTTTATAGCTTGATTGGCAGTTTGATGTATCGCCGAAAGTGAACACACGAACCAAAATGTGCAACACTCAACAATACATCCAACATTGGACAATAAAAGGATTTACGCTGCAAAAAGCTTATGACACTTCAAGTCATTGCATAAATAGTTATATTTTCAAAATAGATCTTTAAAAA
The DNA here is from genome assembly GCA_903632075.3 of Acanthosepion pharaonis. Classification (NCBI taxonomy): domain Eukaryota; kingdom Metazoa; phylum Mollusca; class Cephalopoda; order Sepiida; family Sepiidae; genus Acanthosepion; species Acanthosepion pharaonis. The sequence goes on along the minus strand of CAHIKZ030000469.1, from coordinate 206,566 downwards.
TATTTCCTTGCGGGTTGTGAACAATTGTGTTCAGGACATTAAAATGGTAATGAGAATTAATGATTCAATCAGATGCGGAACATATCTAGCTTTTCATGTACGATTCGGTCTGAAAAGTTCCCAGCCCTACCAAAAAGCCCTTCCAAAAATCTGCTTGTTAATCTGGATAATGGCTCAAGTTGAAAATTTTAAGCACCTTCTAGTATAAAATATGTGCTGGAAATTGGAGCATAAATGGAAGACGATTTCATGTAATCTTACGAGGTATGCGCCAAGTTTTAACATTCCGACGTATCCAGAATATTAACATGGCAGATTCCATTCTCACACACGAGATGAAAATGCATGCAGTATTTTGGGCACTAGGCACCAACCACCGCAAGTCAGAGATAGTCAAGTGAATAGAGGAAACGACAGGTTCCCACCCAATGGCATGGACACCCACTTTACGTCGACTGTAATGGGCTTTTGGTGGTGCACAAAGAGGTCATGTTATGATGCCTCTTCTTTTCTCGTATGACCTCTGGAACAATGCAACTGACTACCTAAAAATTCTAGAAGGCTTACGGCCACATCACATTGTAACACCGATTCCCCTACGATCACCAAAGTTAAGTAACGTCGAGCCTGGTCAATATCAAGATGGGTCATCGCTTGGGAATACCAAGTATGATGTGCAGGTGGTGGAATAGATAATGGCTCGGAATTGTTAATCGGAGAGACGAGTTCCAATTCCAATTGGGTTCGTTATATTCACTTTCGCGAAAGGTATGGATGTTTTTTCAAGCTTCATTAGTACCGTAGTTATTTTATATTCAACCCAAAACAAATGGCTCATAAAATATTCCAAAATATCAAAAAAATAATATTATCCTTCAAACACTATCACAACTACAATTGAAAAAATTTTATCTAAACTCAAAATAAAATGTAAATTAATAAAAGATTTAGTCAATACTAAACAAAACATAAACTAAAACTTGAAGTGGGAATTTACTCTCTCGCCTGTAATAATTGCCACAAAAAATACATAGAAGAAACCTCAAGGAATCTACATAAAATATTATATGAATACAAAAGAGACATTTTACAAAATAATACATTAAATGCATCAGTTGCTCACTGTAACGAGACTGACCACAAATAGGACATAAAAAAAATACTCTGATTAAAGGAGAAAACAGCTCACAAAGACGAAAATGCTTAGAGAATCCCTTGATTGCAAGGTTATCCACTGAAAATTTTCGCACCGGCTCTTACAGAATTTTATCATTCCTGGCAAATCTTTTATTATCAATGTGGGATATCTATAAACAAAATTGACGGAAACAAAAAGAAAAAGAATCTAAATGAAAATAGATAAATTAGATTTAAAATTCCTAGCATCCCTCGTTCAAATTGATTCTGTATAAATCGACTAAATCGATTGGGATTTAATCACCATTGACGGTGATTTCGTGTTTTATTTTTACTTCTTCTATCAAAAATCATTTTGCAAAATATATTTCACAGTGAAGTTTTGGTTTTTGAATTTTGTAATTATATATGTTCAAATTATCGTAATGCGAGAACATACAAAAATATTATTAGAATATTGTACATTATTATAAGATATTAGAAAAGAATTTTTAAGAGACATACAACGTGAGTTAGGGAAAATCTAATATTCACAGGACAGATTGAGTAAAGCAGCGCATAACATAATTGATGAACTGAGTAAATGGATCGGAGAACAGTGTTTGGGAGAAATAACAAAAAGACAAATCTTATTAAGAGCTACAAAGGACAGGAAAATGTGGAGGGCCATGATCCCATACATCCTGAAGGGACACGGCACATAAAGAAAGATGATGTCAAAATTTCTCTTTCGATTTCATCTGAAAAACTAACCATAAACATAATCTATGATCTTTAGAAAACAGTGAAAAATGATACTTTGTACAGGGCGCGCGATGGGTAAATTGTAGCCATTTTATATGTTTAATTCTGCGCATGCGCGTAGTTTGTTTTTGATTTTGTCAATTGCACAGTATATTAGGGTCAGTTGGAGACCGTCTTTGAGAAAAAGAGCACGATGACGCAATTCACTCCGCCAGAGATTTGGAAAATGGCGTGCTGTACTGCTTGGTGTTCGCGACGGAAGCTCCAATACGTATAATTCAGAGTGTTTGGGTGTCAATCTGAGGACAGTGCAGAGGATTCGTAAAGAGTTGGATGAGTCTAATGGTGATTACGAAGGTACGGCAACTCAGAAAACTCACTATGATCGTTCTGATAGAAAAGAATTCCCGAATTTGTTGGTGAGGGCCTCAGACTTAAGACAGAGGCCTCCATTAAGTCTTGAGTTAGTGTTGCTCTGGGTCAAGAGGATGGATTATGGAAGACCCAGTCATGGCTGTTAGACAATTTCTGCGAATACATCACTCCTTACATCTGGCCACCTAATTCCCCAGACTGCAACACCTTTGATCATTATGTGTAGGTCGAAGTTGAGTGAGAGACCAACAAAACTCTTTCTAGTACCAAAGATGAACTGAAGGCAAGGATTATGGCAGCATTCACCAACTTAAACAAAGACACTGTCCAGAAGATTTGCAGAAGATTCCAAAGTCATCTGAAGGTCATGGTTGAAGCCAATGGCAATTTTATTGAATAAATTTACTTCTAAGTATTTCAAGATATTTTTTATGGAATCTTGGTAAATATATCTATTAAAATGAGACGTCGGTGTTATTTTCAGTTTTACGTAATTTAGACGACAATTTATCCATCGCGCCCTGTATTAATCGCAATATTAGACTCTGAATCCTTTTTCCATGCATCGTCGGTTGGATTTGACTTCATTAATTATAATTACTTTTTTTTATTCAAATCAACACTAAATATGCTAACATATGTTAACCAGAATGCACACATGTCGTTGCATGGATTATGATTCGACTTTGCAGGAAAATAAATAGCTTCAAGGACAATCTTGAAAGGCCAAAAAATTAAACAGCTTATATTTATTTATGAAGGGACCTAATATATAAACAAACACTTCTGAAAACGGAAGAGAAATACCGCTGGCTCACATCTAACAGAACTTAAGAGACCCAAATCGTATTCAGAAACGCTAACTTGCAGTCATTTTTTGCCCATTGCTCGAGGCTGCGACCACCACAGCGATGACAGAAAGCATTCGTACTCACCGAGGTGACACCGGAGATTGCTGTTTTTCGAAAAGGAAAGGGAATATGATTGGCGTAAGTGCTAAACAAGAGACTGCTAATCCGACATTTTATGAGCAATACGATAGCGGTAAGCTACAATTGTAAATAATAGTTCAATGCACACGTCCTTCAAATTCAACATTTACATTTCACGTGCACACACACGCACGCGCATTTCTGTATAAGATGAATATCGTCGGCCATCTTATATTCCAGACAGTCATTGAAAACTTTTATCCATCAATCCCAAAAATGTGAGTGTGTTTGTAAAATCCACAAAATATAGAGATATCCACATAAACAAAAAAGCGTTCATTACTGAGATAATTTTCTCTTTAACAGAAGATACATATTGCATACATATTATAAGTGTAGTTTCAAATCAAATCGCTTAGGCAGATTTGGCATATTTGTTACCTTGTAAGTTTCTGAATTATCATCATATATTGAATGAATTCATTTCTATATATCTTTCAGTTTCTGGTTTTCATATTCAAAACTCGTAAAGACAGTGTCCTAATGTTAGCATTTTATATATTAAAAATTAATAAAATATTTGCTTTTCATACAAGTTATTTATTTCTTAACGTAAGAATTTGAATATTCTTTAAAACATTAACATATTTATGTGTGTGTGTGTGTGTGTGTGTGTGTGTGTGTGTGTGTGTGTGTGTGTGTGTGTGTGTGTGAAAATGTGTAGAAAATAGGAAAGAACTCGTTAGGTAGCGTGTTGGAGTCATATTTTTAAATAAATAATTATATATATATATATATATATATATATATATATATATATATATATATGATGGACTCTCCGGTCGATGTCAATGTATGAGGATCCGATAACCTCATTCAGTTTTTATGTTTGTGTCGAATATGACACTTCAGTTCCGCTGGTGACATGCATACAAGTCCACACATTGAGCGAGGGTCTCAGGACATAGACACAGGAATATTTACTGGCGCTTTTCGCGGTCATCTTACGTCTCTTAACCGGTCAATTGTCGACTGATTTCTAAATTTCTGATACAACTCTGGTATAAACATCTCCAGTTATTTCTATCCAGGGCAACTCGCTCGAATTTAGTATGTGGCACATTGACAACCGTTAGGTTAAGCTTGCCATTATACCTGAGCCACCGTCGTCCAACAGTCCTTTATCTACTGTCAAGCTGACCAGACATATTCTGTTGTCACTCATCCTTGCAACATGTCCAGCCTAGCTCATAGAAGTTGCGACTGCATCAGGAAAGTCTCAATTCCACCAATGGATATATATATATATATATGTGTGTGTGTGTGTGTGAGAGAGAGAGAGAGAGAGAGAGAGAGATAGATAGATAGATAGATAGAGTTTCTTTATTTGCATGTATGAATCTATCTTATCCAGTATTTGTAAATGACCATAATTTTCTCTAGATTCTTATATTTTTCTCATTAGCTTTACCTCTCACCTATAAGCATTTTGAATCGATGAAAAGGATAAATAGTTATAACTTCTACATATTCTATATTATCAAAAATATACAAATGATGTGGTGTATATAGGAAAAGAAAGACATTTGATGTCACTATGGGAAGCCATGACGGAGACGGAACAATGTAGGACTACAGATTTTCCACATACACTTTCTTGGATTATAAAACATACATCTTGTTATACGGAGACGATGGACTCATAATCTTTATAAATTTCAACAAACCAAAAGAGATAGTCTTCTTAAATTTCAACTTAACTCACTACAGATGCATATATCAACTGCACAGAAAACCAAACAACAACCCACTTTATATATACACTTCCTCCAACCAACAAAAATCAAACAAAATCCGACAATCTATCAGCCGCAGATTAGCCGACATCTTGTTGAGTGATTAAATTTTCAATAAAGCCAAAATAGAATATGAATTAGTAGTAAAATGAAATGTTTTTTTGGAACAAAAACTAGCATTCACATGGAACTAAAAAAATAAAATAAAAATGGTTATATTAAAAATGTAAAAAATATATATATAGATAATTATTCATTGACAAAATCATTAAAAAATACAGAGAAATAAACAGCACAAACATCCACAATAACCACTGTAACTGCAGAACAGAGTATGAATGTCCACTAAACGGACATTGTTCCAAAATAATGCAATATATAAATGTATGGTCAGAACCAAAGTACATCCAGAAAATAGGAAAAAAACAAAAGGTCCTTGAAAACAGAAAAGCTAGTCACACAAAACATCACTTAACAAAAAATATGTAAATAGTACTAACCTATCAAATCATATATGGCTATTTAAAAACACATACAGAAACACACCAAAAACAAGAGGAACAATAAGAGCGTGAACAACAGGGAAAATAGCAGCAGCTTACAAGCGAAAACGTAGTAACCAATGCCTGGAGGGAAAATAGCCAGAATTACATATCGAAAATAAAACCGACACATTAAAAATATCAGAACTCATTTCTAAATGGCCGCACGAAAACAAATTCAGTCTGTCCTACCTACAACAACATCATGACCAAAAAGTCTAAATAAAATCCTATAACCTATTCCTAATAAATTTTATTCCTAATGCCAACGCATAGAAACAAGGAAAATACGTGAAAGAAAAAAGAAACAACGACAATACAGGAAATAAAAAAAAATACAAATAAACAATATAAATGAATAAAACGAGTTCTAATAAAATTTATCTATATTATAAAAGAAGTACCGATTCTCTGTCCGTCACACAATGTCTGTTTCTGATTTTGCATTCTTCTATCTAATGTATATGCGTGTGTTTATAGTGGTGTGTCTAAATGTACTTGTAGCATTTAAAGCATACATAAACACACAGGCACACGCAATTCGACTGAGTTTGAAATACAGTTATGTAACAATACATTCCCTTTCCACTCAGTCCGGACAACCACTACGCTGGGATGAGCAATAAAATTATAAAATTGGAGAGAAAAGAGAAAGAAAGGAAAACTTACTAACAGCTTCATATCCGTCAAAATGTCTCTTTGCTTACATTTGTGTATAGCTATAAAAAAAAATACTTAAAAAGTAAATAAAAAAATTAATTTTACTTTCTCTTAGCGACTGTGGGAAAGCTTTTGTCTCTTATTGATAATTATCTCATTCCGTGTCTCTCTATTCGTATCGATCATACATCGATATCAATTTATTCATATCTACTTATTAGTACCTAGAACATTACAACACTATGATGGTCAAAATATCATATTTATTATTTGAATCAAAATAAATTTTAGTTTTAATTTTAGTTTTAAAAAAATACTAGCCATAAAATGTGAATGCAGGTAAAATGGCACAAACGGAATGGCCGGGGAAAATATTACAAAACCATTTCTTGGCGAAAAATACTTTAATTTTAAAATCTTGAACACATCAGATATAAGATATATATTTTCTATTGAAGTTTCTGTAATTATTTGGCAATAAATAAAATAATTAAAAAAAAAATTTTTAGAAATGTTTTAAATACTGTCATTGAATTTTTTTATATATATAATTGATATATATATATATATATATATATATATATATATATATATATATATATATATATATATATATATATATATATATAAAAGATCAAAACTCAAACACTGATATTCCATGGTTATAATTTATTACATTGGAATCGAAATCACGGTCCAATTCATCAGGCCTTCAAATTCAGAAAAAAAAATTCTTATTTAATTTGTAGGTCTGATGAATTGGATCGTGATTACGATTCCAATGTAATAAGTTATAACCATGGAATATTAGTATTTGAGCCTTTTATATTATACTAGCAGTAGAGCCCGACGTTGCCCGGGGATATAACAGTAAGAGATAGATCAAGTATCCACCATCATAAAGACTGAAAAATAAAATTGACAAAGATTATTGTTTAAGGTTGACGGACACGCATGTCTTAATTAGTTTTTTTTTTTTTTACGAATTGGTCAAACCCAAACTCAAACAAAAACATTGCTTTCAATCCTTATGAGTCTACCGATTGAATAGAATTTTATTATAAACAATTGTCTTGTAAATGGAATTTTTAAAGCATTCTGAATATTAAAAATAAAGAAAAAAAGTGCAAGAGAATAAGAACACTATCTGCCAAAAAAAAAAAAAAGTGAATTTTTGTTTTATCGGCTGAAAAATATAGGAAATCCGCTCCCATATGTAAAGGAACCCACACACACAAACAACCCGATGTGATTTTTACGATGTCTCTTAATCGTGTTTTCAAATTGATTTTGTGCAAAAACAATTGTATTTTTCCCATTTTGGGCGCTGTTAGAACCACCACAAGGTAATTTTATGTAGTCCTGTGAAGTTTTGTTGAAATCGGTTGAAAAATGTAGGAAATCTGATCCAATATATAAACGTTATAGACACACACACACACACACACACAATTTGCGTTTTATAATAAGTAAGATTCTTACTCTGTCCAGGACATTGAGTTCTACCTGATTCTATCCTCTTGAAATTAATGTATATAATATATATATATATATGTATGTATGTATATTGACCACTAATACTATCTCTTATCTCCTCTCTCTCTCTCTCTCTCTCTCTCTCTATATATATATATATATATATATATATATATATATATATTGACCACTAATATTATATATATATATAAGTACTGTGCATATAATATATAAATAATTATACATACTTATATTTATTTTATATTTATATACACATATATATATATATATATATATATATATATATATAAAATAGCGTCAAATGTCAGCTATATACAAACCGCTTCCTAAGCTTTGAAAAAAGGCTTTGAACAAATATAGCCTGAGAGCCTTGTCAAAGATCATCTTTCTTTGGACAATGTGGACGGGCGCTACAGAATTCAATCCAGGAACTTGAGGACTACCAGCAACAACTAAAACGGAGAGCACATTTAATGAGATAATCAAGTTGTTTAACCTTCCATAACACTTCAAATAGAAGGTTCGAACTGAAACCTCCACCAATAATGCAAAGAACGATAAAAGCTACTGGATTTGAGAAACCTGTTTTCCTATTTTAAAAAAAAATGTGTTTTAAGAGGAAGATTTTATAAATTTCGACCGAAAACAGTACTACAGCTAGGTCAATGAATGCCAATCAAAATGTTTTCCTGTAGACAAACGGCTAATATTGTCATTACAAAACGCACACACACACACACTAACACACGCTGTTTGAATAATACAGTGTCATTGAAAAGTAACTCCCCATTTTAAAATACGTGTATTTTATTTATTAACTATAATTTCTACAAGAAATGGATATGAGAGGAAACCGTTTAGCAAAAGGTTTTATCTAAAACCCGATATCGGCAACAGATTTTTCTACCAGCTTCGCGATCCACCCTGAATTGCGTCAACTGATCTCACCAGAAACTCTTGTGAAATGAAGAAATAATTTCTTGTATTCGTCGTTCAAGATCTTCCAAAGTCTTAGTCTGCTATAGTAGACTTACTCCTTTAACCAATCCCAAAGAAAAAAGTCACAGGTTGTTAAGTCAGAAATCTTGGCTGGCCATTCATATATAAAATAGCGAGTTACTTTTCAATCGCCCTGTATATAAAAGAAAGTATGAACTGTAATGCCCGGCTCTTTGAAATCATTTTATGAATCTTTCTGTATTTAAATTGATTATATTTTCTAATAGTGTAATATTTTACTGAACAAACAATTACTAGCCTCAACTAGAAATTTAGTGATATATAATTAATCTAGAAGTCATGAAAATAGATAAACCTACTCTATTTACATGAATACTGTCTGCCACTCTAGAACGAGTATAAATAAACAATCTAGATAACTAACAAGCAGCAGTATTAGCCTTAAAGAAAACAAAATGGCAGGGTTCGGTTTCCCTAACCACATTTTCCTTAATCCCACAGTGACTTACATACATAACCCGCTATATCTACAACCTGTTAATGGAGTAGTGGCCCTTGGTCTAAAGATTGCTCTGAAGCGTAAAACTGATAGTCACCATGCCGCGTTGATTCCTATGTTCATATTATATATATATATATATATATATATATATATATGTCCAGCACGAAACAGCCTGTCGCCTCTGATGATTGACTTCAATGTTCACTTATATATATATATATATATATATATATATATATATATATATATATATATGTGTAAGCAAATATATGGATATAGATCCGATAGTATGAAGAAAAATATACTGAAAAAACAAACAAAAATCTAATATGCAATTATGCTGTTTTAACGTCCGACGTTGACATTAAACAAGCATAATCACATATTAGAATTTTTGTTTGTTTTTCAGTATATTTTTCTTCATATATATATATATATATATATATATATATATATATATATATATATAGTGCCATCCAGACAGACTCTTTCGTTGTATCACAGCTCATTAGTGTGGCTAGACATCCGATTGCCTCAAGCCAGGATCGAAACCCGAACTGATTTGGCATCAGACGGAGATTTTTCCCCTAAGCTATCAGCTCCCGGCAGAGAGAAAGGTTAATTTTTACGTATTTATTTTTGAATAAACACGCCAGTGACTCAGAGTGCTCGATTCATAAAAAGAGCTGTGCATTATCAGTATTCGGTCCTTCAAAAGTGTGGATGGTCCTGCACGAAACCTTCACCAATATAATCCAATCTCATGTGCTGTTGTCGAGAGAGTATATATATATATATATATATATATATATATATATATATATATATATATATATATATATATATATATATATATATATATATATAACGGGTGGAGACCGCTTGTGAATACATATTCCAACTGTGGGCACCTCGGCGTGGTGTAATAGTTGCCAAACTTGGCTTGCTAGATCCGTTACTACTGAAAAGTGAGTTCGATCCTTATTGGATGCCCCATACTTTCGGCCTTGTGCCACATCTAAGCTACGCTTGGAAAATCTCTACATATTCCAACTGAAATTACTCCTATTTTCACGTCCGAATGAATACGACCTCTGCTACATTTGGTCAGATTTCGTTCGTATGCGGCGTCAAATGGAGCCCAATGATACATAGGGAAATATATATCTATATATATATATATATTATTTGTATATCCCTTTTCTTACGTACATATTGTGCTCTGTTTTAAATATCTTAAGAAATGTTTAATACGCATAAAAATATCATTTTTATATGGTTAATCATTTACAGTATGTATCATGCATAGCATATTTTCAAAATGGCCGCTTGTTTACCTCATATGCAAATGAGATCTATCTTTCTCAAAGTCTTTAAAAAGCAATGCATCATCGTGCAGACATTTCGGCATATTTTCATTCTTTTCGCTTATTAATCTTTTCCCGTTCTTGAATTCTAGGATTTTCATTTTCTCCTGAACAGAATTCAACAGCTTCTCGGCGCACTGATGAATTCCTTTTTATAAACCAGAAAAGATCAACAGATCTTGGGAGTGTCCACGATAAACAAGCGCATATTTTGAAAAACTGATTTGCATGAAAAAGGCTGTTAATGGGGAACTTAATAATATGTTATATATATATATATATATATATATATATATATATATATATATATATATATATATATATATATATACAGGTGTCCCAAAAAATTTGGCATCATTTTACAGGCCAATAATATTGGAAATTCTTGTTGAAATAACCTCAAATTTTCACAAAATGTATAGAAACAGATCAAGATTTTATATTTAATGGAAGAGGACAGAACGTGTTTATATCCATGAGAAGCTGCCAGAGAGATGGGTCAGGCGTGGTGGAGATGAAGACAGTTTTCTGATTAAATGTCCGCCGCGGTCTCCTGACCTATCCTCGTGTGATTTATTTTTATGGAGATATGTGAAGGGCTGGTCTGTGACAAACCCCCCACCACCACCACCACCACTATTCCCGCTAGCATTGATGAACTCAAGCAGAGAATCACTTCCGCACCGTATAATGTTACCGGAGACATGCTATAGCGTGTTTGACAAGAGCTTAACTACCGACTTCACGTGTGCCGTGTCACAGGTGGTACACATATTGAACACTTATGAAATCGGTCCCATAATAAACTTATGATGTCCAACACCTAAACTGTTCAATTTCATTGAGCTAGATAATTGCTTTTAAAATGATGCCAAATTTTTGGGGACACCATATATATATATATATATATATATATATATATATATCATAGTAAAGTATTTAACACCATAATTGTTTGCATGTGTATATATTCGTAACTCTAAACTTCCTTTAGTCCAGCCAATAATAATTTCCTCCTAAACGGGGGATTTTAGTTCTTGTTATCGCATTCGTTTATGCAATATAATTGCAATAGTGTACTAACAAGTCTGTCAAGCAAATTTATTCAGGCATTAAAATTCTAAAATTCCGGACCAAACTTATTGCAGAAACAAGAAAAAAAATCTACGAGACAAAATGTTTATACCATTGGCAAGTCTTCTAATGAGACATCTGCAGACGAATAGAAACTTTTAAAATTTATTCACTTTTATTTATATTTATGTACTAGATGTGAGAAAAATTCCCAGCTCCCTCGTTTTTTTTTTTTTTCGTTTTTTTTGGGTTTTTTTTTTTGTTTTTCAAAATGCATAATTGAAGACTGTTTGTGAGTGTTGTCTATTCAGTAGACATTATACCGTATTTAATATATATATATATATATATATGTATGTATATATATATATATACATATATATATATATAGAGATAGAGAGAGAGAGAAAACACATGTACAATACAACATGTTCTTTTATTTTAAATTGAGCAAGATAGTAACCAAAATGAAGAAAAGGATTGATGAATCCTATGGATATGTTTTGATTGGAAGCAGCGCATAATGTGAATGGTTTGAGAAGTTCAAAAACAGGTAGCAGTTGACCACAGGAATTTGGAAGTTATGAGTTGCAAACCTTTGGGGATAATAACCATGTTGTGATGTTCTAACTCAATGCACATGCGCAGTTCCTCCTCCTCACCCACCTCCTAAGCAGAGTCATTGTATAGCCTGTATATTCTGAATATGTTAATTAGTTAATCTACGTATCACTACAAAACCCATACAAAAAATGTTGGAATCAGTCAGAAAAGCTACTAATCATCCCTCAATAGTTGTGATACGTTTGAAAACCATGAAAATTGTTTCTTCCATAAATATCAGATATTGAACAATATCTTAGTCCTCATTGCTTTGTAGATAGTGGGATACAAAAGGCATATTTCCATTACTAATTGCTGAAGACCCGGTGATATTGTTATTGCATACCGTTACAATTGAAACCTTCCGGGTTTATGAGCTGCAATTGGAGAGAAAATGCCATTTATAAGACAATACCTTTTATCAACTTAAAAATAAAACATAATGGAGTTACAATAGGAAATTGTTCTTCCAGCGACATATTTACCAGACTTGGCAATAAAGGATTATCTGTTTAAATCAATGTTGCATTCTTTACCTGGGTAAACATTACCCTTAGATTGACAAACGTGTCAAAGCCAGAATTGCTTTAACAAGATGGTATTTGAAAACTTTCGGGACACTGGATTAAGATCACAGAAAGTTAAGGAAAATATTTTGATGATTAATAAATGCATTTACAATCTGTCGATATATCTGAGATAAGGCATCGTAACGATATATAAATAATATATAATTTTTATATACCTGAACAATGTTAGAAGAGTTTTAACAGCTAATTCTAAGGCAATAAAAATATTAATTAATACAAAAGAAAATCAGAAGCTAAAACTTGAGGAGGAATTTTCTTCATCACCTGTAATAATTGACACCAAGAATCTTCTGTCGTTCTGCCTTCCGCTTACAGACCAATTATTCAAACGTCTTTATATGTTTATATTCGAATTAAGCGAATTTCTTTTAGTTTTTAATAATTTATCTGGAATTTGCAGGTTCACTGGACACTTATATTGTATTGCATTTTATTGAAGTAACATCTAATTTAAAAAAAAAAATAATTTGTCAGTTTTTATCCCCACCCATTTTCCTTATTTTCTTTTTGCGTTAAGTGAATACAACATTTTATCTACATAAATATGTATTTAATTATTAATTTTCTGTGTATATTTCTGAGATGAGACATTATGTACATTATTTACATTGTTCGAACTATTGTCCTCATCTTTGTCGCCATATTTATCACATTGTGCCATGTGTCCTCAATGGATAAAGGCGTTGGTTAGATCCAGTGACAGGACTCAATGAGTGTGAGTTCAATACCCGGTTAAGGCAGTGGCGAACTAGGAGAGGCAAATTAGCAGGTGATAACTGATAACTGACATCCATTAAACATAGCACGTGGAACTAGAACAGTCTACCCCAGTGAGCGAAATAAAGGGTTCAGTTCGACATTCCAAACACCTGAGAAAGGCAGGAGCGTACAACGGCCGAAACGTTGTAAATATGGCGACAAAGATGAGGACAATAGTCTGGATAATGTTAATTATTCATATTTTTTCTTTCATTATTCCCCAGTCAAGAACTGCCACTGAATATGGAGCTGAAATTTCCAATGTATAATACACAATTAATATTCATCATTGAATTAAGTGCAATGACAAAGAAGCAGATATTTGGTCTAGTAAATATGTGTTTGTTTTTCTTTCCTTAGGATACGGATTAATTAATGTACATACGTGAATGTAATGTGCCTACATAATAGGACGTTCGAATCGTAATCCAATTCATTGGTGTAGCAGTGAATTTGATAATCAATGAGTGACCCACAAGCCAAATATACTGAGTCCTAAGAGAATAAGAACATTAATAGCATGCCACTCTCCATAACGAAATGGGGGCTGCATACCTTGAAAAACAGCCTTCAATTTCTTTCTCAAGGAGCTCGAAAACTGGCATTTAGATTACATTGAAAATTTACTAAGCTTAGTTCAAACTAAAGAGAATTGGAGAAGGAAGAATATGTTCCGCCAAAGTTACAAAAAGTTGAAGGACGTGTTTGCCCACTAATCTTAAAAATTTACTTTAATTTTAACACCTATCAGTGTCACCAGAAAGAGAACGACGTTGTTTTGCAAGCGTAAGTGATCACGAAATGCCTTTCTTGATTTTTACTGATACGTCATCAGATTCTATTTCGCACTGATCCAAGTGTATGAAGTTTTGCTCGAAGGCTGCAAGCATGTGATTTCGACAAACGATATGCGTGTTATGTACATTGATTTACGTCTACATACGTAATTAGTGGCCTCCAAATACGACTGAGTTAGCGCTTTTTGCTGAAGATATTCCACAAAGTGAATGTTATATAACGATAAGATTTTCTCATGTTGCCAACACAAAAATCAGAGAAGCGTAACGAATTGAAACACAAGATACAGTTTACACAAACATATTCAAAGCGTTTTTTTGTTTTTGTTTATATATATATATATATATATATATATATATTAAATAGTTTGACAATTTGACTGAGTCATTTTATTAACTCTCACAGGTATTTTAGTACTTTGCAAGGCGAACGTCACAATTGAGACGCTCTTAATAAATGCTTATAAGAAAGATTGGAATTAAAAGGATTATGTTTTCGAGTTAATATTTTAAGAAACAAATTTTCGGACATATATTTCTATAAACTACAAGACCTCGTAGAGAGAGTAATGAAAGAAAGCGAAAGGTAAAGGCGAAACGTTTGGTTCACAACCCTCCTCTCTTTGGAACAGGAGCACATTGGGTTTCCGGTTCCTTCAAAAGTCTACTTTAATTCTATACTTCTAACGTATCCCGCCTAAACGCTGAAATTTTATTCAATAATTATTTTTCTTGTCAACAGGAGTAGATAGGTTCGCCTATCGTCCGGTTCAAAGCCTTCCCCTGCCTTTTGAATATAAACAGATGTTTATGCCTTGCTTACTGTTTAGAATTGGGTCTACGGTTTCTTTCTAGTGTCTCTTTGACTCCTAGTAGGTCTTTGTGTCTTAGTGGCATCATCGCCTTGCTTGGTGTGAATTGTTTTTTAAAAAAATGCCTTAATTTTGGGAAAGTGTGCTGTAAACTTGGATATGCGGGTTGAGTAATGGATAGTACCTTGGAATTGTTAATGAGGACCGGGTTTCAATTCCAGCAAGGTTCATTATGTTCACTCTCGCGTAAATACTTTTGAGAAATGTATGAATCATCATCTTCTCCCACTCAGCTACGACTTAATTAGTAAAATTTGTATCACTAAGTTATCATTATTAAAAAAAAGAAAAACTTTAAATAAACTGCAAATGGTCGATAAATCGTAGAAAGCGAATCAAAGTTACGATCAAATTTAGAAGGAATACAGAAATTTGGATGTATTTAATATTTGCCCAGGCAAGAACGATATATGGACAAATGCATTTATTTAACAAATTTGTTTTATATAATTCTCAGCGTAGGAAATACATGCAAAACTGCATATATATATATATATATTTAATAAAAATTTAGTTTTAAGGTATATGCTATATTTACGGGTTAAAGTGATCAATATCAGGGATAATGCGTATGTAAATATAAAAGTGGACATTGAAGTCAACACCCAGCGGGGACGGTTTGTTTTATGCTTAAACTCAATCGTCAGGCCAAGTAACCATACCCCGGTAAACTGTTTCAGCTAGCGGGCTAAATTCATGTGAAGGAAGATGATGTTAACATGCCACCACTTGGCAAAGGAACTCCTCAAAGCAGGTCACCGGCCAAGGTGGAAATCTTGAACTAAAACGTGCTCGCAACCAAAGCAAGCCACCTACTTGGAGAACATCGACTGTACTTTAACCTGAAGAGGGATGGACTTCGCCAGGTTAAAACGCCCAAGACGCATCACATGATGAGCACAGCAAGAAACCATTTGCGGAGACACAGTCTCTGGCACATAACCCCGATACATGAAGGAGAATAGTGGACTGCTCAGCACGTCGGCACCCCAACGACTACTCCCGGGGTTAAGGGCGAAAGAAGAAGAAGAAGAAGAAGAAGAAGAAGAAGAAGAAGAAGAAAGTCATTACATCTTTTAATATTTCGATCTTTGACAGGCTCATCTCAGATCAATAGACGGTATTTTATATATATATTTTTATACTATTTTGTTTACATTTGGTTTTCATGAATCAATTAGTTTGTAGAAATTTATCTACTTAGCTTTTATATTTACCGTTTGTGTGCCGACATATTTTAATCTCTGAGAGCCTTGTCTACATATTGACTTATATTTTACGTTTACATACGATGATTTTATTTTATTTACTTATTTGATAGATGGAAATATGTGCTTCATATCCTACCAAATAATTTTTTTTTTTTGCTTTTGTTGAGGTTAACATCTCGACTTCCCGAGATAAATGGCTTCCCGGAATACATATATATATATATATATATATATATATATATATATATATATATATATATATATATATATATATATATATATCAGTACTATATAGTCATTTCATTTTAAGTTAACTATACAGATATTTCTATTATTTCTATACATATATTTCTTTATCATTTTTGTTTAAGTTGCAGGTCATTTCCTCGTATCAACGCAAGGAATTATTCATTTATACATGATTGGTGAATACACTTGCATTATTAGGGATAAACGTTTGTTGACGTGCGCATTTGTTTTGTGGCAGCATTAGGTGTCTCTGGTGTGCGTGTAATAGACATCAGCTCAGAACGTGAAATCAGAGAACCAAGTTCGAATTCTAGCAGAGTTCGTTACATTCATTTACGCACAAATTCCCTTGGAAAAGGTATGAATCAAGCACTTCTCCTTCCAGCTAATGGCTGAATAACAGGATTATTATATAGCCTTGGTTGGCAACCAGTCTACCGCAGAAAAAATTAGCATTCTACTGCGGGAAAAAATCTTCAAACGCTCTCTTCCAACATGTCTTCCGCCAGCATGGAAGAGTAGGCTCATAAAATTCCCATGTTGATGTAGAGTAAGCGTTTGCTTATTATTATTAGGCGTCTCTTGTACATCGTCATTTTGCAACTAAAAAAATACAAAACATCAAAAAAATTCTGAAAACCGTTATTCCAAAAGTATTATTTTTTATAAAATTAAAAACAGGATCAATTGTTACGTCAAATCGAAAACGTAGACAGGTTAAATGCTAGTGTTTAGTCGAAATACATTTTTTAACCAATTGGATAATTTAATTTTGAATTAATTTCTAGATGCATTATTCTGACTTTCCATCCTATTTAAATTTCTTCGCTGTCATAAAATCGATCTATTTTTTATTTTTTTTATTTTCTCCCTAAATTCAATCTGTTGTTGACTGTTTTCTCTTATTTAAAAAATAATCTTATATGACACAATTGTCACACAAGGTAAAACAGATTACTTATCTCTTTTGGGACGGGATGTGGGTCTACGTGATGTAAAGCAAACTAAGATTTGTGAAAGTCAATGATCTAGTGTAATAACCTTTTAACTAAAATCATAAAATGAAAAGAAAGTCGTGTTTCAAGTCAGATGCATCACTCATACGTAAAAAAATATCATTCATGCGTAAAAAAAAATGTCATTAATGTAGGCTTAACATTCAAGTGTGTCATTCATGGCTTTACCTATCAAATGTCTCCTCCAGATGGTTAAATTGAAGAACATCAATCATAATCCTCTTTTTCAAATATATTACTCAAGCGCATGTCTTAATTGTATCCTTCATTGCAGAATTTATTAAATGAATCACTCATATGCCTATGTTTCAAATGTATCATTCGTAAGATCCTGTTCTAAGTGCATCTTTCATTGTAGTAATGAATAGTCGTCATTTTGTATCAGATTTAACAAAAATACTACTGATAACCATTATTCCAAAATTATTAATTTCAATCAATTTAAAATCAGACTCAACAGAACCATGACATCTAACATATAAAAAGATTACTTTCCATTGTTTGGTCGAAATCACATTAAAATTCAAAACAACCAGACAGAATTGTCGCTTCATTTTACAGATGCTTTATTCTATTATTCTATGACGTTCGTTCCTAAATAAATTTCTTTGCTGACATAAAATTGAGGAAGTTATCTTATTCTTTCCCTAAATCCATACTGTCGTCACACGTGTTCTTTTATTTTTAAAAAAGAACAAAAAGAATCTATACTTTTATACATAATGTTATTATTTATTGTTTTATATAGTGTTATTTTATTAATTTTTCTATTTCTTTCTTTGTTTCTTTCTTTGGTGGTCGGTAAAAGAAATACAGGGTTGTAAAAAAATCACTTACTTCGGGCAATTGAATCGAAGAGCGCATTTAAAGACCTTAACATTATTCTTTTTTTGACCTAATGACTTAAGTCTCGTTTTTGTAAACAAAAGTAAAATGCCAAATATATATCTTTGAGATGTGTTGTCAATTAAACACAAAAGAAGTTCATAAATGTTTTTGTTGCCATCATCTGTTCTTCTTTACTTCACACGAAATCAATTGTAAAGTTAAATACTTGAAAATTAAGTTAACACAAGATAGATAGATAGATAGACAGATAGATAGATAGATAGATAGATAGATAGATAGATATGATTTCTTAGATAGATAGATAGATAGATAGATAGATAGATAGATAGATAGATAGATAGATAGATAGATAGATATGATTTCTTAGATAGATATGATTTCTTAGATAGATAGATAGATAGATAGATAGATAGATAGATAGATAGATAGATAGATAGATAGATAGATAGATAGATAGGAAACTATTACGGAGATGATTGAACCAAAAATATCCATCACAATAATCATTGTGGTGTAGGTATATATAAAGTCCTCCTCCTCCTTACAATATACTGGTGGGGATCTTGCAGAAAGTTTAAAAAAACCGTTTCTATGAACACAAAAATGATCTTATACACAACAATTTATCAAATGCTTTAGTTCCAAAATTCTTATGTGTATGCTTGTCGAGCATCAATCTCGCTAAAAAAGGGGAAATATTAAAGAAACCAGGTCTAGTATTCACCGTGCGTGAGATGGATATTATACCTGCTTCATAAATCCTCCTGAGAATTTTGGAACCTAATAGAATTCTTTTCATTTTCTTTTTCTTTTTCATTTCAAAATAATCACAAACTTTTAGGAATACGTTATGAAAGCGTCGCCCATGTGACGACAGCGTGACCATGTTAGACGGAAGGCTGATCATTTTAAAAATTTTCAGTTATCTGTTCTGAATAAGACTTGTGTTTTTATGTCCATCGTATTTGTCATATTGAACTGAATTGTATTTTGATGAATATTGTCTTGAAAAAGGTTTAATAAACCGAAACGTCAGACGTCGACATTTCTTTCATTTAACTACATTTAAGGATTTTTGTTTGTTTTTTCAAAATTTCTTCATTCTGTCGGATTTATATCCATTTACACTTGCTTATATAATATATATATATATATATATATATATACTGAAATAACCTCATGAGAAATGAGGTATGAAGGACCTATAAGACAATTGCACGTATATCTCAATGTGCGTGTGTTTGTGAATCCTATTGACATATGCTATTAATGAATTGATTAAAACGAATGAAAGTCCATTAGGTAAAACTTCAGACTTCAGATAACTAACTTCTCCATAAAGAATCAAAATAAATATTGAAACATTCTTTGTCGATGTCATATAGGTCATGATATATGAAAGACCCGTAATACTTATATTCAAATGTGTGAATGTGTGTGAGTGCGTGTGTGAGAGAGAACGTGTGTGTGTCGCTGTGATTTTTTTAATGAATGTGCACTCTACTAAAAATGATAATTTAGCCGACTGTAGCAAATGTAAATTTTAAAAAGATATTAGTTCATTTTTCATTTCCAACACAATAGTTATGTTCTGAAAGTAAATTTGACTTTTTATTTTTATTTTCTTTCGAAATAACCAACACTTCATATTGGTATCTACGATCCCTTCTCTTTATTTTAATGATGCTGAATAAAATTATCTTTGCAGAAAAAAATATTTTTTTGCTAAAGACATTACAGCTTGGAAATAACATAAAGCAGAAGTCACATAAATTGAGGAAAATTAAAATTATTTTAAATTATTGTGAATGACTTTCGTTATCTTTATTCGAGTTACTTGTAAAGAAAAATTAACGATCTATCTGGTTGATTTACATAATGCTTGAGGCACAGTGTCATTCTTTGTATAAAACTTTGTGTAAAGATATTCATGTAAACAAAGAATTTAAATCGAAAATTTCAACTCAGGAAATAATTATCACCGCCGAATCTTTAAAAAATAAAATTTAATTTTGATCGTTTTGTTTTCATTTTTTATGAACTTTTCATCTGATTTGAAGTTTACTTTTCTGTCAATTTCAACTTTTTATTTACGTTTAACCTAGATTAAAGACGTTATATAAAACTCTTATATAACAGCTAAAAAACCTTATATAAGATTTGTCTCACAATGCAAGTCATGTTGCTTCAGGAATTTTTTTTCTTTTCTTTTGGAACGGAATGTGTGCATACGTGACACAAAGCAAGTATTTTGCTATTTATATAAAATGCAAAAATTAGAAAAAATATTTTGGTAGCAACAGAATTTTTCGTTGCACGCCTTATTGTTTATTTTATTTTATTTTCTTAAAGAAAGAATTATAATTTTTTAAATTGTTAATATTCAGAGACTGGCAAAATTCTGACCCAGACCTTCATCGATCATCAATTTTGTAAATTAGACAACCCAGAATTTGCTGATTATCACTCAGATGACTGTTAAAAAAGACAAAGATCAAATGATATCAAAATCAGTTAGTAATCACGCGCAGCAAACTAAAACGTGTGAAATTTAATGATATAATGTAAAAACCATTTCACGCAAATTATAAAATGAAAAGAACATATTCCTGTTCAGATTTATCATTCATAGTCCTTTATTAAGAGTTATTAATATAGTCTTATATTTCATATGAGTCATTCATAGCTTTACCTGTCAAATATATCCTTCAGATGGCTATATTTAAAAGTATAATTCATAACCAAATGTATCATTCATTACAGTATGTATTAAATATATCATTCATCCGTCTATGTTATAATTGTATTATTAAAGTTGTCTTAACTGTCATTCATAGGGCCATGATTTAAATGTATGATTCATTAGCCTATGTTTCAAATATATCAGATGGACTTGTTTTAAATGTATCATTCATTATAATACTCCTTAAACGTAATATTCATAAGCCTAAGCTTCAATATATATATATTAATTAGTCTATATTCAACGCCTCTGTTTCAAATGTGTTATTCATGTGTTATTCATTATAGTACGCCTTACATGTATTATTTATAGTCCTGAGCTTCAATTCATATATATCAATTAGTCTATATTCAACAGCTATGTTTTAAATGTGTCATTCGTCTTCTGTATAAATTATATGCTTATTCAATTTGAAAATTCCATATTTTCTGGTTGCTAACTTTCAGCAATTCCGTTAGCAATGACTTCTGAAATAGCTATA
Source organism: Acanthosepion pharaonis (assembly GCA_903632075.3). Taxonomy (NCBI): domain Eukaryota; kingdom Metazoa; phylum Mollusca; class Cephalopoda; order Sepiida; family Sepiidae; genus Acanthosepion; species Acanthosepion pharaonis. Next base: position 184,810 of record CAHIKZ030000469.1, on the reverse strand, counting down.
GGGAACCATTTTTTGAAATAAAACTTGAAAAGTTGGGACACTTTTTTGTGTGGGGGGGGATAGTGAGTAACGTTGCGTAAGTCAGACAGTTTGTTCATTCTTCAATAGGTGCTGTCAGAAAACTTTTCTGGACTTTAAATAACCCACGCTTTTGTTTTGTTATACACCACAATTTAGATTAAGAAAATTAACGCTCCACTTTTTTACTAATTTACGACCAAAAAGCTCGTTATCTGTGAAACCTGAAACAGACATTTCATTAACAATGTATTCTGTATATATGATACGGCATTAGTGAAACAGTTTTCTGCAGATAATTCTTATATTTTTTTTAAAATATACACCTATGTAGGCCTATAAAAATGTGTATATTTTAAAGAAAATTATAAGTAATTATATCAAAATATGGACTCTATTTTTAATTTAGATAACAAAAATGTGAAACATTAGAATATAAATACGGCCATTACCAAATTTGTTAGATTTCTTTTTCACAAAAATATCTCGTTTTTTTTTTCGGTATCTTTGAGATGAGGAATTCTTATTATTATACACTTTACTATTCAGATCAGAACACACATCTTGTTTGTTATACTTACAATGTTTCAGCCATTCTATTCTCCGGCCTTGTTCCGGTGTATGTCTTTGTACACAAAAACTTTCTTGAAATATCGAACACGATTAATCTATTCAATCAACGGCGACAGATGGTTGACATTTTAATTCCCATGCTTAAGAAATAGTTAAGATCAGTTATATACGCTAGTAACATTCACTTTTCTGTCACTTTCGTTTCTTCTCTGAACAAGATGATATGACTCTCCTGCACTACCAGCCATCGGGATTGAACTCACACCTGCCGGAAAAATCATTTAACTAATGCTTCGATTCACACAGCTCCACCAGCTAAATAAGGATTAAGCACACTCCTACAGCTCCAGCCACTGTGCATAAACTTTACGTTTAAGAATTCGAAATTTTCAAAACTGGGTTCTTCAAGAGTCACATGACATAATGAATTAAACCGTTGGTTAAATCATATCTAGTTCCCTTGCAGTTTTCAGTCCAATACTGCTGAGAAATTCCACGCTCTGGTTCATTGGAATAGCAATAAAACATAATAAACGTGAATAAGACTAGTGACTATTGACTATCACGAAATATCCTTTAAGTATAGAAAGGGAATGAGAAAAACTTTGTCCCCTTTGTGCAGAATAAAGCGTTCGTTTCGAAATTTCAAGAAAGTTACTAATATACAAAGGGAAGAAAAGTTTTCTACTTTACCGACATCATAACCCAACACTACTGTTACAGACATTTTAGCTGTTATGCTTCGTTCAAAATATATAAAGATGTTTTACTTGTTCCGTATTGTATCATATATATATATATATATATATATATATATATATATATATATAGTTTTAAGGTGTGCTATATTTATGGGATAAAATGTTCAATATCAGAGATAGAGCGTATATAAGTATAAATATAAAAGTGAACATTGAAGTCAACACTCAGAAGCGACAGACTGTTTCATGCTAGACGCAATCGTCAGGCCGGCCTGACGATTGTGTCTAGCATGAATATTTATTTTCTTCCTTTTCAATTACCCCGATGAGATAATTTTGGATTTTTTTTTGTGTGTGTGTGTGTACTAATTATTTGCTCTGTAATAGTAAATACACTGAGCTCTTTTCGTGGATCCGTTTTAATATTATTTTATTACTAGGATCCACTTGTTTTATATACCAACGGATTCATTACCTTTACTATATATATACATACACACACACACACACAGTTTTTTAATTAAACAGTATTAATTACATTTTCCGGCCTGAATGTTCGAGAAATTTCGTAGAAAATATGCGTTCTCCAACAGGAATAGAACCTGTGTCCTATACCGAACTGTCAGTTGATATGACGTGCTATACCACTCAGCTATAGAGAAGCGTCTAATTAGCAAAGTACAAATTAATGTTTTTAAACATCAAATCTTCGACGATATTTCTTGTTTAATTAAAAACAGAGCATTTACTTAAATAAATTTTATCTATTAAAATAACGTATAAAGAGTAAAAATATATGTATGTATGTATATATTTGTGTGCCAGAGAGCTGGTTTTTATTCATTGTCAACGGTTTATACAAAGTAACCACAGGCATTTTCGAGAAATCCCAGTATAAACAAAATATAATGTAAGCGTTTGTTTCAAATGCAATATTAAATCTGCGTACAGATAACTTAGGTTTGTGTAAAATCTGCGTAAAGTAAAAAGTCGAGGACACATGCAAAATGTGATATATATATATATATATATATATATATATATATATATATATATATATATATATATATATATATATATATATGTGTGTGTGTGTATATATATATATATATATATATATATATATATATATATATATAATGGCCGGTTACTCGTTTTCACACTCGTCTTCTAGGGTGGCTAGCCAATCCCTGATGCAACCGTCTGCTTTTGTGTTTGTTCAACAGTGAACCCCCCGCCCACCTGAAAGTCTAGACTGCAACTATGCTGAGCGGACCGTAGTTATAGTTTCTGGGAGTGAGTGGTGTTTGAACAACGCCAGTACACTTAAACCCACGGTCACGATGACTTGTGACTTGTACTAGCACAAAATATCAACGGCTTCCGTCAAAATTCACCCACAAGGCTTACGTCAACATGTTTTAAGGTTCTTAGGAACTTTCCAAATATGTCGCACGCTGGGATTGCTTTCCAAAACCGATAACACCAACTTCCTGACAAATTGGTCTTGGTAAGATTAGAACTTAGTCTCCAAAATGATAAAGAGCGTTCTAACTACTCAGTCACATGCAATATATAGAAGCAATTTTATTATTTTTAATAAAAGTTTCATCGTATTTTTTACTTATGGGATTACTGGGAAAAAGTTAGATTAAGTGCATTGAAAAGGAAGGAAATAAATACTTTTTGTACAAAATAAATATTTTTCCATCATTAAGCTACGTAAAAAAATATCTCGACGCTACTGGCAAAAAGTTTGGAATAATCCTGCATTTCTTTTTATAAAAAAAACACCTTAAAATGAAATATTTTTGTATTTTTTCAAATGTTTAATTTAATTTCATTAACTACAGTGCATTTTCTTTTATTTTGACAAAAAAAAACAAGCATTTAGCTATAAAAACAAAATTATCATAAAAATGTATTATATTTTGTTTTCGTGAAAAAAATACTATGTGCCTTAATTACTACTTGACAAATATTTGGCATTCTTTCCGTCAGTTTTTGAAAAATATAGTAGACCTTCTCAAGCATTCTTCAAGCACTGAAAATACTCACTGTTATGCTTTGAGTATTCACTTCGAACTCTCCTACCCAATCTATCCCCTACCAGTTGAAGGTGGGGGGGGTCAAGAAAATGAGGCAGGCATATCATAATTTACAAAATTTTGTTCTTTTTTTTATCTCGTGGTAATTTTAACATATTTTAGCAGAGTTTTGGATCGTTGTCTTGTTGAAAGGTAATTTTATCCAATTATGCGTAAACCAGATGATATAACACCCCTTTGCAGAATCGAATGATATTGTTCTTATAAATGGTTGCCTGAATCACATCTCTAGCTTCTCAAAAACACTCCCACACCATAACAGATCCACCACCTGCTGGAACCACACATTCATCAATCAGGCTTTCTTCTGGTTTTCTTCTTACATATTTGCTTCTTACGACCAAGCGATTCAGATTTGAACTCGTCTGTCTACAATGCATTTTGCTATTATTTCAATTTACAGTTCTTCTGTTTTTTGTTGTATTTTTTTTTTTTTTTTGCTCATAGCAGCTTTTCTTCTTATTCACATCCCATAACAGAAGTTTATTGATTGTTACGCACACCCTTAACCCTGCTGATCTAAGGGGATTGTTCACAGTTGTCAGCGACACATTTTTGCAGACTCTTATTTCTTTAAAACGTTTATGACACTGGTTGCTGACGAGAGCAATTAAGTTCAACTGTCAACTTTGGAGCAGTTTTCCTTCTATTTCTTTTGCTCTCAATCATCAAGGGCTCATCTTCCGCAGCAGTTGTCACTTTTGGTGCTCCAGATATTTTTCTGCCAATATTTGCGCCACTCTCTATCTGTCTTTGTAACGAAGATTGCACACCATGTCTAGAAAACTTCAAGTTCTTGACAATTTGTCTTTTAGATTAACTTTCTTTTCTTTCAATTTCTCTCTTGGACTCAATGCTTAGCTGTTTTGATTTTGCCCTTTTGTGAAAATTACTTCAAAATTAAAAAGTAAATTTAAAAAAAAACTATGAAAATGCTGTCGTAATGGCACAATTTTTTCTTCAAACGGAGACATCTACACATGTTTGGTTTATGACATTATGTATGTATGTGTTGTGGAAGTGCGATGGAAACTTCTAATTATTTTCAGTTAATCAAATCGTTTACGAACCCAGAAAATTAGCTTTAAAGAATTTTAGAAAAAAATAACAAAAACAACCAACCTGATACAAACAAAAATAAAAGCATTATTAAATATTTTCATCAGATTATCCTTAAAAGATGAAAAGGTCATTAAAATTATAATGCGATGGTACCTATCATTTAGTGATTTTAATAAATACCTTCCTTTATAATTTAGCATAAAAAGTTCAAAATATCTCGCATTATCATTACCAATAACACTGGAACGCAAAAATATTCTTATATGAAAAGACTCTTGTTTCGGAATTCACAATTCTCCAATACCAATATTAAAAAAAAATCAACATTAATTTTTTACACTGGCCACAAAACGACAACACTCTCTAGTGGGTTAACCTGCCACTTTTCGATACCTAATAGAGTTCATGTACGTATTGCTCATCACATTACAAACAAAATACGACTACTAATATTAGTAGATAATGTCAAAATAATATATAGTACTTGCTGTAAATAAAGGCTCAAAAATACTGGAAGAAAAGATAGAACCTCATATAATATACCTATAAAATATTTAAAAATGCGTAAAAATATTTCATATTTTCGTCCTTTGGTTCTATAAAGCTCTGGGAAGCCATTATACTTATGACATAACTTATTTAATTCAGGTATATTTAAATTTGATATTTATATGGCCTAAATATTCTAGCGTAAAGCAAATAAAAGATGTTTCTCTATGATATTGACAACATTAATGTTCCTGTTAATAGCCAGAGATAATCAAAAGTACTGGAGAAAGAAATCAAATATGTCAAAGCAAAAATTAAAGATATATATATATATATATAGCAATTTATAATGAATTAATGGATTTATTCTTAATCCGACATCTACTTCAAATTTCGTATTTGAATAGAACGTCTATTTCCAATACAAAGTTCCACTATAATAACGTTTGAAATGATAAGAAATATATATACATATGCGTGTGTGTTATAAGTGGACATTGACGTCAACACATAGTGCTGCCAGTCTTTTTCCTGCTTATACGCAATCATATCACCATATGTGTTTCAATTATTTATATGTACAAGTTAGTGATGCATTGTGGCAGTCTATTGTATTTTTCTAGCGGTTATTTTGGTGGGTGGTAATGGTTATGTTTCGAAATATTCTAGGGGCTACTGGGTAGAAATAATTGCTGATTAGTATGCTAAATTTTACATACACACACACATATATATATATATATATATATATATATATATATATATATATATATATATATATATATATAGACAGAAAGAAAAGTAAGATATATAATCCGGTGTTCTTATAGATGTTTTAATTTTTTACAAAATAGTGCTCAATGTAAATTTACAGAGCATTAATATTATAAATTAATTGATTTAAAAATTTGATTCGAACTCCAAAATTCGCTTCAGGATAAAATGGAACTAACGTCTTTAATGTAATTACAAAATTAAATTCGAAACTTTCAGCTTCCATTTTAAAAACATGGTTAGAACTGTGTAGCGGAAAAACCATATTTTAAATCAATTAATTGATAATATATATATATATATATATATATATATATATATATATATATATATATATATATATTTTCTTACAATTAACAATAACACATTTCTAAAAACATTTTTCTGATTACATCTATATTTTCGTTGTCCTGTTATTACCGAGAAGTAAAAAAACAAAAACAAATCTATTTCCATACCTGAAGTTGTCTGTAGGAACAAATGAAAACTTGTAAAAAAATAAAAAGAACCTTATGCAACTGGAATTTATAAACAGGGATCATAACATTCATCTACATGTTAGGGGTTAATGTACTTTATTAAATTTGTTTGCGAAGATGTATTCTCGCCATTTAAATCATTAACTTCTATATCTGTTTTTTGTATGAATGATTCATGTAATATATATAAACATATATATACACACATATATATATACACATGTATATACACACACATATATATACACATATATATACACATATATATGCACACACACATATATACACATACACATATATATACATATATATATACGCATATATATACACACTTATATATACACGCATACATATATATACACAGACGCATATATATATCTACACATATATATACACACATATATACAAATATATGTATACATACATATACACATACATATACACACACACATATATACACACACACACACACACACACACACATATATATATATATATATATAAAAGTGAACATTGAGATCAACACTCACAGGTGACAGGCTGTTTCATGCTAAACGCAATCATCAGGCCACATTGCGTTTAACACGAAACAGTCTGTCGCCTCTGAATGTTTACTTTAATGCTGACTTTTATATTTACACACGCTCTATCTCTGATATTGAGCACTTCATCCCATAAATATAGGACTATATTTTTCTATATATATATATATATATATATATATATATATATATATATATATATATATATATATATAACGTAAAAATAGTAAGGTCAACAATGAAGGGCGACAATCTGTGTCCTGCTTGAAAGAGACAATCACCTCTTGGAGTTGATTTCAGTATTCACTTTTATATATTTCTTTTGCATTGGTATAGTTGCAACCATTCTGATTCTATTAACAGCAAGTTGAATTCTTCAGCAAAACTGCATCAGAATGTACAGGAAAAAATTCATGGCATCTCTCTTTTGAAACCTAAAACATTTATGAAATCAGAGAAATGTTCTTGTCTATACCTACAGATATATTCATTTAAATCTTTTTTTTCCATATAAAAGTCTTGTTTTTATATAATAGCAATGGTATTTAAAAAAAAAAGATTTCTAATAGACGAAATGTTACTGAATCAGTTAAAGACAAATACATGTTGGGGTGTTTGACTTAATATGTATAATAGCATATTAATATGGATAATGCCATTTTATCAGATTAGCATTTAATAATTCAGTTCCTTCATTCGTAAACCTTTAACTAATGAAGTGTGCCTGTAAATACAAAAAATATAATCCATGTGTATTGTTCACATCCAAATGGCCAAGAGTCTCACGAAAAATCAATTGTATATATAATGTATAATATACACAAAAGAGGGGATAAACTGTATAGAAAATTAATAAGCGTGACCTGATGTGAGAAAATGTTTAAATATTTGTGGATATTATAAGAAGTTAACATTACACCAGGGAGTGCTAACCGACTTCGCAAAATCTGATGAAAAAGCAGAGTTTTGTAAAAGTCTCTTCTTGATTATAGCACAAACTTTTCAGGACATACTTTGTTGTTCCCCTTTTTACTTGAATTGTTCCCATAAACTGTTTTTAAAAAGCTTTGTTGACCGGAAGAGTAAGCCACAATTAAGAACATCTAACAATTCAGGAATGATGACCGGTCAATGACACATTTTATTACATTAGATTTTTTAAAATTAGTTTTCAAGTTTTAAAATAAAAGAAAAAATCATTAATGTCAGTAAAGAATCTTTATTATGTATTTTATTCGATTTAAAATGCTTTAAATGTATTAAATTATCTCCGAAAGATAAAATCCCCTCTTAAAAAGCCAGAATTAACATGAAAGAAAAACTTGTAAAAAGATTAATAAGGGCGAATATTTTGCATTTATTCAATGAAATCTCGTCATTAAAATTAAATCTTCACCTCTTCGTTGCAGCGAAAAAAAAAGCGACTCTAGAGTGATATCTTTTAAATGCCACACGCATGCAGTTTTTATGAAACTGTCTTCTCTTATTCTTTCCTTAAGGCATCCAGTTTTCATTTGAAACGTTTACATAAACAGATCAAGAAGACAGAAATGGTTTACATGATCTAATGTTTCAATGTGACGCGCAAACAGCATTTTATGGGAGCAGTTCTAAGTGCTATCATTATGAAAAGATGGGAATAAAACAGGGTTAGAAATATGCGTCCTGTTGTGCAAAAAATGATGATAAATGTTGCCCTGTGGGAGTCTCAGAAAATTTACACATTGTTTTAACTAGAATAGTCATTAGTTTGTTTTTTTTTTTTTAATTTTTTGATTTTATTTTAGATTTGATAAAAGATCAGGTTTGCTTTCAACAAATGTCACTTTCTACGAATATATTTTCTTGTATAGTTTTCTTTTCTTTTCTTTAGACATGGCACTTCGCCTCCAGAATGAGTGGCTCTGGTTCAGTATAAAATGCCTCCTTATACTGAAATATTAGGGTGTATCAAAAGTATTTTCGTTTTTTACAGAATTTATTTCAACACTACTTATTGTTACTAATAATGCTTTACCGCTATCTAAACTGCATCTTTAATGGATGGTGGATATCAGTTTTGAAATTCTGTTAGTTTTGATACATTATTTAGATTAGCCAAGAAAATCGCAGTAGCTGCTCGAAGAATTCGGTAAGTGGACAAAAATTGAAGTATTTTAAGGATGGTGGCAGGTTCTTTGAAATAAACCTAAATCGGTTCAAGGATATCAGTTTTCAATTATTGTTATGGGGTCCTCCCCTTTTCATATAAGTGTACTCTACCAGTGTTACTTGGAGTGCTGCCGTTAAATACCTAGAGTGAGACAGTCAGTGAGAGAGGATATACGGAGCGAGAGAGAATATACGAACGGAGATAGTGTGAGGTAACCTCTTGTAGAAGTCAGTTACAAGCACGTAGACTCGAAGGAATTCCTAGTTCGAGACGGTATATATCTATCTGTATTTGCTACTAACCGCGTTCATCTCGGAATCCATAACAACTTGGCGACGAAGATTCGAACACACGCGGAAAACAAAAAATCAACAAAAGAAAAATATTCCCTCGTCGTCCAACAAGCAAATTGGCTTCGAGCGATTCGAACTCACAAGAAAAGAAGAAATAGAAAAATCCTTCCCTCGTAGTCCAACAACAAATTAGCGACAAACAATTTCGAGGAGTAAAAATACATAAAATTGTGTTATCATGGAAGATTTTAAAAATATTTTGGTAGAACTGATAAAACACCAAAATGAGTAACAATTACAAATGCAAAAATACCAAAATGATCAACAGTTACAGCTACAAGAAAAATGGCAAAAGCAATTATTACAAACGCAAAAGGAAAATCAAGATAGACAAACAGAGCTCCAGGAACTAATATTGAAAGTAGCGGGCAACAAGCAATTAGATATTGAAAAAGAAGCAACATTTTCGCAAGACGCAGTGTGGAATACCATAGAGATCTTCAAATATTCTCTAGATGTGGACAAAAATTTCGGAGATTACTTCAGAAGACATGAAGACATCTTTAAAATTGGACAGAAGCAAAAAAGCTACGTCTATTGCTTAGAAAATTAGGAACTGAAGAATATACAAAGTTCGTGGATTATATCTTGCCAAAAAAGACGAACGAATTAACATTTGACGAAGCAGTGACATGTCTTAAAGAACTCTTTAGCTACAAAACATCACTCTTCCATAGGAGGTGGAAATGCCTTAACCTGGTAAAGGGCGATAATGAGGATTATTCCACGTTTGCCGCAATCGTAAATAAACATTGTGACGACTTCAAACTAGCGGAATTAACCCCAGACAATTTCAAATGTCTCATCTTTGTTCAAGGGCTAGTTTCTACAAAAGATAGCGAAATGCGCAGAAGAATGCTTGCAAAATTACAAAATGAACCGGGTCTAACATTACAGCAATTATCGGAAGATTGCCAGAGATATTTAAGTATAAAGAAAGACGCAAAGGACATTGAAGAATCAGCTGTTTCTCATATACGTAAGTTAAACAAAAGTCTACGTTCTTCACCCTCCCCGGAAAGAAAACTAAAATTTTACGACAATGAAAAAAGATTCTCGCCCTCCTCGGAAAGAAAAGAAAATTTTATGATAAGAGAAAAAGTGCAACATACAGGACAAATTATGACGAATATCGAAACAAATATAAGTCCCCTCCATCAGCATGTTATCGATGTGGAGGATTACATTGGAACAAGGATTGCCGCTTCAGATATAAAAACTGTCTTGAATGTGGAAAAAAGGGCCACAAGGCATCCCAATGTAGAAATAGAAAAGATACTAATAGAATAAGAGCTACAAGGATGAATAACGATGACAACACCAATGTAAGGAAATATGTGGAACTGGAAATTTCAAATAAAAAGATTAAATTACAACTGGATTCGGGTTCCGACCTCACGATAATCAACTTACAGACATGGAAAAAAACTCAACAGACCTACCATGTTACACACTCAAAAAATTGCCAAGTCGGTTACAGGCAAACGAATAAAATTTGAGGGAGAAATAATAGTGAAATTTAAATTTCACGGCGAAGCAAAAAAACTTAAGATATACGTCATGAAAGATACTGAAAATCTAGTAGGTATCGATTGGATGCAGAAGTTCAACGTTTGGGACCTACCTATCAACTCTTTTTGCAAAAATTTAGAGGTGGAACCATCAGATACTATAAAGTTGAAGGAGAAATTATATAATCAGTTTCCTGAGGTATTTTCAAGCGGGTTGGGACGATGCAACAAATTTAAGGCCAAAATAGAATTAAAAGAAAACGTCCAACCAATTTTTAAAAAGAAGCGAAATGTACCGTTCGCTACTATAGAAAAAATAGACAAAGAATTGGAGAGACTTGAACAAACTGGGATTCTATCAAAAACAGAGTTTAGTGAGTGGGCAGCGCCGGTGGTTTATGTAAAAAAGCAGTCAGGAGAAATTCGCGTATGCGCAGATTTTTCGACGGGACTCAACAAGGCAATAAAAGAGCACCATTACCCACTTCCGAGCCCAGAGGAGATATTTAAAAAGCTCAACGGCGGTAAGATATTTTCAAAAATAGATCTTAGTGAGGCTTATCTACAAATTCCAGTACAAGAGAGTACGAAAATCCTGTACAAAGGGTTGTACAAATTCAACAGACTACCATTCGGAATAAAAGTTGCACCTGCAATTTTTCAGCAAACGATGGACACAATGCTCACGGGCCAGAATTTCGCGACCGCTTATCTGGATGATATTCTAATTAAGAGCGACAATGTTGAAGAGCACACATCACACATAAAAGAAGTTTTTAGAAGACTTCAGGACTTCGGCTTCAAGTAAAAGTGTGATTTTTTTCCTAAATGAAATTAAATATTTAGGTCAGATAATAAATGAAAATGGCCGGAAACCGGACCCAGAGAGGGCATCTGCAATTAAAAATATGCCGGAACCAAAAAATATTGCAGAACTGCAAAGATTCCTGGGCCTAGCTAACTACTATGGAGAATTTATTGATAATATGCATAAACTGAGGGCTCCACTAAATAAGTTACTAAAAAAGGAGCCTAATTGGAATTGGACAGAGGACTGTAAAAAAGCATTCAAGGAAATAATACAAAAATTAACTTCAGAGTTAACATTGACACATTTCGATCCCGAACTCGAAATCATTATTGCAAGTGACGCGAGCTCACATGGGGTAGGTGCGTGTATTTTACACAAGATGCGGAACGGTACAAACAAACCCGTTGCACACGCAGCTACATCATCAACCATAAGAGACAAAAATACTAACTCCCCACAAAAAGGGATCTAAGGAGGGGGGTGTTATGGGGTCCTCCCCTTTTCATATAAGTGGACTCTACCAGTGTTACTTGGAGTGCTGTTGTTAAATACCCAGAGTTAGACAGTCAGTGAGAGAGGATATACGGCGAGAGAGAGAGAATATACGAACGGAGATAGCGTGAGGTAACCTCTTGTAGAAGTCAGTTACAAGCACGTAGACTCTAAGTAAGTCCTACTTCGAGACTGTATATATCTATCTGTATTTGCTACTAACCGCGTTCCTGGATTTACTAAAAGTATTACTCTTTGTATGATTGTGTAAATACATTTTATTTCTTATATTTAATTATTGTGTTTGTCATTCCTTGGAGACCGAATTCATCTCGGAATCCACAACGATTATAATATTTTAAAAGGCAAAATAGTTGAGAATACATCCCTCTAAACGCGAAAACGTTTTTAAAAATTACATCATCGAAAGAGATCATAAAGAGAAAGCATTATATAAGCTTGAAAGATGTACACGTAAAAGAAAAAAAACAATACATTAAATCATTATCATCATCAATATCATTATCAGTCCCATGACCGGGTGTGGTTGTATGGTGGCTGTACAACTGGGGATTTGACAATTCCCTTCATAGATCTGCGTTGAACGTCCAAAGATATTTATATGTGACGTGTTTTGGGAAAAGTACATCTGGTGGTGCGCATATTTTTCCAAGTCGAATCAATGCCAATATCCTTCAATTAAAAGGCTTGTCTTCCTCACGGTCACGTTGCATGGAAACCAACCGCCCTTGGCCGCTGATTTCAGTCGAGGTAGCACTCCGCCTTTGGTCGTCGACTTCAGTCATGGAAACCCTACACCCTTTGTCGTTGATATCAGTCAAGGAAGCAGTCCGTTCGTAGGCGTTGACTTCAATACAAGTAGCCCTATAGCGTTGGCCTTTGGCTGCCGACTTCAGTCTTGGAAGACCTCCACCTTCGGTCGTTGACTTTCAGTCTAGGAAGCAATCCTCCATTGGTCTAGGAGGCAATCTTCCCTTGGCTGTTGATTTCAGTCTAGGAAGCCATCCACCCTTGGTTATCGTATTAATTCTCGAAAGCTCTCCGCCCTTGGTCGTTAATTTTCTCATGGCTTTCTTCTTACATACACTTGAGTCTTACGTCCAAGCTGTTCAGATTTGGACTCGTCTGTCTACAATGCATTTTGCTACTCTTTCAATTTACAATTCTTATGCTTTTGTGTCCATAACAGTCTTTTCTGTTTTATTCACCTTCCGTAACAAGGGTTTCTTTATGGTTACGCATCACCCCGCTGATCTAAGTTAATTGTTCACAGTTGTGAGTGACACTGGCTGCTGACGAAAACAATAAAAATCAGGTGTCAACTCTGGAGTAGTTTTTCTATTTCTTTTGCTATTAATAATCAAGTGTCTCTCTTCAGCAGCAGTCATCACTTTCAATTTCAGTCTAGGAAGCAATCCTCCCTTGGTCGTTGACTTCAGTCTAGTAAGCAATTTTACCATTGACCGTCGACTAAGTCTAGTTTACCCTCCACCCTTGTCTGTCGACTTCAGACTAGAAAAAAATCGCCCTTGACCGTTATATTCAGTCTATGAATCTCTCCATCCTTGGCCGTCGATTTCAATCTACGAAACCCATCAGCATTGGACGTTGTCTAGGACGCCATTCGCCCTTGTTTGTCTGCATCAGTTTAGGAAGCTATCACCACGAGTCGTCGGATTCAGTCGTGGAAGCAATCTATCCTTGAATCTAGGAACCATTCCGCCCTTCGTACTTGATTTCAAACTAGGAAGCCCTGCACACTTGGCTGTCAACTTCAGTCTAGGAAGCCCTCCGCTCATGGCCGTCGATGTTTAAGTGTAAAGGACTACTTAAGCTGAAGTTGCCCTCCACCATTGGCCATCGATTTTAGACGATGAAACAATCCTCACTTGACCGTTAACTTCAGTCTTGGAATCCATCCACTCTTGACCGTCGATTTCAGTCTACGAAACCACCACCATTGGTAGTTGACTCCAGTCTAGGAAGTAATGCACTCTTGGTCATTGACTTCATACTAGGATACAATCCGCCCTTGGATGTTGACTTCAGTCTAGGAAGCTATTCGTCCTTGGCCGTCGACTTTAGTCTAGTAACTCTCCAACCTTGGTCGTTGACCAGTCTAGAAAGCAATCCGCCTTTGGTCGTTGACTTCAGTTTAGGTAGCCCACATCCTTAACCGTCGACTTCAGAGTAGGAAGCAATCCGCCTTTGACAATTAACTTTAGTCTAGGAAGCCTTCCATACTTGGCCTTCGACTTCAGTCTAAAAAAACTATCCGTCAGATGATGCCGTGTCATTGCCGCAATGGCTGTATACATTGCTACAATAAATCTTAAAATTACGAGAAAAATTAACCATTTCGTTCCTGCTATAATAACTAGATTTGAATTAATTAATTTACAGTATTTAAGAAGCAGAACTTTATAATTACAAGAGAATAAATAGTATTTTTTTTTTTTTTTTGCATTAGCAACATTCGAAAGCTAACTGTCCTTGGTTTTTGGTTCGGGTTTCATCAACTTTTCGTACAATCTCATGCCACTAAGGACGTCTGTCATAGAATGATCGTTACCAAGCTAGTCACGCTTGTATTGTGAGTTACACTGTAAATACACACACCACTAATATTGACACTGTGACTAATATTGCGAAATGCCCAAAATCTTAAGTTATATATAAATAAATCGAAAACAAGTTGTAGAGAAATTTTTTCAATTTTTCTTGACTCTTATTTCTTTAAAATGTTCATGAAATCTTTTCTTACATCCGCTTTGTTTTTTCGTTTTATACAAGATTTTATCGTTTTATCTATGAATATAGACAACTTTATTTATCATCTTCATTTTTTTCTACCTTATTGACAAATTATTTTGATTTTGAGATTATAGTTTTATTAAGATTGTGTTTTTTCTCCATTCATCTTGAGATTATAGTTTTCTTAACATTGTGTTTTACCACAATTAATTTTGAGATTAGAGTTTTATTAATATTATGTTTTGCCGCCATTAATTTTAAGTTTATAGTTTTATTAATATGGTGTTTTGCCGCCATTAATTTAGAGATTATAGTTTTATTAACATTGTGTTTTGCCGCCATTAATTACTGGCTTTCACAGGATATAAAATTACCGCCAGAATTCTCGTTGTTTCAACGCTTTTTCTCGGTTTTCCTATAATGCTGCTTTCATTGTAAGGTTCTTCACAACTGATCAAATCTCACTGTTAACATCGACTTCTTAAAATTTGTTTCAATTCTTTGATCTGTGTCAGAGACATTTCTACAAGTTTGCTTGCTATTTTTTAAATTCAGTTTAATTCTGTTGTTTTCTTTTAGTTGTTCTTCGGAAGAATAACCTGCTACATGTGGCAAGTCTTCTTTCCTTTACAATGAAGAAATGTTAATTATTTAAATCTACATCGACGGCTTCTGTTAGCATAAAAATTAAACTTTCTATGATGGCCATAGTTTTGTCTTTCTCTAGAAAATTATTTACTGATACGAATTTTTGATAATTTTTTACATAAATATTTACTCCTTATTTAATTATTGAAATAGTTTGAAACATCACGTGCCTTATTTTGGTCTGTCCCATATAAAATGGGGAGTTAGGGTTGTGTGGCTCAGAAATCGGAGAGTCAAGCTCGAATTCAGGTCGGGTTCGTTAAATTCACTTACGCGCAAATACCCTAGGGAAAGATATGAATCCATCACTTTTCCTCCAGCTATGGGTTAAATAGTAGGAATTTTAGTTGGAAAAATCATTGTCATTCAAAAAAGTACATTATGCAATATTCACTCGAAAAATAAGAATTATTATTACAATCCAAAAATATAATTTGGCCTTAAAAACCCACGAATGGTCGATAAGCCTTAAAAACAAATCAATTAATTAATCTTTAGAAAAATAAATATTATCTTAATTGCTTCTTTGTAATTTTGTGGACTTCATGCACGTTTTAATTAACTTCACGCAATAACACAAACTCTAAAAGCTTTATATTTTAGATTTATGTTTTAACATTTTCTGAGAAAAATTGTTTGATTCCTTTCAATAATTTATTTACATTTATTTTGCAAAGAACGTTAAAAAAATAATATTACTTCAGTTTTCACTGTTAGTCTATTTATCTTCTCATCTCCGTAATACTTAAGAGAAAATTTCATAAAATACAATTCAGGCATTTGACGAAACACTGAGACAATAGTTTTTAGTCAAAAAATATTCATGAAACATTACGGAAAATATTCCTTCAAAACTTTTTGGCTGTTCATATTTACTTACAACGTTACAAGATCAAATGTGTATGGAACCTAATAAGTATCAAAATCGAGATTGAAATAATGGTGTATGAAACCACTAACCGCTGTTCTACGGCGAGACGACCGCTTTTTTCGGTCTGCTTTATAAACTGCTTATTATGGTTACAGAAAACTACTAAAAATCCAGTTTGAACTTGTATCTAGCTGCTAACAAATGAACAAAAGTTGTCACCTTTCTTTTAATTGTTCAAATGTCAATAAGTCAAGCGTGACTGATTTCCAAGAAGACTTTAAACGGAACGAAATGTGTGCGACTCGAGAGTAAGCTATTACAAAGTCATTGTCAATAAAAAAAAAAAGGCTTTCCGTTGATAACAAAAGGCGTTCAGTTTGGATGGAGTTCCAGTGAAGTATTTTGCCAAATATAAATTTGCTGTGTACGTAGGTCATCAGAAGATAAAGAGAAATAAGAATTTTTTACAAGATTGCTTTCAAGATTAACGAACTGTATTCTAAACATGAAATAACGTTGTTTAAAAAAAAAAAAGAAAAAATAACTATCAATTATGTATATTTGTAGATGGTTGCCGTAATTCACGAGTTAAGATAAAATAACTTCAAACCTCCTGTTCATAAAAAAAAACAATGATTGAAGCCGATTAACCGTTATAACTGAAACAAGCCCTTCGAATTCACACTCACCTAATTTCCTGCGATTCTATACTTGTAAAAACACGACACACTTAAAAAAAATCTCAAATACGTGAACGTACTTCCAATTAAAGTCAGAGATATTGTGTAGAAGCCAACGATAATTTGATTAAGTTTTTTTTACAAATTATAAGTCAGTTTACATGTCAAAGTTAAAATTCTACAAAGATTTTCCGTTAATTCGCACAGAAAATTAAGTTTTTCCTTCTCTTTTCCACTGTCCTCAAGACACATGATTTCATGAAAACTGTGATGTTTTTAGAGAGAGAGAGAGAGAGAGAGTGAGTCAAATTAGTGCGTTTAGTAGTCAAATTAGTACTTCGTCGTTATATACTCGAATGGTCCAATTTAAGAAAAAGAGTGGTTGGAGGTATTTTATATTATATTTCCTTCAGTGCAACTAAGTTTTTATTTTTTATTTTATTTTTTTTTGAAATACGATATTTTTAATTTACCTTATTCCATTAGTGTTTTAATAAGATCTTTAATTCCTTAAATGAATAAAATTAAAAAAAAAAAAGGCATATTGAAAGTTGGGTGTTTTCAATGCTTTTTATCATTGGGGGGTCTGGTCAGAGGCAATGACGTCGAAACAGTCTGACCACTTATTTTTCTGGCGTCGGATCAGCCACGACAAATGGGCTACGCTGAAAAGTACTATATATATAAAATAAAAGTATATATATATATATATATATATATATATATATATATATATATATATATATATATATATATATATATATATATATATATATATATATATATATATATATATATATATATATATATATATATATATATATATATATATATATATATATATATATATATATATATATATATATATATATATATATATGTATACATATATATATATATATATATATATATATATATATATATATATATATATATATATATATATATATATATATATACATATATATATATATATATACATATATATATATATATATATATATATATATATGTATATATATATATATATATATATATATATACATATATATATATATATATATATATATATATATATACATATATATATATACATATATATATATATACATATATATATATATATATATATACATGTATATGTTAAGAAATGGACAAGGTCCGACAATTTATTTATTAAAGACATTTTTATTTATGTTTAACGTTGTTATTTTATAGATACAAGTATTTAAGCAAATGCTCTGTTTAAGATAAACAGTATTAAATAACATTTAAATGTCCGAGAAATTATATACATATACATATATATATATATATATATATATATACATATATATGTTTTTATATATATATACATATATATATATATATACATATATATATATATATATATATATATACATATATATATGTATATATATGTATATATATATATATATATATATATATATATATATATATATATATATATATATATATGTATATATATGTATATGTATATATGTATATATATATGTATATATATGTATATATATATATACATATATATATGTGTGTGTGTGTGTGTGTGCATGTGTGTGTGTGTGTGTGTACACATGTGTGTGTTCACACACACACACACATGTGTGTGTGTACATATATACATATATATGTATGTGTATATATATACATATATATACATATATATACATATATATATACACATATATATATATATATATATATATATATATACATATATATATATATATATATATATACATATATATACATACATATATATATACATATATATATACATATATATATACATATATATATACATATATATATATATATACATATATATACATATATATACATATATATATATACATATATATATATATATACATATATATATATATATATATATACACATATATATATATATATATATATATACACACACATATATATATATATATATATAAAAGTGAACATAGAAGTCAACACTTAGAGGCGACATATATATATACTTAGAGGTTGACTTCTATGTTCACTTTTATATTTACAATGCCTATCTCTGATATTTAGCACTTTTATTCCATAAATATAGCATACCCTAAGACTATATTTCTTTATATATATATATATATATATATATATATATATATATATATATATATATATATATATATATATATATATATAACTTCCAGACGGTGTAATGGTTAGACAGCTTGTCTCGCTAGAAAAAATTACGACTGAGTAATGAGGGGCGATACTCACTGGGTGCCCCATATTTTTTCGCCCTTGTGCCACATCTAAGCTACGCTTGGAAAATCACTATATATTTTTTCTAAAAAAAGGAATCAATATAGAGTAAAGCTTAATATTATTTATCTTATGAGATTAAAACAAAAACATATTAGAAATTGTTACACAATAGATTTCATGTTTCAGCGCTAAAGTCGTTCTTGTTTGCCACTCATCACCTTGTCTAGGATTATATTTCAGACCACATTTTACCATGATCAAAATTCCTCACTTTTTTTAGGTTAATTTTGAATTTAGCGTAGGTCTGACTTAGCTCCAGGTATTCTTCTAGATTCTCCTTTCTTGTTCAATTTAATACCCCTATTAATATACATTATATACGTATACGGGAATATAGGTTATAATACTTTTCTTTGCCTGGTATTTTACCTTGGATTAAATGATCAGTTTCAATTTCCAAGTCACAGCAAATTTTTTTAATTCTAAATACAGATTCTGTTTTCCTTTTTCTTTTACATATAAAAATATATAAATTTTCAGTTATGTGCATTGTTCTTAGCGGATCAACTTTCCTATTTAAGCAGGTTTACTTATGCATTTCCTCTGAGAGAAATTAATGCATTCAGCGAGCATATTATTGGCAGTTTCATGTTTGTATGCGTTTCGTTTACGTTTGCTGTTTTAATTTATTCTATTGATTTTGGCCTTCAAATTATTGGTTCTTAGATTTTGTTTGAGGTGCCATTGAGTGGGATTCACTCTCTTCAAATATCTTCTTTTAAACTACTTACATGACATTTAATTTTGAATCTGAAAATTTTTTCCCCAGTTTTGGTTTTTCAATTTGGAAATTACTAGTCCTCTGTTATTTATTTTCACAGATTATGAGATGTTAGTAATTTGTTTTTCACCCCGTGGATATCAAACGTGGATATCAAACGTGGATATCAAGCGTGGATATCAAGCGTGGATATCCCGTAACCTTAGATATCCGGTATTTTTCTGAATGTTCACGTTGTGCCAAACAAATATGTCTTCTTCAACACAGAAAAACTCATTGGTAAATCTCAGAAAAATCAATGGGCAAAATTCTCTGATACCGTTCCTAGTATTTCGATTACAATTAACACACTCTCTGCATTTTGGCAATTCTGTATTCCCATAATTTCCGACTTTATGTCTATATAGTTCTCATTTTATGGGACCTAATCTTTTTCATCTTCAATAAATATCTCCGGTTTATTATTATTATAGTATATCTCAACACGTTCAAATCGAAATTTTTGACAAAGTTTCCAATGTAAAACTGCAGCCAGTGTAGCATGCCTGTAATTTTTCTAAATAAATCAATAGTGCATATGTAATAGTTTTATTTGCTTCATCGCCAGTGACGTGCAGCAGGAGGTTTGATGATGTTTGGCGATGCCCTGTACTATGAAATGTGAGAAAAAGAAGACATTTTAAATATGTAAAGAACAAATGAATCATGAAATAAACACTTTATTCAAATTAAATATAAACTAAATTTTTATTTCACTCTTTCATTGGATGTCATTCCAATATGGATGCCCGAGACCCTCACACCCTCCCCCCCCCACTTATGCACGCTAGTGTTCACCGCACAATCTGTATGCTGATGAAATGTCTTCACTTATTTTCGGATTTCTCTCGTTCTAATTGCCTGATCTTGTTATTTTCTCGCCACTTCTTAGCTATTAAAAAAGTCTTTTAACTTCATTGTTCTTCTGTTTTGAAAAACAATTCCCATGTAAACACTTTTGGCTGTACACCCTTGTGCAAATTAATTGAAACGATTACTTTTTTTCATATTTTTCCAATAAAACATAACCCAGTTCGTATGTCCATTCCACAAAGTCGTTCCTTGCATATTGACCACAGATTCTCGATTGGATTTAAATCAGCAGAGTTTCCGGGCCAATAGTACTTTGATTTGCTCACTGGTAAGGCTTGCCAGTGTGATAGTGGAGCGTTACAATTTTCGTACGCTTCCTTGGAGTAACGTCCATCGCAATGGCCATAGGACAACTAATCAACAGTCAAGACAATAGTGTTTGGGCGTGATAAAATTCTGATGCAATCTTCGGATGACAATATTTTCGAACGCCAAACAAATTTCATCATACAGCACGAAAATAGATTCATATTACTGCACACCACTGCAAATGCCTTAATCTGAGGAAAAAATTGAAATTGATTACACCCTGTCACTCCAGTGAATCTAAAACTGACCACATGAAAGGAAACTAAAGCGGTTGTTTCAATTAATTTGCACAAGAGTGTTCATCTCCTTTGAAAATATCTTCTTCTTTCATTTCCCTGCCAAGTGTCTCTTCTTTGAGTGATGAAATCTGCAGTCGTTCCTTACTTTCAGTGACGTAGCTACGCAAATTTTCCAATCCCATTTCAAGACACTCTTCAAGAATTAAGACCGTTCTTATATCGTTTCTTAAGTAGTATTCATAAAAGCTACGTACTTATTTAGGTTTAATAACTAAAATACCTAAAACAGAAAACATGATATCAGTACATTGAAATCGCACTAGTTGCGATGCAGTGGTTAGTAACCCGTTTATTCTAAAAAGGAATTATCGACAAATTTTAACCTCAAACACTATTCTACTAAATGGACTATAGTTCAAGATTAGTTTTGGTCAATAGATGTCAAAAAGTACAGAAAAACACAAATTGAACTAATATAAATTCTTTTCACGACTAAATATATTAAATATGAACTGTCCCCAAACATGAATATTTCTTTCTGTCTCCCTTTTTATGTCTCCTTTTATCTGTCTCCCTTTATCTGTGTCCCTTTATAAACAGATTTGCTTTGCAAGTAAATATACAAATGAAAATCGCTTGTCCCACGATGTAATATCAATTAACAACCACGTGATTGTAGCGACGTCGGTCATCATTGGGGATTACACACTTGCGTTTGTCAGAGGAGGTTCAGCTTAGGAAATACCAAATCATTTTCGCCATTATTTATTCTATTAAAAGAACAAAATAGTCATCGCCTTCCTTCTATCCCACCCCCCTCAGATTTTCTCATCATTTTTTTTTCTTTTTCCTTCCTTTTCACTCACACATTTTTCATATTCTCTTTCTTTTCTTTCTTTCTGACCGTAAATAAATACAGTTTTAAGGTGTGCTATATTTATGGGATAAAGTGCTCAATATCAGAGATAGATCGTATGTAAATATAAAAGTGAACATTGAATTCAACACTCAGAGGTGACAGGCTGTTTTATGCTAAGCGCAATCGTCAGATTCGCGGCCTGACGATTGCACCGAGCATGAAACAGCCTGTCGCCTCTGAGTGTTGACTTCAATGTTCACTTTTATATTTATATATATATATATATAGAGAGAGAGAGACAGAGACAGACAGAGAGACAGACTGAGAGACAGATAGACAGCGACAGATAGACAGAGAGAGAGCGTACAAAAAATAGATCCGTTGGTATATAATCCACGTTGATCCTAATAATATCAAATATTAAAACTGATCCACAAAGAGAGCTCAATGTATTTATTATAACAGAGCATATAAATTACACAGCAAAAAACTTAAAAATTAATACATCACTTTTGGAAGTATAAGTCGGTATTTTCTAATGGGGACCTAAAATTTTTTTCATATATAATTAAAAACTTTGTTTATTTTTAAACTCCTTTTTCGACCCTCCTTTGGTTCCAATTCAACACTTCATTCTTCATACAACACGAGATTAGGGTCATAAGGTTAAATTCCGGGTTGAATCTGTTGAGCCTCTTTCCTTTTTAGAAAGTCCTCCCCTTACCACCGACTCGGACATTTTTTCTGGCTGAGGCATCGATTTGGGTAGGTTCGATATCAATTTCTCAACTGCTGTCTAATTTAAATCCTAAATTTCTGATTCCGATACGAACACAGTCCATCCATCAAGGTTGAATAAGGCTAACGTACTTAGCGTTGGTTGAAATAAATCTACACCCAAATTAGGTAATTTTGAATTTTTTGCTGTGAAATATATATATATATATATATATATGTGTGTGTGTGTGTGTGTGTGTGTGTGTGTGTGTGTGTTTACATTTCGTGCATAGCAACTTGGAGAGAAAAAATAATTACACACACATGTTTTTGTTTAAAGCAAATAAGTTGAACTTTATCTCTTGGATTAAAAGGAGATTTAGAGATACTCATTTGGTTTTTATTTCTTAGAATTACATTTAATAAGACTAATATTATGAAATCGAGCAGAATTTAGAACTTTAATTCTGAACTTGTGTGGGTGGCTCTCTATGGGTTTTGTACCGCCTTTTTTGTGAAGTTTTACAAAATATTTAATCTAAATTCTATTCACTGTAAGGCGTCCCAATGTACATACCTGCACAGACTGCTTGGCTTCCCACCCAAACTGCCAAATCAATGAAATGCAATGTACAATAATATCAACCAGTTTAGCGCTACCCCACTGAGCGGGAATTCAAATAGTTTCCTTAATACATTTGGTAGCGTGAAAGTTATTAAATAAATAATAATAAATGTCAAAATTATATACAGTCTTCAAAATAACTATGTACACTCTTGGTAATGAGCCACGTGTATGTAAATAAACACATAGAAATTATTTATTTAGCCATCTGTAAATAGCTATCTCTGACGATAGCTCAATTAGGACTCATTTAAAAACATACTGAAACCTACTAAACTCCATCCGCAATATACTCGTAGAAAATTAATAGCCTCATCCACATAAAAAATAATGGAAGCACTAATAATGAAAATAAAATTCAACAGTCAATAACATCAGCTATGAACACGGCCATAATATGCTGACCGTATTTGGAAAATTATAAAACATTCCCATCACTCTAGTACCATAAAAAAGCAATATACACATTCAGTTAAAAATTTAAAAAAAATAATAAAAACACCCTTGATAATGGCTGAACAATTACACACTTTATGTCCAAAAAAAGAAAGCACTTCTACGAACTCAAGAAACATGAAATATGCAGCTTAATTACATTACCTTGTCAATCGTCTAGGATAACTTATTTTGAAATTTACTGCGTTTAAACTCCGTAAATTTCAAAATAATCGCTTGCAATGAAACAGTACGAAGGATTTTAATTTAATCCTAAAATTAAATTTAAGGTTTTACTTTCTGTCTTTGAAACATGATAATTCCTGTGTAGCGATGGGACCATATTTTTTAATTAGTAAATTTATAATGCTCTACGGAATTGTATTGAGCACTGTTTTTTAAAAATAAAAATAATTAATAAGAACACCGTATTATAAATCTTACTGTTCTTTCTCATTATTTTAATATATACATATATATGTATATATATATATATATATATATATATATACACACACACACACACACATATATATCTGTATGTATGTATATCTGTAGCCATAGAAACCTACTGATATTTCATAAGCTGCAGGAAGTAGGATAGCAGCAATGTTGATGTAAGTAACTAGGAATCACAATCTAGCATAGAACTAAAACACCCAGGTATCTTGCAATTTCTGCTGTCTATGCAATTATTCCCGCCATCTTTTTACCATGAATCGTTTAGCAATGCCCATCAAATCATATTTAACTCGAGGATAGAAAAAAAAGAGATCTTTTGTGAACTGTAAAATTGAATTTCAGACCAAAGAAATATTTGCAGCCCTTTTGGAATAACGGAAGGATCACACTAAATTATAACAGACTGGACAAAAAATGTGACGTCACGTAATTAATGTTAATACACATAGGTACACAGGCGCAAAAGTGCCTACTCACGCACAAAGACGTAATGAAACCATTGGTACTTAACCTGCGTTGAATGCACCCGTAACTGGTATGCGAAGTGAGTGCCAAATTCTCTTATTTTATTGCCGATGTATACAATTTTCTTTCCTTCATGTCCTTAATCAGTAAATGATTATTCTATTGGGAATCCATATTAGCAGAAACATTAAAAAAAAAAAAACTCGAATCATAAGACACATTTCAAATTTCATTGTCGAAAAGCAAATGCAGTAAAAATAATTATTTGGAATATCTGGAGACAGGTTTTTCATTTTGACATTGATAAATTTTAAATTTATTATTTTCACTTTTTAATATTAAATATGCCAATTTGGATGTTTTTAAAGCTAATTTAAATGTAATTTTTTAGTCATTTGATCAAGAGGTACAAGTAAGATTTTGAAATCTCAAGGGCGGGTTGTACTTGGGGAAAAGTTAATGATCGCTTAAATTTAAAAAACAAAATGAAAATGCTTTTTAATTTATGTTTTGTCAATTTAGTTTGCGCATGGAATGGGACATCCAAATTGGCATAAACATTATGACCTCAAACAAGAGAATGTAGTCGCAGTTTGGGATATGAATGATAACAATGCTTAAAGGGTATTTCTGTTTGTTTATTTCTTGTTTTTATTGTGCAAGAAGGCAAATAGTTCCAAGGCTCTAATTTCGTGCCTACGTCACTTGAGATGTTTCTCTCTCTCTCTCTCTCTCTCTCTCTCTCTCTCTCTCTCTCTCTCTCGTGATTCGCTATCCATTTATTAACGTCATTGTCATGACGCGATGAAATCTACGTACAGAAAGGAATAAAATTTACTTATGCACACATAAATATATACAAATTTCCATTTAGATATAAATCTCCACACAAAACACTGCGTTATGTATGCGCTTATTTAAAAATAAATTAATTTGTGTGTGTGTGTGTCTGTGTGTGTTTGCGCGTGTGTTTCTATACGCTTGAAGTACGAGAACATTCCGAAAGTAAAGCCTTATAGTTTTGACGATTGCGTTCAGCATGAAACAGATTGTCGCCTCTGGGTGTTGACTTCAATGTCCACTTTTAGTTTTATATTTGGTCTGTACCTGATACTGAGCCTTTGACCCATAAAAACAGCATACCTTAAGACTATATTTTATATTCATATATATATATATATATATATATATATATATATATATATATATATATATATAAAGTGGAAAGACGCTAACTCGAATTCCAGCAATACTCAACTCGCTAGGCTCGGAATAAAAGCTACTTCTATTTAAGAAGCTCAAAAACTACATTTTAAACAGACATACATGAAAATAAATTAAAATTGAAAATGGCTAAAAAAGTGACCGAGAGCGCTTGTGACAATATATGTGTGTGTGTGTGTGCGTGTGTCAGTGACAACAGACAATATGTACAATGTTTACACTCCCTTCATCCCATCAAGCGAAAAATGGAAGAATATTTTTAATTTTAAAATATTCCTTGTCTCTCATATTCAGCAAATGTTTGAAAGAAAGGTTTATGCCCAAATATACATTATATATATATTTTTCTTTAAAATATTAGCTCTGGATTTACATTGAGCTCTGAGGATTTCATCCTCCTTGGGATTACCCATACGGATTACCAAGTTCTTCATAACTGATATATATATATATATATATATATATATATATATATATATATATATATATATATATTTTTTAATGTGTGCTGTATTTATGGGATAAAGTGCTCAATATCAGAGATAGAGCGTATGTAATTATAAAAGTGAACATTGATGCGACAGACTGTTTCATGCTAAACGCAATGGCCTGATGATTGCGTTTAGCATGAAACAGCCTGTCGCCTCTGAGTGTTGACTTCACTATTCTAACAAGGCCACAACAATGTTATATTGTTGTGTTCTTGTTAGAACCAAAAATAAAGACACAAGGAGAGGTATTGGGTTAAACAAATATATTAACAGAAACAGTAATACAAACATACAAACAAGAGTGTTACAGCAAGAATGTTCGCTCAGACTGCCAGAGATGACTGCTGGAAACTTCCCTCTCCAAATGGCAGTACCTGCTCCTATTTATAGCTGGAAGAGTCCATGCGTGCGTGGGTAAATTACATATATATATATATATATATATATATATATATATATATATATATATATATATATATATATATATATATGCATGTATGTATGTGTGTTTATGTGTGACAGTAGACAATACGGACAATGTTTACACTCCATTGCTTCCATCGACCGAATAAAGTAAGAAAAAATTTATATATATAGTTGGTTACCCTCATTATTCACTCGCTGATGAGATGCTTATATTAGGCATCGAAACAAATATGCATCTTTGTAGTGATTACTTGTTTGTTCGTATGTAACAAATTATAATATATGACTATTGCTCTACTTTTGGTATTGAGCACTCTTTTAAATTAATGTTATGAACGTTTGAAATGATATTCTTTTCGTTCTCATTACATTTGTGTATGTATATATATATATGTGTGTGTGTGTGTGTGTATATATTAATTTATTTTTAAAGCGTTATTTTAAATGGGTAATCATATTTGATTGGAACTCTTTCTTTATTTAATTATTAAACAGTATATTATTTTTTATTTATTCACATCTACCGGTTTGAATGTTCGAGCAATCTTGTTAGAAATATGCAACCTTCTAACAAGATTTCTAAAGATATTTAGTCCGGTAGATGTAAATAAAAATATATTGTTTAATTAAGAAATAAAAACAAGCCATCTACTCAAAATATAAAATAATGTTTGAACGAATAAATTAAAAATGTGTCTGATTTAATCCATTTCTTAATATATTTATATATATATATATTTGGTTGGATAGATGTTAGCTCTATCTCTGATATGGAGCGCTTTCTAATAAGTACCGCGCATATAATATATAAATAATTATACATATATATATTTATTTATATTTATATACACTTTTCACACACACACACACACACGCACACACATATATATATATATATATATATATATATATATGGGCGCGTGACTCAGTGGTTAGAGCGTTTGCTTTCTGACGATGATACCGGGATTCGAATCTCAGCATGGTTGTCAGGAAGTAGACTACGATGTTATCGGTCTGGAAAGGGGGTGGTGATCCCAGCGTGCGGCAAAATGCCTGAAAACCATTCCACAGTGACCTTGTGAGTGAAATTGGGTAGACGAAACCGATAGGTGTGCTAGCACAAAGTCACAAGTCATCGTGACCGAGTGTACTGGCCTTGTCCAGATTGTTGATCACGTTACATAACACGCTCTCCCCCATAAACTGTAACTAAGGTCTGTTCAGCAGTATGAACTACAGGTTGGATCTGTGGGTGTTGAACAAACATAAATTGCCTGAGCGAAGGCCTGAAATAGGGATTGGCTAGCCAACCTAGTAGACGGGTATCCTCGAATACAAGTGGCCAGCTATTATATATATATATATGTATATATATATATATATACAAGCGTCCATAAAGTTCGTGTGCACTTTAAAAAATTTATAATTTTATTTGTATTTGCGATAGAAATAATCTGGAAAAAATGTTATAAAGCTCAATGTACTTAGTTTTAAGTATAGAATGTGATTTCAGGCATTACTATAAATCAGTTGGCAAATAGATTTACTTCTTTCTAATGCTGTTTACAGATTATTTCTATTGCAAGTACAAATAAAGTTATATTGTTTAAAGTGCAACGAACTTTATGGACACCTTGTATATATATATATATATATATATATATATATAATATATAAGAAATATAGTCTTAAGGTGTGCTATATTTATGGGATAAAGTGCTCGATATCAGAGATAGAGCGTGTGTAAATATAAAAAGTGAACATAGAAGTCAACACTTAGAGGCGACAGTCTGTTTCATATATGCAATCGTCATGCCTGACGATTGCATATAACATGAAAGAGACTGTCGTTTCTAAGTGTTGACTTTATGTTCATTTATATATATATATATATATATATATATATATATATATATATATATATATTTAAAAAACATTTCAGCCTACCTGATGAACATTGAAGAGCCTCCTTAACTCAACACTGAAAAATTAATAGCATTTTGTTCTTGTAAATAAATACCTGTGATAAAATAAAATCCTTCCATTTGCCTTAAAGTCACACAAAATACAAAACGCGTCGACTAAGATAAGTTTTTCTTTTGTCTTCATTCATATGTATGTGTGTGTGTGTGTGTGTGTGTGTGTAATTTGATATAATATATTGGTTACTGCTGCCTCTAAGAAAATGCTTCTTCTCATAATGACCCTGCTTTCTGGGTTTAAACATAATTACCCCTAATCCGAGGCATCCTAACAATAGCTCATGATATTGAGGAGCTTTTTCCTCCCACACAGAATACGCATATAGAGCAGCCACTTCATGTTTTTCTTAAGCTTTTGATGTATTTTTCTGCTGTCGACATTTAAATTTGAGTAAGATATATCGCAATCAAATTAACGTATAAATCTCCCCATCTCAATACCATCCTTGGATACATAAACATGTCTACATTCTTTTCAACAGTCAACCTATTTTCTTTTTTCATTCATGAGCTTTGTTAATTCAATATGTGAACTATTTTTGACTTAATCGACTTTGATGACAAAGCCAGACCACCGTGGAGTTAACTTGATCTCAGTTGAAAAAGCGCGACGATTTTCTAAAACTACTTCCAGTTTTTAGTCCTTAAATCTAACAATGATTAATACATTTTGAAAAAAAGGACCTCCAAAAAGAGAAATGTTTCTCCCTTCAGAAAATTTATTTCATTTGCAGCAGTTGAATCTTCATTTTACGGATTCATCATCAAATGCAGAAATGTATTTCCAAAATATTTCCTTTAAAATGTACAAGAGTCTAACAGTAATTCAGTAGCCTTACACAATTGATATGTATTTGTCAATTTATAATATTCAATGGTGATGATGAATGGAGAAACTTTGTATTAAGTGCATTAGTAAAGAAGAAGATTATATTGACAATAAAAATCAAGGCTGTCAAAAGTAAGTGTCAGCAACTATGATTGATAGTAAACAACATGTTATTAAAATTATAACTGATAGTAAACAACGTTCAACCAACTATGACTGAAGGTAAACAACGTGCAACCAACTATGACTGAAGGTAAACAACGTGCAACCAACTATGACTGATAGTAAACAACATTCAACCAACTATGACTGAAGGTAAACAACGTGTAACCAACTATGACTGATAGTAAACAACGTTCAACCAACTATGACTGAAGGTAAACAACGTGCAACCAACTATGACTGATAGTAAACAACGTGCAACCAACTATGACTAAATGTAAACAACGTGCAACCAACTATGACTGATAGTAAACAACGTTCAACCAACTATGACTAAAGGTAAACAACGTGCAACCAACTATGACTGATAGTAAACAACATTCAACCAACTATGACTGAAGGTAAACAACGTGTAACCAACTTTGACTGATAGTAAACAACGTGCGGTCAACTATTACTGAAGGTAAACAACGTGCAACCAACTATGACTAAAGGTAAACAACGTGCAACCAACTACGACTGATACTAAACAACGTTCAACCAACTATGACTGAAGGTAAACAACGTGGAACTAACTATGACTAAAGGTAAACAATTTGAAACCAACTATGACTGATAGTAAACAACGTGCAACCAACTATGACTGAAGGTAAACAACGGGCAACTAACTATGACTGATAGTAAACAGCGTGCGGTCAACTATGACTGAAGGTAAACAACGTGAAACCAACTATGACTAAAGGTAAACAACGCGCAACCAACTATGACTGATACTAAACAACGTTAAACCAATAATGACTGAAGGTAAACAGCGTGGATCTAACTATGATTGATAGTAAACAACGTGCGGTCAACTATGACTGAAGGTAAACAACGTGCAACCAACTATGACTGATAGTAAACAACGTTCAACCAACTATGACTGAAGGTAATCAACGTGCAACCAACTATGACTAAAGGTAAACAACGTGCAACCAACAATGACTGATAGTAAACAACGTTCAACCAACTATGACTGAAGGTAAACAACGGGCAACTATGACTGATAGTAAACAAGTGCAGCCAACTACGACTGAATGTAAACAACCTCTTTAAATTAGGTTGGAGTAAAGTTTTTACCTCCCAACAATAACATGAAAATTTATATTGACCATTAAATAAACGCTCCCAATTATTAGCAGCTTTAATTCAAATAGTGATTGGTTCAAAGAAGATAAGAGTCATAATTAAAATTTGATGAATCTAACTTATCAGTGACAACCCAACTACTAAAATGACTCGATCGACAAAATAAATTCTTCCTTCCCGTTTTAAAGTTGTCCCTCCCCTGACTACCATAAAGAGCATGAAAGTCAATACAAATGTTAACTGCCATCAACTTCCTTATTTATAAACTTTTCAGAACTTAACTTACCCTGTTCCTTAAGTTTTCACTACAAATAATCTTTAAGGAGATTTATTTGGAATGTATGTATAAGGCTTAGATAATTTGTCACTTAAAGGATCATATTGAAGAGAGACAATCAGCGAATAACTTACCCTCCTAGCGAGCGGGGATAAACGGTTAGCATAACTGAAATTAAAAGGGATAGACAAACCTTACATAAAGCTACAAATGGTAGGATGTTCTGGAGGGTCATGGTAGCCCACGTACTGAAGGGACGCGACACATAAAGATGGTATTCGCAGATGATATAATAACGTCTATATTTAAAAACTGCGGATATACAAACTTATAAATTAGGCACAATAGTAACAACAATAAATAGCTTAACTACGATCAATGAATGGAAAATAGATTAACAATAAGTTATGAAAGTTAGATTACAGATAGGAGCTTAAGTATGCATTTTATCAATCAGAATCTATGACAGTTTGTTTCTTTATGTATAGAATAGAATTTTCTCCTTTTCACTTAAAGGAAGACATTTCCGGTTGGATATATCATCAATCCTGTATATTGGGACCATTAATGAGTAAAACATTTGAATTGTTTAATTCGATATTTAACGGCGAATAACTAAAACCACAAGTACGAAACCGCAGATAAGAAGGACTCATTGTGTGTTGAAGGGTGCATAATAAATTCATAATAAATAGATCACATACGTACATTTGAGTGTTTATATTCACTCTCTTTAGTATTACCTCTACTCCTACTCTAACCCACTAATCAAACCAGCTTAATTGTTCTCTTTTCAACATGTCGTCTTGTCTCGAGATCTGCTTCGAGATGTGCCACACTCATGCGCTTTTTGTGCATTTAACTCGGAAACCATTTCTGTCGTCAGTGGGTGGCAGACTTAATTAAAGTGACGAATATTTCCATATCCTGAGAAGCAAGCAATTGTCAGAAATCTCTATAATTGTAACAGAAAATAATATTCATCATTTGTTTCTAAATTGAAAACAGTTTGAAACAAAATCGACTCCAAGAGAATAACAAATAATCAGGAAGGAATTAATGGCGAGCAATGTCAGACTTATCGCCATATTTTATACAATTCTGGATTCTGAACATGCGACTGAATTGCCTCGTCATCATTATTTTAACATCTATAAATCAGCTCATATCTATAAATTATATTGCAAATTGCGGAGAGAAGGGCAATCAAACACATTTACATCCAGAGTCTATTAACGAGAAACATAAACTTTCTAAGATATTTACATATTTTAATATCTAAAGAAATAGTGGGTTTTATGTATTAATCCGACATATTTTATCACTTTAATCCATTAAAATTACCCATATTGAGTAGAGGTTCCGTTTATTTTTGTTTAAATAGTATATATTTTTCTTTTCGTCTACCGGCCTCAATATTCGAGAAATCTTATTAAAGAAAAAGCTGAGCGCACTGGCAACATTCAAAGCAAGATTTCTCGAATATTTACGCCGATAGGCGAAAATAAATAAAAAATAAATTTTAAAAAATGAACAGAGCGTCTACTCAAACGTGGTTATCCACTAAAAATAATGTTTAAAGTGGTAATATATTTACATATATAAATATAATATACATAAACAGGTGATATATAATATACATATACATGCAATATATAATATACACTGGCGAAAATAAGTTTAAGACTGATGGTTAAAGATTTATTTATTTCAGAATATGTTTCTAATAAAACAATATAAATTAGTTTTATTTTGTACACTTTATGCAGAATTTATTTCTCTTTCGAATGATGTAAAATTTGTAAATTTTTCTACAACTTGAAAATTTTTAATGCTGGATTAATTTAAATTATCCAAATTCCCCATAGCGAATTAATTGTATAAAAATGCTCAGTTATTACACTATGTAATGCATTAATGACCAGCCATGTGACCACCCATTTAGCAAATAATTTGCATAATAACCATGCAGTCTTAAACTTATTTTGCCGGCAAAAAGCCGTTAGTGAACCGCTAGCGGGTCGCCGGTGGCAACACCAGCGGAACACCGGTGGGCCCCTCTCAGGCGGCAGTGGTAACATTGCCAAAACGAACATACCGGAGGGCGCACAGCGGACCACCAGCAGTAAAAGCTAGTGGCATGCCACACAGGCTGGCATCTAGGAACCTGAAATCAAATATAGCTTACAAGTATTTTTTTTTAATTAGGAAAATAGAGATTAGCAACCTGATATCAAGTATAACCTAGAAGGTTTTATTAATTAGAAAAATAGAGATTAACAATGTCACTTCGAGGTTAACCTACAAGGCTTTTTTTAATTGGGAAAATAGAGATTAATAAGCTGACTTCGAGGTTAACCTACTAGGCTTTTTTTATTGGGAAAATAGAGATTAATAAGCTGACTTCGAGGTTAACCCAGAAGGTTTTTGTAAGGAAAACAGAAATTACCATGCTGACTTCGAGTATATCCTACTACGTTTTTTATTAAGAAAATAGATTAGCAAGGTGACTTCGATGTTAACCTACTAGGGTTTTTTTTTTTTTTTGTTTTTTTTTTTCACTAGAAAAATAGTGATTTGTAAGCTGACTTCGTGTATAACCTACTCGCTCCATTTTGTTTGTAAAAGAAGGAAAAAGTATACCGACTTTGAATTTAACGTACTTTTTTTCTTTAACTTACTTAACAAGCTTAACTTACTGGGTTCCTATTGGTTGAAAATGAAGGAAATATTATAGTTATACTGACTTCGCGTTTAACATACTAGATTCATTTTAATTGACTAAGAAGTGAAATGGATATTGACTTCGAAAAGAAGATTTTCATATACTGATTTCGAGTTTAACCTACTAGCTTCATTTTTCTTGAAGGGAATGGCACACTGACTTTGTATTTAACCTACTAGTTTTTTTTTTGTTTGTTTATTTATTTATTTATGCTGTCAAAGCAGAACAGTTTTATTTATATCGACATTAATCCACTAGGTTCATAGCTTATTAGAGACAACGAAAACGACAGTTTTATCAAATTCTCATTTGTGATTATTCAAGTAGCGAAAATTTAAAATTTAGCGAATTTACTGAATATTTTCATGTATTATATATTTTCATTTTGTAAAAATATAATGAATACACGAAATGATGGGATTTTTTTTTTTTTTTGCCTTGAGAAAGTCCACATTGGACGAATCGCGTTGGCAACTATTGCAGTTTTCCTATTGTCATTTATATTTATGAATAAACGGAATGATTATAAAATTTAAAATAAAACTAAAAATTATAAATTATAATTAATAATAATGAATTTATATAAATAATTACAAATTATATCAAAATTAAAATAAATATTTAGAATTTTAAAATATTTGTCTGCAGCTCATATGTTTGTGAGCTTTTAGGGATCTGTATATTACCTCATTCAGCAGCTCATATGTTTGTGAGCTTTTAGGGATCTGTATATTTTTAGGGATCTACCTCATTCAGCAGCTCATATGTTTGTGATGTTTGTGACTTTTGAGCTTTTTTGTGAGGGGATCTGTATATTACCTCATTCAGTAGCTCATATGTTTGTAGAGCTTTTTTGTGAGGGATCTGTATATTACCTCATTCAGTAGCTCATATGTTTGTGAGGGATTTTAGCTTTTAGGGATCTATTTACCTCATTCAGTAGCTCATATGTTTGTTTTAGGGATCTTTTCATTCAGTAGCTAATGGGATCTTTTGAGGATCTGTATATTACCTCATTCAGTAGCTCATATGTTTTTTTTAGTGAGCTTTAGGGATCTGTATATTACCTCATTCAGTAGCTCATATGTTTGTGAGCTTTTAGGGATCTTTATTTACCTCATTCAGTAGCTCATATGTTTGTGAGCTTTTAGGGATCTGTATATTACCTCATTCAGTAGCTCATATGTTTTGTGAGCTTTTAGGGATCTGTATATTACCTCATTCAGCAGCTCATATGTTTGTGAGCTTTTGGGATCTGTATATTACCTCATTCAGTAGCTCATATGTTTGTGTGAGCTTTTTAGGGATCTGTATATTACCTCATTCAGTAGCTCATATGTTTGTGAGCTTTTTAGGATCTGTATATTACCTCATTCAGTAGCTCATATGTTTGTGAGCTTTTAGGGATCTGTATATTACCTCATTCAGTAGCTCATATGTTTGTGAGCTTTTAGCTCAGGATCTGTATATTACCTCATTCAGTAGCTCATATGTTTGTGAGCTTTTAGGGATCTGTATATTACCTCATTCAGTAGCTCATATGTTTGTGAGCTTTTAGGGATCTGTATATTACCTCATTCAGTAGCTCATATGTTTGTGAGCTTTTAGGGATCTGTATATTACACTCATTCAGCAGCTCATATGTTTGTGAGCTTTAGGGATCTGTATATTACCTCATTCAGTAGCTCATATGTTTGTGAGCTTTTAGGATCTGTATATTACCTCATTCAGTAGCTCATATGTTTGGCTTTTAGATCTGTATATTACCTCATTCAGCAGCTCATATGTTTGTGAGCTTTTAGGGATCTGTATATTACCTCATTCAGTCAGCTCAGTAGCTCATGTTTGTGAGCTTTTGGATCTGTATATTACCTCATTCAGTAGCTCATATGTTTGTGGGCTTTTGGGGGTCTGTATATTACCTAATTCAGTAGCTCATATGTTTGTGAGCTTTTTGGGATCTGTATATTACCTCATTCAGTAGCTCATATGTTTGTGAGCTTTTAGGGATCTGTATATTACCTCATTCAGTAGCTCATATGTTTGTGAGCTTTTAGGGATCTGTATATTACCTCATTCAGTAGCTCATATGTTTGTGAGCTTTTAGGGATCTGTATATTACCTCATTCAGTAGCTCATATGTTTGTGAGCTTTTTAGGGTCTGTATATTACCTCATTCAGTAGCTCATATGTTTGTGAGCTTTTAGGGATCTGTATATTACCTCATTCAGTAGCTCATATGTTTGTGAGGTTTTAGGGATCTGTATATTACCTCATTCAGTAGCTCATATGTTTGTGAGCTTTTTTAGGGATCTGTATATTACCTCATTCAGCAGCTCATATGTTTGTGAGCTTTTAGGGATCTGTATATTACCTCATTCAGCAGCTCATATGTTTGTGAGCTTTTTTAGGGATCTGTATATTACCTCATTCAGTAGCTCATATGTTTGTGAGCTTTTTAGGATCTGTATATTACCTCATTCAGTAGCTCATATGTTTGTGGGCTTTTGGATCTGTATATTACCTCATTCAGTAGCTCATATGTTTGTGAGCTTTTTTAGGGATCTGTATATTACCTCATTCTCAGCTCATATGTTTGTGAGCTTTTAGGATCTGTATATTACCTCATTCAGTAGCTCATCTGTATTTACCTCATTCAGTAGCTCATATGTTTGTGAGCTTTTTGGGTATATTACCTCATTCAGTAGCTCATATGTTTGTGAGCTTTTTTGGGAGGATCTGTATATTACCTCATTCAGTAGCTCATATGTTTGTGAGCTTTTTAGGATCTGTATATTACCTCATTCAGTAGCTCATATGTTTGTGAGCTTTTGGGATCTGTATATTACTCATTCAGCAGCTCATATGTTTGTGAGCTTTTGGGATCTGTATATTACCTCATTCAGTAGCTCATATGTTTGTGAGCTTTTTCATAGGGATCTGTATATTACCTCATTCAGCAGCTTTTTGGGTCATATGTTTGTTTGAGCTTTTGGGGATCTGTATATTACCTCATTCAGTAGCTCTCCTATGTTTGTGAGCTTTTGGGGATCTGTATATTACCTCATTCAGTAGCTCATATGTTTGTGAGCTTTTAGGATCTGACCTCATTCAGTAGCTCATATGTTTGTGCTCATTTTCTGTATTACCTCATTCCTCTCATATGTTTGTGAGCTTTTAGGGATCTGTATATTACATTCAGTAGCTCATATGTTTGTGAGCTTTTTTAGGGATCTGTATATTACCTCATTCAGGGCTCATATGTTTGTGAGCTTTTAGGGATCTGTATATTACCTCATTCAGCAGCTCATATGTTTGTGAGCTTTTGGGGATCTGTATACCTCATTCACCTCATTCAGCTTTTAGCCTCATTCAGCATATGTTTGTGAGCTTTAGGGATCTCTATATTACCTCATTCAGTAGCTCATATGTTTGTGAGCTTTTTAGGGATCTGTATATATATTACCTCATTCAGTAGCTCATATGTTTGTGAGCTTTTTAGGGATCTGTATATTACCTCATTCAGTAGCTCATATGTTTGTGAGCTTTTAGCTCATGGATTTTTAGGGATCTGTATATTACCTCATTCAGTAGCTCATATGTTTGTTCAGTAGCTTTTTTGTGAGGGGATCATATTACCTCATTCAGTAGCTCATATGTTTGTGAGCTTTTTAGGGATCTGTATGTTATTACCTCATTCAGCAGCTCATATGTTTTGTGAGCTTTTGATGATCTGTATATTACCTCTCATTCAGTCATATGTTTGAGCTTTTTAGGGATCTGTATATTACCTCATTCAGTAGCTCATATGTTTTGTGAGCTTTGAGGATCTGTATATTACCTCATTCAGTAGCTCATATATTTTTAGTTTGGCTCAGGGATCTAATATTACCTCATTCAACAGCTCATGTTTGTGAGCTTTTGAGGATCTATATATTACCTCATTCAGTAGCTCATTGTTTGTGAGCTTTTAGGGATCTGTATATTACCTCATTCAGTAGCTCATATGTTTGTGAGCTTTTGGAATCTGTATATTACCTCATTCAGTAGCTCATATGTTTTTGTGATCTTTTTAGGGATCTGTAGCTATTGTTTGTGACCTCATTCAGTAGCTCATTGTTTGTGAGCTTTTAGGGATCTGTATATTACCTCATTCAGCAGCTCATATGTTTGTGAGCTTTTACCTCAGGGATTTTAGGGATCTGTATATTACCTCATTCATCCTTAGTAGCTCATATGTTTGCTCATTCAGAGCTTTTTTGTGAGGATCTGTATATTACCTCATTCAGTAGCTCATATGTTTGTGAGCTTTTTGGGATCTGTATATTACCTCATTCAGTAGCTCATATGTTTGTGTGCTTTAGGGATCTGTATATTACCTCATTCAGTAGCTCATATGTTTGTGAGCTTTTAGGGATCTGTATATTTTACCTCATTCAGTAGCTCATATGTTTGTGAGCTTTTAGGGATCTGTATATTACCTCATTCAGTAGCTCATATGTTTTGTGTATAGCTTTTCGGGATCTGTATATTACCTCATTCAGTAGCTCATATGTTTGTGAGCTTTTAGGGATCTGTATATTACCTCATTCAGCAGCTCATATGTTTGGAGCTTTTAGGGATCTGTATTTACCTCATTCAGCTCCTCATATGTTTGTGAGCTTTTAGGGATCTGTATATTACCTCATTCAGCAGCTCATATGTTTGTGAGCTTTTAGGGATCTGTATATTACCTCATTCAGCAGCTCATATGTTTGTGAGCTTTTAGGGATCTGTATATTACCTCATTCAGTAGCTCATATGTTTGTGAGCTTTTAGGGATCTGTATATTACCTCATTCAGTAGCTCATATGTTTGTGAGCTTTTAGGGATCTGTATATTACCTCATTCAGCAGCTCATATGTTTGTAGGCTTTTGCAGGGATCTGTATATTACCTCATTCAGTAGCTTATGTTTGTGAGCTTTGGGGATCTGTATTACCTCATTCAGCAGCTCATATGTTTGTGAGCTTTTTAGGGATCTGTATATTACCTCATTCAGCAGCTCCTATGTTTGAGCTTTTTAGGGATCTGTATATTACCTCATTCAGTAGCTCATATGTTTGTGAGCTTTTAGGGATCTGTATATTACCTCATTCAGCAGCTCATATGTTTGTGAGCTTTTAGGGATCTGTATATTACCTCATTCAGTAGCTCATATGTTTGTGAGCTTTTAGGGATCTGTATATTACCTCATTCAGCAGCTCATATGTTTGTGAGCTTTTAGGGATCTGTATATTACCTCATTCAGTAGCTCATATGTTTGTGAGCTTTAGGATCTTTTGTGGATCTATATTACCTCATTCAGTAGCTCATATGTTTGTGAGCTTTTTAGGATCTGTATATTACCTCATTCAGTAGCTCATATGTTTGTGAGCTTTTAGGATCTGTATATTACCTCTCATTCAGTAGCTCATATGTTTGTGAGCTTTTAGGGATCTGTATATTACCTCGTAAAAATGTCCTTTGAAACCTACTATTTGCAGTAGTATCATATTCTTTTCTATAAATTCAACACCTGTAATAGTTATTGGTTGAACTTGGTTTTAATTTTTTACTTTATAATATTCGAACATGAATGGAGTGAAGTGAATTGCTTAAGAAGGATATTATGTTGAAAATAAA
The DNA here is from genome assembly GCA_903632075.3 of Acanthosepion pharaonis. Lineage (NCBI taxonomy): Eukaryota > Metazoa > Mollusca > Cephalopoda > Sepiida > Sepiidae > Acanthosepion > Acanthosepion pharaonis. The sequence continues at coordinate 144,801 of CAHIKZ030000469.1, read as the reverse complement.
TATTAGCGTAGATGAAACATTTTTTTCATTGTACTACGGACTTAAAATATCAATATATATGTACACACACCCATTCGTAAATAATAATAATAATAATAATAATAATAATAATAATAATAATAATAATAATAATAATAAAGGCCGCGTTCCTCAGTCACCGGAATAAACTCTTCAACAATGAGACATCTGGTCACCAAAATCGGATTAACTGCAACCTTGGATTTGGTGACTTAATGCCAACAAATAAAAAACAGAATGGAATCACGAAGAGTATAAACATTTTCATGGCATTCTTTTTATTACACTCGAAAATCCACAAAAGAACATCAAGTATCATCACCAAATATAAATAGATATGGTAGGAACTGAAATAATACACTATTTCGACTTACATGAGAAATAAAAGACTCTCAAATGAAAAAATAAACCAGATCAAACCAAATATATGACAAAGTACAATAACCCATCACCCAAACAAAATTAGGTAAGAGTGGGAATAGATAAAATAAAAGAGAATGAGATACAAACTAAAAAATGAGATATGAAATAATGATCTCTCCATGAATAAAACATAAGAATCTTGCTACGAAATAAACAATTGCACTGATTCATATTCTGCCATTGATGAAGATGAATCCATTGAAATTAGAGCAGAATCTCTTGAAAACCAGAGACTTGAAATCACTGAAGCGAAAAACGACATCATTCAAATAATCAGCAAAATAACTAACCCCAAAAATGTCACCGACTTCCAAAAATAATCAGCAAAATAACTAATCCCAAAAATGTCACCGACTTCCAAAAATTCATGACAAATTCCAATAAATATCCTTTACAAACATATAACGATGTGTTGCAAAAATTGTTAACAAAGAGACCACTGGAAATAGAGAAGTAAATAATGTCATCTATGCAACAGCTTTACCAGCTAATGGAAAACCTAATTTCAAGACAAAGAAAAGATAAGAAAACAGGGAAAAAAGCCCACTGGGAAGGCAAAATTAAATCGAAAAATTGAAGAAAAAAGATGTGAATTATCAATAGTAGATGAGATTTCAAGAAATTCAAATGAAAAGCAGGAAAATCAAGCGGAAATATAAAATCAAAATAGTAAATGAAATTCCACTAATCAAAGAAATACTTAAAAAGAAACTGCAAAAAAAGGCACAATGAACAAAAACGATATGGAAAGTGTTGTTTGGTTTTATGGACAAAATAAGAGATTCCGAATGGAACTCAAAAATGTTTTACAGGGAAATTGGAAAAGCAGTTATAGAAGTCAAAAAGCCATCATCTATATATAAGTTCAAACATTTTGGGAGACTATTTAGAGCAACCCAAAGGAATATAATCCCAATAAAGAGTGGATCAAAAGAGAACAAAAAAGAAAGACGGATAAATCTGTGAAAGAATGGAAATATATAACCAGGAATAATGTAAGGCACGTTTTAACAGAATCCCAAAAATGGAAATACCCAGGAAATTGCAAGTTACTTAACTTTTGGATCTATCATCTGTCATCAGTCCATAAAACCCTTGCGCAAACTTTATCAATGTTAATGAAATTCTAAAATGTATCACTGAAAGTATTACATATCTCCTACCAAAAAACGGGTGAAACGGATGATCCAAAAAATTATAGGCCAATAACATGTCTGTTCACCACATATAAATTGATCACGTATTTTCTGACGAACAGTACTTACACTTATTTCGATGAAAACATTCTTCCCCTGGAACAGGTAGGATGTTGAAGATGTTCATATGGTTGCAAAGATCAACTGCTAATACATAAAATGATCCTGGAAAATTGCAGGAAAAAGGTAGAAATTTCTGTAGAGCTTGAATTGATTACTGTAAAGCATTTGATAATGTATCACACCCTTCGATACTTAAGGCTTTGTAAATATACAACGTTTCCTCGGTGATAGTAAATTTCCTTAAATATATGGACTGTGGTAAACCACATTATCCCTATATCACACCAAAGACACTGCCACTTCCAGTTGCATGAATATCTGACGAGTAACCTTTCAAAGAGACTCTCTGTCATCACTTCTGTCTGTCCTTTACTCCCCTTTCGTATAGACTAAACAGTAATAACTACCTGCAGGATGTCAATACTGTAAAATGTTCCAGTGATGACATCAGTCTGAATTTCGGATTAGTTAATGCGCAAAAGTAACATTGAAGAGAATTACAGAAACACATTCAATAGATTTCAATTTTGTCACAAAGATTAGGGAACTGGCACCAAAAGAAGCTTGGGGGTCAGCGAAAGAGATGAAATGTGGCCCACGGAAAAGAAGGAAAGTAAGAAAAGAATAAAATATGCTTGTGTGTCTGGTGTTAAACACCGAATTGAATTGACAGGACAGAATATCAGCCATAAATACTTTATCTGTTCCAATGGTACTATACAGTTTCAGAATCCTTAACTGGACATTGGCTGAGATTAAGTGAATGAATGCCAAAACGCGAAATCTTCTCACTTGCCACCACATGCATCATCTTAAGGCTGATATTGATCGTCCTGTGTATTTCCAGATCCCGAGGAGGAAGAGGATTAGTTCAACTAGAAAAGTCTTACAAAATAGAACAATCGAGCTTCAAAGATACCTGGAAACTACATAAGACGATGGCAGATTATTATCTGCTGCAAAGAACTTGAAAGAATTAAGAAGCTATATTCAGTAATAAAGGAAACGAACAAATTCAAAAAGGAATTTCAAGCGGAGGAAAAAATGCAAATAAACCATAACACACCAACTGCGGTGGCAAAGAACCTAAGAAAGAAAACAAAAGCAAGTGCAATGTACGAAATGCAGATAAGCCTCTTCATGTTCAATACTCTGCCCGTAGCAAACAAGCTGATGTAGACAAACCCCGTACCCATCGTTACGTATTGAAGGGTTTAAAAGCTGGAACCGAAAAGTTTATTTTTTTAGCTGCATAGGTAAACGCTTGCTAACAAGAAACTGCCAAGCACACATACTGAAAAATTGTGGTAACCCAAAACATAGATTCTGTGATAAATATCCAAAAACAATTGATCACTTTGCATCAGGTGGCACAGTGTTAGCACCCACTGAATATAAAACTCGGCATGATACAGTGGGCCAATATCTGCCCTGGAAAATATGCAATTTATACGGGAAGGAAACAGTAATAAACTGATATCAACATCACCCAGACCCGGTTACACAGATAGGAACTGTAACAATTTTATGGGATTTTACAATACACACAGGCAAAACTATCAAAGCTAATCGTGATGACATCGTAATTAAATGCCACAAGAACGGAATGTGCTTTCTTATTGACATGGCAGTTTCTGCAAATTGTAATGTATCTTTAACTTCCGGATAGTCCATGCCTTAAAGGAATACAAAATATTGTACTCACACAGTACGAAGAGCTTTATCTATGTAAAATGTGTAGGATCTTTGCGTTTCTTTTTTGTTTGTTTTGTTGGTTTTTATTTTTTTTTTTTGGTGGGGGTTGTTTTTTTGTTAAAACATTATCGGTGAATGATGTCTTGAAGTCATTTCTGACTTTAGGTCTATGGTTGGGCCCGGAAGGAAATGTGTAAAGAGAAGAAATTAAAGGAAATAATAATAATAATTATGCTTTCCATTTTTTGTTGCGAGTATGACTGTTTTCTAGAGTGGCTAGCTAATATTTGTTGAAGGCGCTTGCTCAGGTACATTAGTGTTTCTTCAAGCTGTGACTCTGCAGGGCGCGGACATTATTTAGAGTTTCGAGGCGTGGTCAGTAGCTGGACAAGATCAATAAAATCAAACACTATGCCATGATGAGTTGTAAATTCGTCCCACCACAATCATTAAGGAATTTCCCAAAATTTAATTTAACCAGTTTCACTCACAAGGCTTAGGTCAACACATAGTATGGTTTGCAGACAATTTCCAATGATATCGTGTGCTTGGATCATCTCCCTAGGTCAATATTATCAATAAGTTTCCTCTTTGACAAATCCATCATGGCAAGATTTGAACTCGGCTCTCATAGTCAGAATGTTAATGTTCTAACCCTTCAGCTAAATAATAATAATAATTAGAGTTTCCAGCTATTATTATTATTATAATTATCCATCTACTAGGGCGGCTAGCCAATCCCTATTGCTGACGTTCGCTCAGGCATATTTGTGCTTGTTCAACACCCACAGAGCCAATTTGTTGTTTATACTGCAACCATGCTGAGCAGACCTTAGTTGCAGTTTCTGGGAGATATCGTGTTATTTAGCATGATCAACAATCTGAACAATGCCAGCACATTCACACCCTCGGTCACGATGACTGTGACTTCATGCTAGCACAGCTATCGACGGCCCCCGCATAGTATGGGTTTCAGACATTTCCCAGTAGTGTCGTGCGTTTGGATTGTCTTTCAATGCCAATGTTATCAACAAGTTTCCTTTTTGACAAATCGATCATGTCGAGATTTGAACTTGACTCTCAGTGTCGGTATGTTAATTATCTAACCTTTCGACTAAATATATACATATATTCATGATATTAAGTCGTGTTTTAAATGCGTTACATTTTATAAAGAATGTTGAAGTAAAATACGAAAGTTTACAAAGAAATTACTTTTTAACCTGTTTCTAATAGTTGCGTTTATATTATGCTGAAATTTCGAAAGTTCATTTGAGCGGTAAATGCTTTAGCAACACTGTAAAGACTTCAAACTTTTGGAAATGCATATTTGCAATAAGATATGAAAAAAAAAATTAAATACTTTTTGTTTATATTTTTGGTTTTAATTTTCAAAGTTGACCGCATATCTAAATTTCTTGCTATAAAACCTGCGATTGTTTGCTTGTATTCGTTTTGAGTCCGGACAAATAAAATGTAACTTAACTCGAAAACGAACATGGGATATGTGGTACAAGGTCAATTTAGAACCTAAATAGACATTTATGTTTAAATTGGAAAAAAAGACATCTTTTTATACGACAGTGGATAAATGAAAATAGCTAATTTGCTTATTCTATGAAAAAATTAAAAACGGCGAGTACAGAAAATGGAAAGATTGATTGGAATATTTATATTCACTTCACAAAAGAGCTCTCTGGAAAGGCAAAAATATTAGGTGAAATGCCGGTCTCTAAGATATCTGTATTCACTTCACAAAAGAGCTTTCTGGAAAGGCAAAATATCAGGTGAAATGCTGGTCTCTGAGATATCTGTATATTCACAAAAGCTCTCTGGAAAGGCAAAAATATTAGGTTCACAAAAATTCACTTCAGCTTTCTGGAAAAGCAAAAAATATCAGGTGAAATGCCGGTCTCTGAGATATCTGTATTCACTTCACAAAAGAGCTGTCTGGAAAGTAAAAATATCAGGTGAAATGCCGGTCGCTGAGATATCTGTATTCACTTCACAAAAGAGCTTTCTCAAAAAGAGCTCTGGAAAAAATATTAGGTGAAATGCCGGTCTCTAAGATATCTGTATTCACTTCAAAAAGAGCTTTCTGGAAAGGCAAAAAAAAATGCTGGTGTCTATCAAGAGCTCTCTGAAAGGTGAAATGTTGGTCTCTAAGATATCTGTATTCACTTCAAAAAAGAAAAATATTAGGTTTCTGGAAATTCACTTCAAAAATGAGCAAAAATATTAGGTGAAATGCTGGTCTCTCTAAGATATCTGTATTCACTTCACAAAAAGAGCTTTCTGGAAAGGCAAAAATATTAGGTGAAATGCCTGGTCTCTAAAATATCTGTATTCACTTCACAAAATTCAGCTTTCTGGAAAGGCAAAAATATTAGGTGAAATGCCGGTCTCTAAGATATCTGTATTCACTTCAAAAAAAGCTCTCTGGAAAGGTAAAAATATTAGGTGAAATGCTGGTCTCTAAGATATCTGTATTCACTTCACAAAATAGCTTTCTGGAAAGGCAAAATATTAGGTGAAAAATGCTGAAATGCCGGTCTCTAAGATATCTGTATTCACTTCACAAAAGAGCTGTCTGGAAAAGGCAAAAATATTAGGTGAAATGCTGGTCTCTAAGATATCTGTATTCACTTCACAAAAAAGCTTTCTGGAAAAGCAAAAATATTAGGTGAAATGCCGGTCTCTGAGATATCTGTATTCACTTCACAAAATGAGCTTTCTGGAAAGGCAAAAATATCAGGTGAAATGCTGGTCTCTAAGATATCTGTATTCACTTCAAAAGAGCTCTCTGAAAAAGCAAAAAATATCAGGTGAAATGCTGGTCTCTAAGATATCTGCTTCATTCAAAAAGAGCTCTCTGAAAAAGCTCTCTGAAAGGCAAAAATATCAGGTGAAATGCCGGTCTCTAAGATATCTGTATTCACTTCACAAAAGAGCTTTCTGGAAAGGTAAAAATATTAGGTGAAATGGTCTGGTATTCTCTAAAAAGAGCTTTCTGGAAAGATATCTGCATTCTCTAAGATATCTGTATTCACTTCACAAAATAGCCCTCTGGAAAGGCAAAAATATGAGGTGAAATGCCGGACTCTAAGATATCTGTATTCATTTCACAAAAGAGCTCTCTGGAAATGTAAAAATATCAGGTGAAATGCCGGTCTCTAAGATAATTCATGTATTCAAAATATCAGGTGAAAAGAGGTCTCTAAGATATCTGTATTCACTCAAAAGGCAAAAAAATATTAGGTGAAATGCCGGTCTCTAAGATATCTGTATTCACTTCACAAAAGAGCTTTCTGGAAAAGCAAAAATATCAGGTGAAATGCCGGTCGCTGAGATACCTGTATTCACTTCACAAAAGAGCTCTCTGGAAAGGTAAAAATATCAGGTGAAATGCCGGTCGCTGAGATATCTCTATTCACTCTCTGAAAGGCAAAAAATATCAGGTGAAATGCCTGTCTAAGATTTCTGGAAAAAAAGAAACTCAAAAAGGCATATCAGGTGAAATGCCGGTCTCTAAGATATCTGTATTCACTTCAAAAATGAGCTTACTGGAAAGGCAAAAATATTAGGTGAAATGCCGGTCTCTAAGATATCTGTATACACTTCACAAAAGAGCTGTCTGGAAAGGCAAAAATATCAGGTGAAATGCCGGTCTCTAAGATATCTGTATTCACTTCAAAAAGAGCTCTCTGGAGAGGCAAATATATTAGGTGAAATGCCGGTCTCTAAGATATCTGTATTCACTTCACAAAAGAGCTCTCTGGAAATGTAAAAATATTAGGTGAAATGCCGGTCTCTAAGATATCTGTATTCACTTCAAAAAAGAGCTCTCTGGAAAGGTAAAAATATCAGGTGAAAAAAGAGCCTGCCGGTCTCTAAGATATCTGTATTCACTTCAAAGAGCTCTCTGGAAAGGCAAAATATCCCATGAAATGCCGGTCTCTAAGATATCTGTATTCACTTCACAAAAGAGCTCTCTGGAAAGGCAAAAATATCAGGTGAAATGCCGGTCTCTAAGATATCTGTATTCACTTCACAAAAAGAGCTCTGAAAGCTCTCTGGAAAGGCAAAATATTAAAGGTGAAATGCCGGTCTCTAAGATATCTGTATTCACTTCACAAAAGAGCTCTCTGGAAAGGCAAAAATATTAGGTGAAATGCCGGTCTCTAAGATATCTGTATTCACTTCACAAAAGAGCTTTCTGGAAAGGTAAAAAATATTAGGTCTCTAAATGCCGGTCTCTAAGAAATCTGTAGCATTTTCTAAGATAGCTCTCTGAAAGGCAAAAATATCAGGTGAAATGCCGGTCTCTAAGATATCTGTATTCACTTCAAAAAAGAGCTTTCTGAAAGGCAAAAATATCAGGTGAAATGCCGGTCTCTGGAGATATCTGTATTCACTTCACAAAAAGCTCTCTGGAAAGGCAAAAAATATCAGGTGAAATGCCGGTCTCTAAGATATCTGCATTCACTTCACAAAAGAGCTCTCTGGAAAGGCAAAATATATAGGTGAAATGCCGGTCGCTAAGATATCTGTATTCACTTCACAAATGAGCTTTCTGGAAAGGCAAAAATATATCAGGTGAAATGCTGGTCTCTAAGATATCTGTATTCACTTCAAAAAGAGCTTTCTGGAAAGGCAAAAATATTAGGTGAAATGCTGGTCTCTAAGATATCTGTATTCACTTCACAAAAGCTTTCTGGAAAGGCAAAAATATCAGGTGAAATGCCGGTCTCTAAGATATCTCACTTCATTTCAAAAAAAGCTCTCTGAAAAGCAAAATATTCAGGTGAAATGCCGGTCTCTAAGATATCTGGTATTCACTTCAAAAAAGAGCTTTCTGAAAGGTAAAAATATTAGGTGAAATGCTGGTCTCTAAGATATCTGTATTCATTCACAAAAGAGCTCTCTGGAAAGGTAAAAAATATTAGGTGAAATGTTCTCTAAGATATCTGTATTCACTTCACAAAAGAGCTCTCTGAAAGGCAAAATATTAGGTGAAATGCCGGTCTCTAAGATATCTGTATTCACTTCACAAAAATGATCTGTCTGGAAAGGCAAAAATATCAGGTGAAATGCAGATCTCTAAGATATCTGTATTCACTTCACAAAAAAGCTCTCTGGAAAGGCAAAAATATTAGGTGAAATGCCGGTCTCTAAGATATCTGTATTCACTTCACAAAAGAGCTTTCTGGAAAGGCAAAAATATTAGATGAAATGCTGGTCTCTAAGATATCTGTATTCACTTCACTTTTCTGGAAAGAAAAAATATCGAGAAATGCTGGTCTCTGGTATTCACTTAACAAAAGAGCTTTCTGGAAAAATATCCAGGTGAAATGCCGGTCTCTAAGATATCTTGTATTCACTTCACAAAAGAGTCTGGAAAGGTAAAAATATTAGATGAAATGCTGGTCTCTAAGATATCTGTATTCACTTCAAAAAATAGCTTTCTGGAAAAGCAAAAAATATCGGTGAAATGCCGGTCTCTAAGATATCTGTATTCATTTCACAAAGAGCTCTCTGGAAAGGTAAAATATCAGGTGAAATGCCGGTCTCTAAGATATCTGTATTCACTTCAAAAGAGCTTTCTGGAAAGGCAAAAATATTAGGTGAAATGCCGGTCTCTAAGATATCTGTATTCACTTCAAAAAGAGCTTTCTGGAAAGGTAAAAATATTAGGTGAAATGCCGGTCTCTAAGATATCTGTATTCACTTCACAAAAGAGCCTCTTGAAAAAAAAAAAGAGATCTGGAAAGGCAAAAATATTAGGTGAAATGCCGGTGGTGTCTGTATTCACTTCAAAAAAGAGCTCCCTGGAAAGGCAAAAATATTAGGTGAAATGCCGGTCTCTAAAATATCTGCATTCACTTCAAAAAGAGCTTTCTGAAAAGCAAAAAATATCGGTGAAATGCCGGTTCTAAGATATCTGTATTCACTTCAAAAAATGAGCTGTCTTGAAAGGCAAAAAATATCAGGTGAAATGTGTTCTAAGATATCTGTATTCACCACAAAAGAGCTCTCTGGAAGGCAAAAATATCAGGTGAAATGGTCTCTCTAAGATATTGCATACACTTCACAAAAGAGCTGTCTGGAAAGGCAAAAATATCAGGTGAAATGGAGATCTCTAAGATATCTGTATTCACTTCACAAAAGAAAAAAAAAAAATATTAGGTGAAATGCCGGTCTCTAAGATATCTGTATTCACTTCACAAAAGAGCTTTCTGGAAAGGCAAAATATTAGATGAAATGCTGGTCTCTAAGATATCTGTATTCACTTCACAAAAGAGCTCTCTGGAAAGGCAAAATATCAGGTGAAATGCCGGTCTCTAAGATATCTCCATTCACTTCACAAAAAAAGAGCTTTCTGGAAAGGTAAAAATATTAGGTGAAATGCTGGTCTCTGAGATATCTGTATTCAAAAAAGAGCTTTGGAAAGGCAAAAATATGAGGTGATGCGGGTCTCTAAGATATCTGTATTCATTTCACAAAAGAGCTCTCTGGAAAAATAAAAATATCAGGTGAAATGCCGGTCGCTGAGATATCTGTATTCAATGCAAAAAAGAGCTTTCTGAAAGGGCAAAATATCAGGTGAAATGCCGGTCTGTAAGATATCTGTATTCACTTCATTAAAAGAGCTCTCTGGAAAAGCAAAATATTAGGTGTAATGCTGGTCTCTAAGATATCTGTATTCACTTTCAAAGGAGCTGTCTGAAAGGCAAAAATATTGGGTGAAATGCCAGGTCTCTAAGATATCTGTATTCACTTCAAAAAAGAGCTCTCTGGAAAGGCAAAAATATTAGGTGAAATGCCGGTCTCTAAAGATATCTGTATTCACTTCACAAAAGAGCTTTCTGGAAATGTAAAATATCAAATGAAATGCTGGTTTCTAAGATATCTGTATTCACTTCCACAAAGATCTCTCTGAAAAAGGCAAAAATATCAGGTGAAATGCCGGCCTCTAAAATATCTGTATTCATTCACTAAAAAGAGCTCTCTGGAATGGCAAAAATATTAGGTGAAATACCGGTCTCTAAGATATCTGTATTCACTTCACAAAAGAGCTCTCTGGAAAGGCAAAATATTAGGTGAAATGCCGGTCTCAAAGATATCTGTATTCACTTCACAAAAAGAGCTTTCTGGAAAGGCAAAAATTAGGTGAAATGCCGGTCTCTAAGATATCTGTATTCACTTCACAAAAAAGAGCTCTCTGGAAGGCAAAAATATTAGGTGAAATGCCGATCTAAGATATCTGTATTCACTTCAAAAAAGAGCTCTCTGGAAAAGCAAAATATCAGGTCTCTAAAATGCCGGTCTCTGGAAAGAAAATATCTGTATTCATTCTTCACAAAAGAGCTCTTTCTGGAAAGGTAAAAATATTAGGTGAAATGCCGGTCTCTAAGATATCTGGTATTCACTTCAAAAGAGCTTTCTGAAAGGCAAAATATTAGGTGAAATGCCGGTCTCTAAGATATCTGTATTCACTTCAAAAAGAGCTCTCTGAAAGGCAAAAATATCAGGTGAAATGCCGGTCTCTAAGATATCTTATTGACTTCACAAAAGAGCTCTCTGGAAACGCAAAAATATTAGGGTGAAATGCCGTCTCTAAGATATCTGTATTCACTTCACAAAAGAGCTTTCTGGAAATGTAAAAAAATAGGTGAAATGCTCTCTAAGATATCTGTATTCACTTCACAAAAGAGCTTTTTGAAAGGCAAAATATTAGGTGAAATGCCGGTCTCTAAAATATCTGTATTCATTCACAAGAGAGCTTCAAAATATTAGGTGAAATGCCGGTCTCTAAGATATCTGGAATGGAAAAGAGCTTTCTGGAAGGTAAAAAAATTAGGTGAAATGCCGGTCTCTGAGATATCTGTATTCACTTCAAAAAGAGCTCTCTGAAAGGCAAAAAATATTAGGTGAAATGCCGGTCTCTAAGATATCTGTATTCACTTCACAAAAGAGCTCTGGAAGGCAAAAATATTAGGTGAAATGCCGGTCTCTAAGATATCTGTATTCACTTCACAAAGAGCTTTCTGGAAAGGCAAAATATCAGGTGAAATGCCGGTCTCTAAGATATCTGTATTCACTTCACAAAAAGAGCTCTCTGAAAGGGTAAAATATCAGGTGAAATGCCCGTCTCTAAGATATCTTTATTCACTTCACAAAAGAGCTTTCTGGAAAGGCAAAAATATTAGCTGAAATGCCGGTCTCTAAGATATCTGTATTCACTTCACAAAAGAGCTCTCTGAAAGGCAAAAATATTAGAATTGCTGGTCTCTAAAATGCCGGTCTCTAAGATATCTGTATTCACTTCAAAAAAGAGCTTTCTGGATAAGCAAAAAAATTTTGTTGAAATGCCGGTCTCTAAGATAACTGTATTCACTTCAAAAAAGAGCTTTCAGAAAGGCAAAATATCGGAATGAAATGCCGGTCTCTAAGATATCTGTATTCACTTCAAAAAGAGCCTTCTGGAAAAAATATTAGGTGAAAATGGTAAAATATCTGTCAGAGTGAAAAGCAAGAATTGGGCGAAATGCCGGTGAGATATCTGTATTCACTTCAAAAAAACATAAGAAATGCTTCGCTGAGAATCTGTATTGACTTCAGCAAAAAAATATTAGTGGAAATGGCAAGATATCTGAAATGCCGGTCTGCTAAGATATCTGTATTCACTTCAAAAAGAGCTGTCTGAAAGGCAAAAATATTAGGGTGAAATGCCGGTCTCTAAGATATCTGTATTCACTTCACAAAAGCTCTCTGGAAAGGTAAAAATATTAGGTTGCCGGTCTCTAAGATATCTGTAATCACTGTCTCTGGAAAGGCAAAAATATCAGGTGAAATGCCGGTCTCTAAGATATCTGTATTCACTTCACAAAAGAGCTTTCTGGAAAGGCAAAATATCATAGTGAAATGCCGGTCTCTAAGATATCTGTATTCACTTCACGAAAGATTCTGGAAAGGCAAAATATCAGGTGAAATGCCGGTCGCTGAGATATCTGCTCTGGAAAGGCAAAATATCAGGTGAAATGCTGGTCTCTAAGATATCTGTATTCACTTCACAAAAGAGCTTTCAGGAAAGGTTTCTGGAAATGCCGGTCTCTAAAATCTTATTCTTCAAAAAAGATCTGGGTAAAGGCAAAATATCTATTCACTTCATAAAAGATTGACTTCTCTGAAAGGCAAAAATAAGGCCGGTGAAAATGCCGGTTCTCCTAAGATATCTGGTTCATTCTTCACAAAGAGAAGCTTTCTGTAAAAGCAAAAATATTAGGTGAAATGCCGGTCTCTAAGAAAGGCAAAAAAGCTCTCTGGAAAGGCAAAAATATAAGGTGAAATGCCGGTCTCTAAGATATCTGTATTTCACTTCACAAAAGAGCTCTCTGGAAAGGCAAAAAATATCAAGATATCTGTAAATGCTGGTCTCAAAGATATCTGTATTCACTTCAAAAAAGAGCTGTCTGGAAAGGCAAAATATTAGGTGAAATGCCGGTCGCTAAGATATCTGTATTCACTTCACAAAGAGAGCTTTCTGGAAAGGCAAAAATATTAGGTGAAATGCCGGTTCTAAGATTCTGTATTCACTTCACAAAAGAGAGCTCTGGAAACGCAAAAATATTAGGTGAAATGCCGGTCTCTAAGATATCTGTATTCCTTCAAAAAAGAGCTCTGGAAAGGCAAAAATATTAGGTGAAATGCCGGTCTCTAAGATATCTGTATTCACTTCACAAAAGAACAAAATATTAGGTGAAATGCCGGTCTCTAAGATATCTGTATTCACTTCAAAAAAGAGCTGGATAGGCAAAAATATCAGGTGAAATGCCGGTCTCTAAGATATCTGTATTCACTTCACAAAGAGCTCTCTGGAAAAAAAATATCAGGTGAAATGCCAGTCTCTAAGATATCTGTATTCACTTCACAAAAATAGCTGTATGGAAAGGCAAAAAATCAGGTGAAATGCTTGTCGCTAAGATATCTGTATTCACTTCACAAAAGAGCTTTCTGAAAGGTGAAAATATTAGTTGAAATGCCGTATCTAAGATATCTGTATTCACTTCACAAAAGAGCTTCTGGAAAGGCAAAAATATTAGGTGAAATGCTGGTCTCTAAGATATCTGTATTCACTTCAATAAAAGAGCTTTCTGAAAAGTAAAATATTAGGTGAAAATGCCGGTATCTAAGATATCTGTATTTGGTGAAATGCTGTTCAAAAAGCTTCTGGAAAAGGTAAAATATTAGGTGAAATGCTGGTCTCTAAGATATCTGTATTCACTTCACAAAAGAGCTCTCTGGAAAGGCAAAAAATATTGCGGTCTCTAAGATATCTGTATTCACTTCACAAAAGGGGAAAATATCAGGTGTAATGCTGGTCTCTAAGATATCTGTATTCACTTCAAAAAAGAGCTCTCTGGAAAAGCAAAAATATTTGGTGAGCCTCTCAAATGCCGGTCTCTAAGATATCTGTATTCACTTCAAAAGAGCCTCTGAAAGGCAAAATATTAGGTGAAATGCCGGTCTCTAAGATATCTTTATTCACTTCACAAAAAGAGCTTTCTGAAAATGTAAAATATTAGGTGAAATGCTGGTTTCTAAGATATCTGTATTCACGTCACAAAGAGCTGTCTGGAAATGTAAAAAATATTAGGTGAAATGCTTAAATTCTCTAAAATATCTGTATTCACTTCACAAAAAGAGCTCTCTGAAACGCAAAAAATATTAGAAATGCTAAATATATTTGTTGAAAAAAATATTAGGTGAAATGCTGGTCTCTAAGATATCTGTATTCACTTCACAAAAGAGCTTTCTGAAAGGCAAAATATAGGTGAAATGCTGGTCTCTAAGATATCTGTATTCATTTCACAAAAGAGCTCTCTGAAAGGCAAAAATATTAGGTGAAATGCTGGTCTCTAAGATATCTGTATTCACTTCACAAAAAGAAAAGGCTCTGGAAAGGCAAAATATTAGGTGAAATGCCGGTCTCTAAGATATCTGTATTCACTTCACAAAAGAGCTCTCTGGAAAGGCAAAATATCAGGTGAAATGCCGGTCTCTAAGATATCTGTATTCACTTCAAAAAAGAGCTCTGAAAGGCAAAATATTCAGGTGAAATGCCGGTCTCTAAAGATATCTTTATTCACTTCACAAAAGAGCTTACTGGAAAGGCAAAAATATTAGGTGAAATGCCGGTCTCTAAGATATCTGTATTCACTTCACAAAAGAGCTCTCTGAAAGGCAAAAATATTAGGTGAAAAATGCCGGTCTCTAAGATATCTGTATTCACTTCACAAAAGAGCTCTCTGAAAGGCAAAAATATTAGGTGAAATGCCGGTCTCTAAGATATCTGTATTGACTTCACAAAAGAGCTAAAGGCAAAATATTAGGTAAATGCCGGTCTCTGAGATATCTGTATTCACTTCAAAAAGAGCTTAAAAGGCAAAAATATTAGCTGAAATGCCGGTCTCTAAGATATCTGTATTCACTCAAAAGAGCTCTTGAAAGGCAAAAGATTTAGGTGAAATGCTGGTCTCTAAGATATCTGTATTCACTTCAGGTGAAAAATATCAGGTGAAATGCCGGTCGCTGAGATATCTGTATTCACTTCACAAAGAGCTCTCTGAAAGGCAAAAATATTAGGTGAAATGCCGGTCTCTAAGATATCTGTATTCACTTCACAAAAAGAGCTCTCTCTGAAAGGCAAAATATTAGGTGAAATGCCGGTCTCTAAGATATCTGTATTCACTTCACAAAAGAGCTCTGGAAATTCAGCAAAAAAAGATCAGGTGAAATGCAGGTCCGGTCGCTAAGATATCTGTATTCACTTCAAAAAGAGCTCTCTGGAAAGGCAAAAATATTAGGTGTAATGCTGTTCTCTAAGATATCTGTATTCACTTAAAAAAGAGAGCTCTCTGGAAAGGCAAATATATTAGGTGAAATGCCGGTCTCTAAGATATCTGTATTCACTTCACAAAAGAGCTCTCTGGAAAGGCAAAAATATCAGGTGAAATGCCGGTCTCTAAGATATCTGTATTCACTTCACAAAAGAGCTTTCTGGAAAGGTAAAAATATTAGGTGAAATGCTGGTCTCTAAGATATCTGTATTCACTTCACAAAAGAGCTCTCTGGAAAGGCAAAAATATTAGGTGAAATGCGGTCTCTAAGATATCTGTATTCACTTCAAAAAGAGCTTTCTGGAAAATCAAAATATTAGCTGAAATGCCGGTCTCTAAGATATATCTGTATTCACTTCACAAAAGAGCTCTCTGAAAGGCAAAAATATTAGGTGAAATGCCGGTCGCTAAGATATCTGCATTCACTTCACAAAAGAGCTTTTCTGGAAAAGCAAAAATATTAGGTGAAATGCCGGTCCCTAAGATATCTGTATTCACTTCAAAAGAGCTTGGAAAGGTAAAAATATTAATGAAATGCCAGTCTCTAAGATATCTGTATTCACTTCAAAAAAGAGCTGTCTGGAAAGGCAAAAAATATTAGGTGAAATGAAGATATCTGTATTCACTTCACAAAAGAGTCTCTGGAAAGGAAAAATATCTGTGAAATGCTGGTCTCTAAGATTCTGTTTCACAAAAAGAGTTTCTGGTAAAAAAAAAATATCAGGTGAAATGCTCTGGAAATTCTGTAAAAAAAGAGCCTTGAAGGGCAAAATGAAATGCTGTCTCTAAGATATCTGTATTCACTTCAAAAAGAGCTCTCTGGAAGGCAAAATATTAGGTGAAATGCGGTCTCTAAGATATCTGTATTCACTTCACAAAAGAGCTCTCTGGAAAGGCAAAATATTAGGTGAAATGCCGGTTTCTAAGATATCTGTATTCACTTCAAAATGAGATCTTCTGGAAAGGCAAAAATATCAGGTGAAATGTTGGTCTAAGATATCTGTATTCACTTCACAAAAGAGCTCTCTGGAAGGTAAAAATATTAGGTGAAATGCCGGTCTCTAAGATATCTGTATTCACTTCACAAAAGAGCTCTTCTGGAAGGCAAAATATTAGGTGAAATGCCGGTCTCTAAGATATCTGTATTCACTTAAAAAAGAGCTTTCTGAAAGGCAAAAATATCAGGTGAAATGCCGGTCTCTAAGATATCTGTTATTCACTTCACAGAGCTTTCTGAAAGGCAAAAATATTAGGTGAAATGTCGGTCTCTAAGATATCTGTATTCACTTCAAAAAGAGCTCTTGAAAAGCAAAATATTAGGTGAAATGCTGGTCTCTAAGATATCTGTATTCACTTCACAAAAAGAGCTTTCTGGAAAGGCAAAAATATCAGGTGAAATGCCGGTCTCTAAGATATCTGTATTCACTTCAAAAATGAGCTCTTCTGGAAAGGCAAAAATATTAGGTGAAATGCCGGTCTCTAAGATATCTGTATTCACTTCAAAAAGAGCTCTCTGAAAGGCAAAAATATTAGGTGAAATGCCGGTCTCTAAGATATCTGTATTCACTTCACAAACGAGCTGTCTGGAAAGGCAAAATATCAGGTGAAATGCTGGTCTCTAAGATATCTGTATTCACTTCACAAAAAAGCTCTCTGGAAAAAAGCAAAAATATTAGGTGAAATGCTGGTCTCTAAGATATCTGTATTCACTTCACAAAAGAGCTTTCTGGAAAGGCAAAAATATTAGGTGAAATGCAGGTCTCAAGATATCTGTATTCACTTCATAAATGAGCTCTCTGGAAAGGCAAAAAATATCAGGTGAATGCTGGTCTCTAAGATATCTGTATTCACTTCACAAAATAGCTTTCTGGAAAGGTAAAAAATATTAGGTGAAATGCTGGTCTCTAAGATATCTGTATTCACTTCACAAAAGAGCCCTCTGAAAGGGCAAAAATATAGGTGAAATGCTGGTCTCTAAGATATCTGTATTCATTTCAAAAAAGAGCTCTCTGAAAAGTAAAAATATTAGGTGAAATGCTGGTCTCTAAGATATCTGATTCACTTCACAAAGAGCTCTCTGAAAAGGCAAAATTTGGGTGAAATGCCGGTCTCCAAAGATATCTGTATTCACTTCAAAAAAGAGCTTTCTGGAAAGGCAAAAATATTAGGTGAAATGCCAGTCGCTAAGATATCTGTATTCACTTCACAAAAAATATCAGGTGAAATGCCGGTCGCTGAGATATCTATATTCACTTTAAAAATGAGCTTAAAATAAAAATATCAGGTGAAATGCCGGTCTCTAAGATATCTGTATTCACTTCAAAAAGAGCTCTCTGGAAAGGCAAATATATTAGGTGAAATGCCGGTCTCTAAGATATCTGTATTCACTTCACAAAAGAGCTGTCTGGAAAGGCAAAAATATCAGGTGAAATGCCGGTCTCTGAGATATCTGTATTCACTTCAAAAAAGAGCTCTCTGGAAAGGCAAAATATTAGGTGAAATGCCGGTCTCTAAGATATCTGTATTCACTTCACAAAAGAGCTTTCTGGAAATGTAAAAATATTAGGTGAAATGCTGGTCTCTAAGATATCTGTATTCACTTCAAAAAAGAGCTCTCTGGAAATGTAAAAATATTAGGTGAAATGCCGGTCTCTAAGATATCTGTATTCACTTCACAAAAGAGCTCTCTGGAAAGGCAAAAATATCAGGGGAAATGCCGGTCTCTAAGATATCTGTATTCACTTCACAAAAGAGCTCTCTTGAAAGGCAAAAATATAAGTGAAATGCCGGTCTCTAAGATATCTGTATTCACTATACAAAAGAGCTCTCTCTGGAAAGGCAAAAAATATTAGGTGAAATGCCGGTCTCTAAGATATCTGTATTCACTTCAAAAAGAGCTCTGGAAAAGGCAAAAATATAGGTGAAATGCTGGTCTCAAAATATATCTGTATTCACTTCACAAAAGAGCTTTCTGGAAGGCAAAATATCAGGTGAAATGCCGGTCATGAGATATCTGTATTCACTTCTAAAAAGAGCTCTGGAAAGGTAAAAATATTAGGTGAAATGACGGTCTCTAAGATATCAGTATTCACTTCACAAAAAATCTGTCTGGAAAGGCAAAAATATCAGATAAAATGCTGGTCTCAAAGATATCTGTATTCACTTCACAAAAGAGCTTTCTGGAAAAGCAAAAATATCAGGTGAAATGCCGGTCTTAAGATATCTGTATTCACTTCACAAAAGAGCTCTCTGGAAAGGTAAAAATATCAGGTGAAATGCCAGGTCTCTAAGATATCTGTATTCACTTCACAAAAGAACTTTCTGGAAAGGCAAAAAATATTAGGTGAAATGCCGGTCTCTAAGATATCTGTATTCACTTCACAAAAAGAGCTTTCTGAAAGGTAAAAAATATTAGGTGAAATGCCGGTCTCTAAGATATCTGTATTCACTTCAAAAATGATCTCTGGAAAAGCAAAAATATCAGGTGAAATGCTGGTGTCTGTATTCACTTCAAAAGAGCTCCCTGGAAAGGCAAAAAATATTAGAAATATCTCTAAAATATCTGCATTCACTTCACAAAAGAGCTTTCTGGAAAGGCAAAATATCAGGTGAAATGCCGGTCTAAGATATCTGTATTCACTTCAAAAATGAGTTTGTCTGGAAAGGCAAAATATTAGATTAAATGCTGTTCTCTAAGATATCTGTATTCACTTCAAAAGAGCTCTCTGGAAAGGCAAAAAATATTAGATGAAATGCCGGTCTCTGAGATATCTGTATACACTTCAAAAAGAGCTGTCTGGAAAGGCAAAAAATATCAGGTGAAATGCAGGTCTCTAAGATATCTGTATTCACTTCACAAAAGAGCTCTCTGGAAGGCAAAAAATATTAGGTGAAATGCCGGTCTCTAAGATATCTGTATTCACTTCAAAAGAGTTCTGGAAAGGCAAAAAATATTAGGTGAAATGCTGGTCTCGAAGATATCTGTATTCACTTCATAAATGAGCTCTCTGGAAGGCAAAAATATCAGGTGAAATGCCGGTCTCTAAGATATCTGTATTCACTTCACAAAAGAGCTTTCTGGAAGGCAAAAAATATTAGGTGAAATGCTGGTCTCTAAGATATCTGTATTCACTTCACAAAAGAACTTTCTGGAAAGGCAAAAATATTAGGTGAAATGCCGGTCTCTAAGATATCTGTATTCACTTCACAAAAGAGCTTGGAAAGGCAAAAATATTAGGGTGAAATGCCGGTCTCTAAGATATCTGTATTCACTAACAAAAGAGCTTTCTGGAAAAAACAAAAATATCAGGTGAAATGCCGGTCTCTAAGATATCTGTATTCACTTCAAAAGAGCTCTATGGAAAGGCAAAAATATTAGGTGAAATGCCGGTCTCTAAGATATCTGTATTCACTTCACAAAAGAGCTTTCTGGAAAGGCAAAATATCATATGAAATGCCGGTCTCTGAGATATCTGTATTCACTTCAAAAAAAGCTGTCTGGAAAGGCAAAAATATTATGAAATGCCGATTGTGATATCTGTATTCACGTCACAAAAGAGCTCTCTGGAAGAAAAATATCTGTATTCTAAGATATCTGTATTCACTTCAAAAAGAGCTCTGGAAAGGCAAAAAATTAGGTGAAATGCTGGTCTCTAAGATATCTGTATTCACTTCACAAAAAAGAGCTCTCTGAAAAGCAAAAAATATTGGTGAAATAAAAATGCCGGTCTCTAAGATATCTGTATTCACTTCACAAAAGAGCTCTCTGGAAAGGCAAAATATCAGGTGAAATGCCGGTCTCTGAGATATCTGTATTCACTTCAAAAAGAAAGGCAAAAATATTAGGTGAAAGGTCAAAGATATCTGTATTCACTTCATAAATGCTCTCAAGAAAATCTGTATCATCACTTCAAAAAAGAGCTATTAGGTGAAATGCCGGTCTCTAAGATATCTGTATTCACTTCAAAAGGCTCTCTGGAAAAGCAAAATATTAGGTGAAATGCCGGTCTCTAAGATATCTGTATTCACTTCACAAAAGAGCTCTCTGGAAAGGCAAAATATTATTGGGGAAATGCCGGTCTCTAAGATATCTGTATTCACTTCAAAAAGAGCTTTCTGGAAAGGCAAAAATATTAGGTGAAATGCCGGTCTCTAAGATATCTGTATTCACTTCACAAAAGAGTCTCTGGAAGAAAATATTAGGTGAAATGCAGTCATATCTGTATTCACTTCAAAAAGCTCTCTGGAAAGGCAAAATATTAGGTGAAATGCTTGATCTCTAAGATATCTGTATTCACTTCACAAAAGAGCTTTCTGGAAAGGCAAAAATATCAGGTGAAATGCCGGTCGCTGAGATATCTGTATTCACTTCACAAAAGAGCTTTCTGGAAAGGCAAAAATATTAGGTGAAATGCCGGTCTCTAAGATATCTGTATTCACTTCACAAAAGAGCTTTCTGGAAAGGCAAAAATATTAGGTGAAATGCCATCTCTAAGATATCTGTATTCACTTCACAAAAAAGAGCTCTCTGAAAGGCAAAAATATTAGCTGAAATGCCGGTCTCTAAGATATCTGTATTCACTTCAAAAAGAGCTCTCTGGAAAGGCAAAAATATTAGGTGAAATGCCGGTCTCTAAGATATCTGTATTCACTTCAAAAAAAGAGCTCTCTGAAAGGCAAAAAATATTAGGTGAAATGCCGGTCTCTAAGATATCTGTATTCACTTCACAAAAGAGCTTTCTGGAAGGCAAAAATATTAGGTGAAATGCCGGTCTCTAAGATATCTGTATTCACTTCACAAAAGAGCTCTCTGAAAGGCAAAAATATTAGGTGAAATGCCGATATCTATTCTTCAAAAGATATCTGTATTCAAGATTCTGTATTGACTAAAAGAGCTTGGAAAGGCAAAAAATATTAGCTGAAATGCCGGTCTCTAAGATATCTGTATTCACTTCACAAAGAGCTCTCTGGAAAGGCAAAAATATTAGGTGAAATGCCGGTCTCTAAGATATCTGTA
The DNA here is from genome assembly GCA_903632075.3 of Acanthosepion pharaonis. NCBI lineage: Eukaryota > Metazoa > Mollusca > Cephalopoda > Sepiida > Sepiidae > Acanthosepion > Acanthosepion pharaonis. Next base: position 123,490 of record CAHIKZ030000469.1, on the reverse strand, counting down.
TTCACTTCACAAAAGAGCTTTGAAAGGCAAAAATATTAGGTGAAATGCCGGTCTCTAAGATATCTGTATTCACTTAGGCAAAAATATTAGGTGAAATGCTCTCTGGATATCTGTATTCAAAAAACAGGTGAAATGCAAAAACATCTAAGATATCTAAGATATCTGTATTCACTTCACAAAAAGAGCTCTGGAAAGGCAAAATATCAGGTGAAATGCCGGTCGCTGAGATATCTGTATTGACTTCACAAAAAGCTTTCTGAAAGGCAAAATATTAGGTGAAATGCCTGTCTGTAAGATATCTGTATTCACTTCACAAAAGAGTCTGAAAGGCAAAAATATTAGGTGAAATGCCGGTCTCTAAGATATCTGTATTCACTTCAAAAAGAGCTTTCTGAAAGGTGAAAATATTAGGTGAAATGCCGGTCTCTAAGATATCTGTATTCACTTCACAAAAGAGCTCTCTGGAAAGGCAAAAATATTAGGTGAAATGCCGGTCTCTAAGATATCTGTATTCACTTCACAAAAGAGCTCTCTGGAAAGCAAAATATCAGGTGAAATGCCGGTCTCTAAGATATCTGTATTCACTTCACAAAAAGAGCTCTGGAAAGGCAAAAATATCAGGTGAAATGCCGGTCTCTAAGATATCTGTATTCACTTCACAAAAGAGCTTTCTGAAAGGCAAAATATTAGGTGAAATGCTGTCTCTAAGATATCTGTATTCACTTCCACAAAAGAGCTCTCTGAAAGGCAAAAATATTAGGTGAAATGCCGGTCTCTAAGATATCTGTATTCACTTCAAAAGAGCTTTCTGAAAGGCAAAAATATTAGGTGAAATGCCGGTCTCTAAGATATCTGTATTCACTTCACAAAAGAGCTCTCTGGAAGGCAAAAATATAGGTGAAAAAATATTAAGCCGGTGCCGGTCTCTAAGATATCTGTATTCACTTCACAAAAGAGCTCTCTGGAAAGGCAAAAATATTAGGTGAAATGCTGGTCTCTAAGATATCTGTATTCACTTCAAAAAGAGCTCTCTGAAAGGCAAAAATATTAGGTGGAAATGCTGGTCTCTAAGATATCTGTATTCACTTCACAAAAGAGCTTGAAAGGTAAAATATCAGGTGAAATGCCGGTCTCTAAGATATCTGTATTCACTTCACAAAAAGAGCTGTCTGAAAGGCAAAATATTAGGTGAAATGCCGGTCTCTAAGATATCTGTATTCACTTCACAAAAGAGCTCTCTGGAAAGGCAAAAAATATAGGTGAAATGCTGTCTCTAAGATATCTGTATTCCTTCACAAAAGAGCTTTCTGAAAGGCAAAAATATTTTGGTGAAATGCCGGTCTCTAAGATATCTGTATTCACTTCACAAAAGAGCTCTCTGGAAAGGCAAAATATCAGGTGAGATGCCGGTCTCTAAGATATCTGTATTCACTTCACAAAAGAGCTTTCTGAAAGGCAAAAATATTAGGTGAAATGCCGGTCTCTAAGATATCTGTATTCACTTCAAAAAGAGCTGGAAAAAAAATATTAGGTGAAATGCCGGTCTCTAAGATATCTGTATTCATTTCACAAAAGAGCTTTCTGGAAAGGCAAAAATATTAGGTGAAATGCTGGTCTCTAAGATATCTGTATTCACTTCACAAAAGAGCTCTCTGAAAGGCAAAAATATTGAAATGGGTGAAATATCTGCTTCAAAAGGTCTCTATCAGAAATCTCTGTATTCACTTCACAAAAGAGCTTTCTGAAAGGCAAAAATATTAGGTGAAATGCCGGTCTCTAAGATATCTGTATTCACTTCACAAAAGAGCTTTCTGAAAAAGGTAAAAATATTAGGTGAAATGCTGGTCTCTAAGATATCTGTATTCACTTCACAAAAGAGCTGCCTGGAAAGGCAAAAATATCAGGTGAAATGCTGGTCTCTAAGATATCTGTATTCACTTCACAAAAGAAAGGCAAAATATCAGGTGAAATGCCGGTCGCAAAATATCTGTATTCACTTCACAAAAGAGCTTTCTGGAAAGGCAAAAAATATTAGGTGAAATGCCGGTCTCTAAGATATCTGTATTCACTTCACAAAAGAGCTCTCTGGAAAGGCAAAATATTAGGTGAAATGCTGGTCTCTAAGATATCTGTATTCACTTCACAAAAGAGCTTTCTGGAAAGGCAAAAAATATCAGGTGAAATGCCGGTCTCTAAGATATCTGTATTCACTTCACAAAAGAGTTTCTGAAAGGCAAAAATATTAGGTGAAATGCCGGTTTCTAAAATATCTGTATTCACTTCACAAAGAGCTCTGGAAAGGCAAAAAAATATTAGGTGAAATGCCGGTCTCTAAGATATCTGTATTCACTTCAAAAAGAGTCTCTGGAAAGGCAAAATATTAGGTGAAATGCCGGTCTCTAAGATATCTGTATTCACTTCACAAAGAGCTTTCTGAAAGGCAAAATATTAGGTGAAATGCCGGTCTCTAAGATATCTGTATTCACTTCACAAAAGAGCTCTCTGGAAAGGCAAAATATTAGGTGAAATGCCGGTCTCTAAGATATCTGTATTCACTTCACAAAAAATAGCTTCTGAAAGGCAAAAATATTAGGTGAAATGCTGGTCTCTAAGATATCTGTATTCACTTCACAAAAGAGCTTTCTGAAAAGCAAAAATATTAGGTGAAATGCTGGTCTCTAAGATATCTGTATTCACTTCACAAAAGAGCTTTCTGAAAGGCAAAAATATTAGGTGAAATGCCGGTCTCTAAGATATCTGTATTCACTTCACAAAGAGCTTTCTGAAAGGCAAAAATATTAGGTGAAATGCCGGTCTCTAAGATATCTGATTCACTTCACGCACAAAAGAAGATATCTGTATTCACTTCACAAAAGAGCTCTCTGAAAGGTAAAAATATTAGGTGAAATGCTGGTCTCTAAGATATCTGTATTCACTTTCACAAAAGAGCTGCCTTGAAAGGCAAAATATCAGGTGAAATGCCGGTCTCTGAGATATCTGTATTCACTTCACAAAAGAGCTCTGAAAGGCAAAAATATTAGGTGAAATGCCGGTCTCTAAGATATCTGTATTCACTTCAAAAAAGAGCTCTCTGGAAGGCAAAAATATTAGGTGAAATGCCGGTCTCTAAGATATCTGTATTCACTTCAAAAAGAGCTTTCCTGAAGGCAAAAATATTAGGTGAAATGCCGGTCTCTAAGATATCTGTATTCACTTCACAAAAGAGCTTTCTGGAAAGGCAAAATATTAGGTGAAATGCTGGTCTCTAAGATATCTGTATTCACTTCACAAAAGAGCTCTCTGGAAAAAAAATATCAGAAATGCCGGTCCGCTGAGATATCTGTATTCACTTAACAAAAAGAGCTTTCTGGAAAGGCAAAAATATTAGGTGAAATGCCGGTCTCTAAGATATCTGTATTCACTTCACAAAAGAGCTTCTCTGGAAAGGCAAAATATTAGGTGAAATGCCGGTCTCTAAGATATCTGTATTCACTTCACAAAGAGCTTTCTGAAAGGCAAAAAATATTAGGTGAAATGCTGGTCGCTAAGATATCTGTATTCACTTCACAAAGAGCTTTCTGAAAGGCAAAAATATTAGGTGAAATGCCGGTCTCTAAGATATCTGTATTCACTTCACAAAAGAGCTCTCTGAAAGGCAAAAATATTAGGTGAAATGCCGGTCTCTAAGATATCTGTATTCACTTTCACAAAAGAGCTTTCTGGAAAGGCAAAAATATTAGGTGAAATGCCGGTCTCTAAGATATCTGTATTCACTTCAACAAAAAAGAGCTCTGGAAAGGTAAAAATATTAGGTGAAATGCCGGTCTCTAGATATAATTCACTTCACAAAAAGAGCTTTCTGAAAGGGCAAAATATTAGGTGAAATGCTGGTCTCTAAGATATCTGTATTCACTTCACAAAAGAGCTTTCTGAAAAAGGCAAAATATCAGGTGAAATGCCGGTCTCTATATCTGTATTCACTTCAAAAAGAGCTTTCAGGAAAAAAAAATATTTGGTGAAATGCCGGTCTCTAAGATATCTGTATTCACTTCACAAAAGAGCTTTCTGGAAAGGCAAAAATATTAGGTGAAATGCCGGTCTCTAAGATATCTGTATTCACTTCACAAAAGAGCTCTGAAAGGCAAAAAATATTAGGTGAAATGCCGGTCTCTAAGATATCTGTATTCACTTCACAAAAGAGCTTTCTGGAAAGGCAAAATATTAGGTGAAATGCCGGTCTCTAAGATATCTGTATTCACTTCACAAAAGAGCTCTGGAAAAGCAAAAATATTAGGTGAAATGCCGGTCTCTAAGATATCTGTATTCACTTCACAAAAGAGCTCTCTGGAAAGGCAAAAATATTAGGTGAAATGCCGGTCTCTAAGATATCTGTATTCACTTCACAAAAGAGCTCTCTGGAAAGGCAAAAATATTAGGTGAAATGCTGGTCTCTAAGATATCTGTATTCACTTCACAAAAGAGCTCTCTGGAAAGGCAAAAATATTAGGTGAAATGCCGGTCTCTAAGATATCTGTATTCACTTCACAAAAGAGCCGTCTGAAAGGTAAAAATATCAGGTGAAATTTCACTGTATTCACTTCACAAAAGAGCTCTCTGGAAAGGTAAAAATATCAGGTGAAATGCCGGTCTCTAAGATATCTGTATTCACTTCACAAAAGAGCTTTCTGGAAAGGCAAAAATATTAGGTGAAATGCCGGTCTCTAAGATATCTGTATTCACTTCACAAAAGAGCTCTCTGGAAAGGCAAAAATATTAGGTGAAATGCCGGTCTCTAAGATATCTGTATTCACTTCACAAAAGAGCTCTCTGGAAAGGCAAAAATATTAGGTGAAATGCTGGTCTAAGATATCTGTATTCACTTCACAAAAGAGCTTTCTGGAAAGGCAAAATATTAGGTGAAATGCTGGTCTCTGAGATATCTGTATTCACTTCAAAAAAGAGCTTTCTGAAAGGCAAAATATTAGGTGAAATGCCGGTCTAAGATATCTGTATTCACTTCACAAAAAGCTCTCTCTGAAAGGCAAAAATATTAGGTGAAATGCCGGTCTCTAAGATATCTGTATTCACTTCACAAAAGAGCTTTCTGGATAGGCAAATATATTAGGTGAAATGCCGGTCTCTAAGATATCTGTATTCACTTCACAAAAGAGCTCTCTGGAAAGGCAAAAATATCAGGTGAAATGCTGGTCTCTAAGATATCTGTATTCACTTCACAAAAAGAGCTTTTGAAAGGTAAAAATATTGGGTGGAAATGCTGGTCTCTAAGATATCTGTATTCACTTCACAAAAGAGCTTTCTGAAAGGCAAAATATCAGGTGAAATGCCGGTCTCTAAGATATCTGTATTCACTTCACAAAAGAGCTTTCTGGAAAGGTAAAAAATATTAGGTGAAATGCTGGTCTCTAAGATATCTGTATTCACTTCAAAAAGAGCTCTCTGGAAAGGCAAAAATATTAGTGAAATGCCGGTCTCTAAGATATCTGTATTCACTTCACAAAAGAGCTCTCTGGAAAGGCAAAATTAGGTGAAATGCTGGTCTCTAAGATATCTGTATTCACTACAAAAAGAGCTCTCTGGAAAGGCAAAATATTAGGTGAAATGCCGGTCTCTAAGATATCTGTATTCACTTCACAAAAGAGCTCTGGAAAGGCAAAAATATCAGTGAAATGCCGGTCTCTAAGATATCTGTATTCACTTCACAAAAGATCTTTCTGAAAGGCAAAAATATTAGGTGAAATGCCGGTCTCTAAGATATCTGTATTCACTTCAAAAGAGCTTTCTGGAAAGGCAAAAATATTAGGTGAAATGCCGGTCTCTAAGATATCTGTATTCACTTCACAAAAGAGCTGTCTGAAAGGTAAAAATATTAGGTGAAATGCTGGTCTCTAAAATATCTGTATTCACTTCACAAAAGAGCTCTGAAAGGCAAAAATATTAGGTGAAATGCCGGTCTCTAAGATATCTGTATTCACTTCAAAAAGAGCTCTCTGGAAAGGTAAAAATATTAGGTGAAAAGCCGGTCTCTAAGATATCTGTATTCACTTCACAAAAAAGAGCTTTTCTGGAAAGGCAAAAATATTAGGTGAAATGCCGGTCTCTAAGATATCTGTATTCACTTCAAAAAGAGCTTTCTGAAAGGTAAAATATTAGGTGAAATGCCGGTCTCTAAGATATCTGTATTCACTTCACAAAAGAGCTCTCTGGAAAGGCAAAAATATTAGGTGAAATGCCGGTCTCTAAGATATCTGTATTCACTTCACAAAAGAGCTCTCTGGAAAGGCAAAAATATTAGGTGAAATGCCGGTCTCTAAGATATCTGTATTCACTTCACAAAAGAGCTTTCTGAAAGGCAAAAATATTAGGTGAAATGCCGGTCTCTAAGATATCTGTATTCACTTCACAAAAGAGCTTTCTGAAAGGTAAAAATATTAGGGTGAAATGCTGGTCTCTAAGATATCTGTATTCACTTCACAAAAGAGCTTTCTGGAAATGTAAAAATATTAGGTGAAATGCTGGTTTCTAAAATATCTGTATTCACTTAACAAAAGAGCTCTCTGGAATGGCAAAAGTATTAGGTGAAATGCCGGTCTCTAAGATATCTGTATTCACTTCACAAAAGAGCTTTCTGGAAAGGTAAAAATATTAGGTGAAATGCTGGTCTCTAAGATATCTGTATTCACTTCAAAAGAGCTCTGGAAAGGTGTGATATTAGAGCCGGTCGTCTGAAAGGTAAAAATATTGGAAAGGTATTAGAAATGCTGGTCTCTAAGATATCTGTATTCACTTCACAAAAGAGCTCTTTGGAAAGGCAAAAATATTAGGTGAAATGCCGGTCTCTAAGATATCTGTATTCACTTCACAAACGAGCTGTCTGGAAAGGCAAAAATATCAGGTGAGATGCCGGTCTCTAAGATATCTGTATTCACTTCACAAAAGAGCTCTCTGGAAAGGCAAAATATTAGGGTGAAATGCCGGTCTCTAAGATATCTGTATTCACTTCAAAAGAGCTCTGGAAAGGTAAAAAATATTAGGTGAAATGCTGGTCCTAAGATATCTGGAATTCACTTCACAAAAAGAGCTTTCTGGAAAGGTAAAAATATTAGGTGAAATGCTGGTCTCTAAGATATCTGTATTCACTTCACAAAAGAGCTTTCCAGGGCAAAAAAAAATATTAGGTGAAATGCCGGTCGCTGTATTCACTTCACAAAAGAGCTGCCTAAAAATCAAAAAATATCAGGTGAAATGCTGTTCTCTGAGATATCTGTATTCACTTCAAAAGATCTCTCTTGGAAGGCAAAATATTAGGTGAAATGCTGGTCTCTGAGATATCTGTATTCACTTCACAAAAAGAGAGTCTGGGAAAGGCAAAAATATTAGGTGAAATGCTGGTCTCTAAGATATCTGTATTCACTTCAAAAAAAAGAGCTGGAAAGGTAAAATATCACGTGAAATGCCGGTCTCTAAGATATCTGTATTCAAAAAAGAGCTCTCTGAAAGGCAAAATATTAGGTGAAATGCCGGTCTCTAAGATATCTGTATTCTACTTCACAAAAGAGCTTTCTGAAAGGCAAAAATATTAGGTGAAATGCTGGTCGCTAAGATATCTGTATTCACTTCACAAAAGAGCTCTCTGAAAGGCAAAAAATATTAGGTGAAATGCCGGTTTCTAAAATATCTGTATTCACTTAAAAAAAGAGAGCTTTCTGGAAAGGTAAAATATTAGGTGAAATGCTGGTCTCTAAGATATCTCACTTCACAAAAGAGCTTGAAAAGGCAAAAATATCAGGTGAAATGCCGGTCTCTAAGATATCTGTATTCACTTCAAAAAAGAGCGTTGAAAGGCAAAAATATTAGTTCTGCTGGATATCTGCTTCACTTCAAAAGAGTCTCTCTGAAAGGCAAAAATATTAGGTGAAATGCTTTCTTTAAGATATCTTTATTCACTTCAGAAAAAGAAAGGCAAAATATTAGGTGAAATGCTGGTCTCTAAGATATCTGTATTCACTTCAACAAAAGAGCTCTCTGGAAAGGCAAAAATATCAGGCGAAATGCACAAAAGGTTTCTGAAGATATCTGTATTTAAGTTGCAAAAAAGAGCTGCCTTTGAAAGGCAAAATATATCAGTTGAAATGCAGTTCTCTAAGATATCTGTATTCACTAAGAAGGCAAAAAATCACAAAAGAGCTATCATCTGAAAGGCAAAAATATTAGGTGAAATGCCGGTGAAATGCTGGTCTCTGGAAAGGCAGATATCTGTATTCAAGATATCTTCACAAAAAGAGCTTATTGGAAGGCAAAAATATTAGGTGAAATGCTGGTCTCTAAGATATCTTGTATTCACTTCAAAAGAGCTTCTGGAAAGGCAAAATATCAGGTGAAATGCCGGTCTCTAAGATATCTGTATTCACTTCAAAAAAAGAGCTTTCTGAAAGGTAAAAATATTAGGTGAAATGCTGGTCTCTAAGATATCTGTATTCACTTCACAAAAGAGCTCTCTGGAAAGGCAAAAAATATTAGGTGAAATGCCGGTCTCTAAGATATCTGTATTCAGTTTCTGAAAAGAAAAAGAGCTTCCAAAGGCAAAAATATTAGGTGAAATGCCGGTTTTCTGAATATCTGTATTCACAAAAAAATTCTTAGAAAAAAGAGCAAAAATATTAAAGTGAAAAAATGCCGGTCTCTAAGATATCTGTATTCACTTCTCAAAAAAATATTGGAAAGGCAAAATATTTATTCCAGGTGAAAAATGCTGGTCTAAGATATCTGTATTCACTTCACAAAAGAGCTCTCTGAAAACTTCAGGGCAAAAATATTAGGTGAAATTCTGGTCTTCTAAATCTGTATTCACTTCACAAAGAGCTCTCTGAAAGGCAAAAAACGTTAGGTGAAATGCCGGTCTCTAGAGATATCTGTATTCACTTCACAAATGTAGAAACTTCTGAAAGGCAAAAATATTAGGTGAACGTCTAGTTTCTGAATGATATCTGTATTCACTTCAAAAAAGAGCTTTCTGTTTCACAGTAAAAATATTAGCTTCAATGCAAAAAAATTAAAACTTCTGTACTTTCTTCATATTTAAAGAGCTTTTGGAAGGCAAAAATATTAGAAATGCTAGTTTCTGAGATATTAAAGAAACTTCAGAGGCAAAAATATTAAAAGATCCAGTTTCTGAATATTTAAAAAATATCAGAGGAAAAAAATGTTAGAAACTTCTAAGATATGAATGTTATTCACCAGAGGCAAAAATATTAGAAACTTCCTAGTTTCTGAATGGCAAAAATATTAGAGGCAAAATATTAGCCGGTTTCTGAATGTTATAAAACTTCCAGTAAAAAATTAGAAACGTTCACAAAAGAATGTTAGAAACTTCCAGAAAGGTAAAATATTAGAAATGCTGGTTCTGAATATTAGAAACTTCCAGTAAAAGAAAAATATTAGAAACAGTTTCTGAATGTTTAGAAAATTCCGGAGGCAAAAATATTAGAAACGTCTAGTTTCTGAATGTTAGAAAAAATATCGGCAAAAATATTAGTTTCAAATGGTTTCTGAATATTAGAAACTTATCTGTATTCAAAATATTAAAACGAACTTTCTGGAATGTTAGAAACTTCAAGAAAAAATATTAGAAATTCCAGTCTAGTTTCTGAAGATATCTCAGAGGCAAAATATTAAAAGAGTTTCTGAATGGCAAAAAAAAAATATTAGAAATGCCGGTTTCTAAGATATGTTAGAAACTTCAGAGGCAAAAAATTAGAAACGTCTAGTTTCTGAATGGTAAAAACTTCCAGAGGAAAATATTAGAAACTCTAGTTTCTGAATGTTAGAAAAGAGGCAAAATCTTCCAGTTTCTGAATGTTAGAAATTCCAGAGGCAAAATATTAGAAACTTCCAGTTTCTGAATGTTAGAAACCCAAGAAACGTCTAGGTCTGAATGTTAGGCAAAAAAATAAAAACGTCTTTTCTGAATGTTAAAACTTCCAGAGTAAAATATTAGAAACTTCTAAGTTTCTGAATGTTATTCCAGAGGCAAAAATATTAGAAACGTCTAGTTTCTGAATGTTAGAAACTTCCAGAGGCAAAAATATTAGAAACTTCCAGTTTCTGAATGTTAGAAACTTCCAGAGGCAAAAATATTAGAAACTTCCAGTTTCTGAATGTTAGAAACTTCCAGAGGCAAAAATATTAGAAACTTCTGGTTTCTGAATGTTGTATTCACTTCAGAGGCAAAAATATTAGAAACGTCTAGTTTCTGAATGTTAGAAACTTCCAGAGGCAAAAATATTAGAAACGTCCAGTTTCTGAATGTTAGAAACTTCCAGAAAAAAATATTGAAAATCTATTTTCTGAATGTTAAGGTTCCAGAGGCAAAAATATTAGTTTCTAGTTTCTGAATGTTTAGAAACTTCCAGAGGCAAAAATATTAGAAACTTCCAGTTTCTGAATGTTAGAAACTTCCAGAAATGAAATATTAGAAACTTCAAAATTTCTGAATGTTAGAAAACTTCCAGAGGCAAAAAAATATCTCCTTCTCACTCTGAATGTTAGAAACTTCCAGAGGCAAAAATATTAGAAACTTCCAGTTTCTAATGTTATCTGTATTCAGAGGCAAAAAAGATTAGAAACTCTGGTTTCTGAATGTTAAAATATTAAAATATTTAGAAACTTCCAGTTTCTGAATATTAGAAACTTCCAGAGGCAAAAATATTAGAAACTTCCAGTTTCTGAATGTTAGAAACTTCAAGGCAAAAATATTAGAAACGTCTAGTTTCTGAATGTTATCTTCCAGATTCAAAATATTAAAACGTCTAGTTTTCTGAATGTTAGAAACTTCCAGGGCAAAAATATTAGAAACGTCTAGTTTCTGAATGTTAGAAACTTCCAGAGTTTCTGAATGTTAGAAAAAAAATATTAGAAACGTCTGGTTTCTGAATGTTAGAAAAACTTCAGAGGCAAAATATTAGAAACTTCCAGTTTCTGAATTCATTCTGAGGCAAAAATATTAGAAAAGTCTAGTTTCTGAATGTTTAGAAACTTCCAGAGGCAAAAATATTAGAAACGTCTAGTTTCTGAATGTTAGAAACTTCAGAGGCAAAAATATTAGAAACGTCTAGTTTCTGAATGTTAAAAACTTCCAGAGGCAAAATATAAACGTATTTTCTGAATGTTAGAAACTTCCAGAGGCAAAAATATTAGAAACGTCTAGTTTCTGAATGTTAGAAACTTCAGAGGCAAAATATTAGAAAATGCCAGTTTCTGATATCTGTATTCAAAACTTCAGAGGCAAAAATATTAGAAACGTCTAGTTTCTGAATATTAGAAACTTCCAGAGGCAAAAATATTAGAAACTCTAGTTTCTGAATGTTAGAAACTTCCAGAGGCAAAATATAAGAAATCTCTAGTTTCTGAATGTTAGAAACTTCCAGAGGCAAAAATATTAGAAACGTCTAGTTTCTGAATGTTAGAAACTTCCAGAGGCAAAAATATTAGAAAACGGAATGTTAGAAACTTTCAGAGGCAAAAATATTAGAAACGTCAGTTTCTGAATGTTAGAAACTCTGGAGGCAAAAAATAGAAACGGTCTAGTTTGAATGTTAAGAAATCTAGTTTCTGAATGAAACGAGGCTGTTCCAGTTTCTGAATGTTAGAAACTTCCAGAGGCAAAAATATTAGAAAACGTCTAGTTTCTGAATGTTATTCCAGAGGCAAAAAATTAGAAACGTCTTTTCTGAATGTTAAAGAAACTTCAGAGGCAAAAATATTAGAAACGTCTAGTTTCTGAATGTTAAAACTTCCAGGGCAAAAATATTAGAAACGTCTAAGAATGTTAGAAACTTCCAGAGGCAAAAATATTAGAAACGTCTAGTTTCTGAATGTTAAAACTTCCAGAGGCAAAAATTAGAAACGTCTAGTTTCTGAATGAAAACTTCAAAATATTAAAACGTCTTTTCTGAATGTTAGAAAATATTCCAGAGGCAAAAATATTAGAAACGTCTAGTTTCTGAATGTTAGAAACTTCCAGAGGCAAAAATATTAGAAACGTCTAGTTTCTGAATGTTAGAAACTTCCAGAGGCAAAAATATTAGAAACGTCTAGTTTCTGAATGTTAGAAACTTCCAGAGGCAAAAATATTAGAAACGTCTAGTTTCTGTTAGAAACTTCCAGTTTCTGAATGAGAAACCCAGAGCAAAAAATTAGAAACTTCCAGTTTCCTGAAACTCAGAGGCAAAATATTAGAAACTTCCAGTTTCTGAATGTTAAAACAAAAAATATTAGAAACGTCTAGTTTCTGAATGTTAGAAACTTCCAGAGGCAAAAATATTAGAAACGCTAGTTTCTGAATGTTAAAAACTTCAGAGTGAAATATTAGAAACGTCTAGTTTCTGAATGTTAGAAACTTCCAGAGGCAAAAAAATATTAGAAACGTCTAGTTTCTGAATGTTAGAAAACTTCCAGAGGCAAAATATCTAGAAACGTCAGTTTCTGAATGTTAGAAACTTCTCCAGAGGCAAAATATTAGAAATATTAGTTTCTGAATGTTAGAAACTTCCAGAGAAAAAATATTAGAAACGTCTAGTTTCTGAATGTTAAAACTCCAGAGGCAAAAATAAAACGTTAGGAAAAAACTCAGAGGCCGTTCTTCTGAATCTAGAAACTCCAGAGGCAAAAATATTAGAAACGCTAGTTTCTGAATGTTAAAAACTTCCAGAGGCAAAAATATTAAAATATCTGTTTCTGAATGTTAGAAACTCCAGAGGCAAAAAAAAATATTAGAAGTTTTGAACGTTAAAACTCCAGTTCTGAATGTTAGAAATCTTCCAGAGGCAAAAATATTAGAAACGCCTAGTTTCTGAATGTTAAAACTTCAAAAAAAATATTAGAAATGTCTAGTTTCTGAATATTGTAAACTTCAGAGGCAAAAAAGAACTTTTAAATGAAAACTTCCAGTTCTGAAAGGCAAAAAATATTAGAAACGTCTAGTTTCTGAATGTTAGAAACTTCCAGAGGCAAAAAATATTAGAAACGTCCAGTTCTGAATATTCTGTATTCAGGAGGCAAAAAAGCTAGAAACGTCTAGTTTCTGAATGTTAGAAACTTCAGAGGCAAAAAAATATTAGAAACGTCTATCTGAATGTTAGAAACTTCCAGAGGCAAAAATATTAGAAACGTCTAGTTTCTGAATGTTAAAAAATTCCAGAGGCAAAAATATTAGAAACGTCTAGTTTCTGAATATTAGAAACTTCCAGAGGCAAAAATATTAGAAACGTCTCTTTCTGAATGCAAAACTTCCAGAGGCAAAATATTAGAAACGTCTAGTTTCTGAATGTTAAAACTTCAGAGGCAAAAATATTAGAAACGTCTAGTTTCTGAATGTTAGAAACTTCCAGAGGCAAAATATTAAAACGTTAGAAACAAATATTAGAAACTTCTGAAAAAATAAAGAAACGTTCTAGTTTCTTGAATGTTAGAGGCAAAATATTAGAAACGTCTGTTTCTGAATGTTAAGAGGCAAAATATTAGAAACGTCTTTTCTGAATGTTAGAAACTTCCAGAGGCAAAAATATTAGAAACGTCTAGTTTCTGAATGTTAGAAACTTCCAGAGGCAAAAAATATTAGAAACGTCTAGTTTCTGAATGTTAAAAATTCCAGAGGCAAAATATTAGAAACGTCTAGTTTCTGAATGTTCATTCCAGAGGCAAAAATATTAGAAACGTCTAGTTTCTGAATGTTAGAAACTTCCAAAAAAATTAGAAACGTCCAGTTTTCTGAATGTTAGAAACTTCCAGAGGAAAAATGTTAGAAAAAATCCAGAGGTGAAATGTTAGAAACGTCTAAGAAATCTTATTCAAACTTCTAGTTTCTGAATGTTAGAAACTTCCAGAGGCAAAAATATTAGAAACTTCCAGTTTCTGAATGTTAGAAACTTCCAGAGGCAAAAATATTAGAAACTTCCAGTTTCTGAATGTTAGAAACTTCCAGAGGCAAAAATATTAGAAACGTCTAGTTTCTGAATGTTAGAAACTTCCAGAGGCAAAAATATTAGAAACGTCTAGTTTCTGAATGTTAGAAACTTCCAGAGGCAAAAATATTAGAAACGTCTAGTTTCTGAATGTTAGAAACTTCCAGAGGCAAAAATATTAGAAACGTCTAGTTTCTGAATGTTAGAAACTTCCAGAGGCAAAAATATTAGAAACGTTCACTTTCTGAATGTTAGAAACTGGAAATGGCAAAAATATTAGGTCTAGTTTCTGAATGTTAGAAAAACTCCAGAAAAAATATTAGAAACTTCAGTTTCTGAATGTTAGAAACTTCCAAGGCAAAATAAGAAACGTCTAGTTTCTGAATGTTAGAAACTTCCAGAGGCAAAATATTAGAAACGTCTAGTTTCTGAATAGCAAAAAACTTCCAGAGGCAAAATATTATTTCTGAATGTTAGAAACTTCCAGAGGCAAAATCTAGTTTCTGAAAAGAAACTCCAGAGGCAAAAATATTAGAAACGTCTAGTTTCTGAATGTTAGAAACTTCAGAGGCAAAAATTAGAAAACTTCCTGGAAAAGTTAAAATATTAGGTGAAATATTAAAACGTCTAGTTTCTGAATGTTATTCACTTCCAGAAAAAAATATTTAGAAACGTCTAGTTTCTGAATGTTAGAAACTTCCAGAGGCAAAAATATTAGAAACGTCTAAAATGTTAGAAACTTCCAGAGGGCAAAAATATTAGAAACTTCCAGTTTCTGAATATTAGAAAAATCCAGAAAAAAAATATTAGAATCCAGTTTCTGAATGCAAAAATAAAAACGTCTAGTTTCTGAATGTTAGAAACTTCCAGAGGCAAATATTAAAACGTCTAGCTTCTGAATGTTAGAAACTTCCAGAGGCTGGTCTATTAGAAATCTAGTTTCTGAATGTTAAACTTCCAAAGAAAAGAGCTTCCAGAATGGAAACAAAAAAATATTAGAAACGTCTAGTTTCTGAATGTTAATGAAAACTTCCAGAGGCAAAAAATATTAGAAACGTCTAGTTTCTGAATGTTAAAAACTTCCAGAGGTGAAATATTAGGTCGTCTAGTTTCTGAATATTAGAAAACTTCCTGAAACTTCCAAAAATATTATAAAATATTAAAACCTAGTGAAATGCCCAGTTTCTATTAGAAACTATTTCTAAAACTTCAGAGGCAAAAATATTAGAAACGTCTAGTTTTGAATGTTAGAAATGCCAGAGGCTCTAAGATATCTGTATTCACTTCACAAAAATTAGAAACGCTTTTCTGAATGAAAGGTAAAAATATTAGGTCTAGTTTCTGAATGCTGGTCTCTAAGATATCTGTAAATTTAGAAACGTCTACTTCAAAAAGAAACTGTCTGAAAGGCAAAATATTAGAAACGTCCAGTTTCTGGAATGTTAGTCTCTAGAGGCAAAAATCTGTATTCACTTCCAGAGGCAAAAATATTAGAAACGCTTTCTGAATATTAAAGGCAAAATATTATTAGAAATGCCGGTTTCTGAGATATCTGTATTCACTTCACAAAAGAAACTTTGGGCAAAAGGCAAAAAAGATATCTGTATTCATTCAGAGGTGAAATGCCGGTCTCTAAGATATCTGTATTCATTCAAAAAAAAGAAACGTCTCAAGGCAAAAAAGAGAAATCCAGTTTCTGTTCTCTTTATCTGTATTCACTTCACAAAAGAGTTTCTGAAAGGCAAAAATATTCCAGAGGCAAAATGCTGGTCTCTTTAAGATATCTGTATTCACTTCAAAAAAAATCTGAAAGGCAAAAATATAAGAAATGCTGGTCTCTGATATCTGTATTCACTTCTGAAAAAAGATCTGAAAAAATGCCGGTCTCTAAGATATCTGTATTCACTTCACAAAAGAGCTTTCTGGAAAGGTAGAAATATTAGGTGAAATGCCGGTCTCTAAGATATCTGTATTCACTTCACAAAAGAACTCTCTGGAAAGGCAAAAATATCAGGTGAAATGCCGGTCGCTGAGATATCTGTATTCACTTAAAAAAGAGCTCTCTGGAAAGGCAAAAATATCAGGTGAAATGCCGGTCTCTAAGATATCGTTATTCACTTCACAAAAGAGCTTTCTGAAAAGGCAAAAATATTAGGTGAAATGCCGGTCTCTAAGATATCTGTATTCACTTCACAAAAGAGCTTTCTGGAAAGGCAAAAATATGAGGTGAAATGCCGGTCGCTGAGATATCTTTACTGACTTCACAAAAGAGCTTTCTGGAAAGGCTAAAATATTAGGTGAAATGCTGGTCTCTAAGATATCTGTATTCACTTCACAAAAGAGCTCTCTGGAAAGGCAAAAATATTAGGTGATATGCCGGTCTCGAAGATATCTGTATTCACTTCACAAAATAGCTGTCTGGAAAGGCAAAAATATCAGGTGAAATGCCGGTCTCTGAGATATCTGTATTCACTTCACAAAAGAGCTTTCTGGAAAGGTAAAAATATTAGTTGAAATGCTGGTCTCTAAGATATCTGTATTCACTTCACAAAAGAGCTGTATTGAAAGGCAAAAATATTAGGTGAAATGCTGGTCTCTAAGATATCTGTATTCACTTCACAAAAGAGCTTTCTGGAAAAGCAAAAATATCAGGTGAAATGCCGGTCGCTGAGATATCTCTATTCACTTCAAAAATGAGCTGTCTGGAAAGGCAAAAATATTAGGTGAAATGCTGTTCTCTAAGATATCTGTATTCACGTCACAAAAGAGCTTTCTGGAAAGGTAAAAATATTAGGTGAAATGCTGGTGTCTAAGATATCTGTATTCACTTCACAAAAGAGCTTTCTGGAAAGGCAAAAATATTAGGGGAAATGCTGGTCTCTAAGATATCTGTATTCACTTCACAAAAGAGCTTTCTGGAAAAGCGAAAATATCAGGTGTAATGCCGGTCTCTAAGATATCTGTATTCACTTCAAAAAGATCTCTCTGGAAAGGCAAATATATTAGGTGAAATGCCGGTCTCTAAGATATCTGTATTCACTTCACAAAAGAGCTCTCTAGAAAGGCAAAAATATTAGGTGAAATGCCGGTCTCTAAGATATCTGTATTCACTTCACAAAAGAGCTTTCTGGAAAGGTAAAAATATTAGGTGAAATGCTGGTCTCTAAGATATCTGCATTCACTTCACAAAATAGCCCTCTGGAAAGGCAAAAATATTAGGTGAAATGCCGGTCTCTAAGATATCTGTATGCATTTCACAAAAGAGCTTTCTGGAAAGGCAAAAAATCAGGGGAAATGCCGCGTCTAAGATATCTGTATTCACTTCACAAAAGAGCTTTCTGGAAATGTAAAAATATCAGGTGAAATGCTGGTCTCTAAGATAAATGTATTCACTTCACAAAAGAGCTCTCTGAAAAGGCAAAAATATTAGGTGAAATGCCGGTCTCTAAGATATCTGTATTCACTTCACAAAAGAGCTCTCTGGAAAGGCAAAAATATCAGGGGAAATGCCGGTCTCTAAGATATCTGTATTCACTTCACAAAAGAGCTCTCTGGAAAGGCAAAAATATTAGGTGAAATGCCGGTCTCTAAGATATCTGTATTCACTTCACAAAAGAGCTTTCTGGAAAGGTAAAAATATTAGGTGAAATGCTGGTCTCTAAGATATCTGCATTCACTTCACAAAAGAGCTTTCTGAAAATGTAAAAATATTAGGTGAAATGCCGGTCTCTAAGATATCTGTATTCACTTCACAAAAGAGCTTTCTGGAAAGGTAAAAATATTAGGTGAAATGCCGGTCTCTAAGATATCTGTATTCACTTCACAAAAGAGCTTTCTGGAAAGGTAAAAATATTAGGTGAAATGCTGGTCTCTAAGATATCTGTATTCACTTCACAAAAGAGCTCTCTGGAAAGGCAAAAATATTAGGTGAAATGCCGGTCTCTAAGATATCTGTATTCACTTCACAAAAGAGCTTTCTGAAAATGTAAAAATATTAGGTGAAATGCCGGTCTCTAAGATATCTGTATTCACTTCACAAAAGAGCTTTCTGGAAAGGCAAAAATATTAGGTGAAATGCCGGTCTCTAAGATATCTGTATTCACTTCACAAAAGAGCTTTCTGGAAATGTAAAAATATCAGGTGAAATGCTGGTCTCTAAGATAAATGTATTCACTTCACAAAAGAGCTCTCTGAAAAGGCAAAAATATTAGGTGAAATGCCGGTCTCTAAGATATCTGTATTCACTTCACAAAAGAGCTTTCTGGAAAGGCAAAAATATCAGGGGAAATGCCGGTCTCTAAGATATCTGTATTCACTACACAAAGGAGCTCTCTGGAAAGGCAAAAATATTAGGTGAAATGCCGGTCTCTAAGATATCTGTATTCACTACACAAAGGAGCTCTCTGGAAAGGCAAAAATATTAGGTGAAATGCCGGTCTCTAAGATATCTGTATTCACTTCACAAAAGAGCTTTCTGGAAATGTAAAAATATTAGGTGAAATGCTGGTTTCTAAGATATCTGTATTCACTTAACAAAAGAGCTCTCTGGAAATGTAAAAATATTAGGTGAAATGCTGGCCTCTAAAATATCTGTATTCACTTAACAAAAGAGCTCTCTGGAATGGCAAAAATATTAGGTGAAATGCCGGTCTCTAAGATATCTGTATTCACTTCACAAAAGAGCTCTCTGGAAAGGCAAAAATATTAGGTGAAATGCCGGTCTCTAAGATATCTGTATTCACTTCACAAAAGAGCTTTCTGGAAAGGTAAAAATATTAGGTGAAATGCTGGTCTCTAAGATATCTGTATTCACTTCACAAAGAGCTGTCTGGAAGGCAAAAATATCAGGTGAAATGCCGGTCTCTCAGATATCTGTATTCACTTCACAAAAGAGCTCTGGAAAGGCAAAAATATTAGGTGAAATGCCGATCTCTAAGATATCTGTATTCACTTCACAAAAGAGCTCTCTGGAAAGGCAAAAATATCAGGTGAAATGCTGGTCTCTAAGATGCCTGTATACACTTCACAAAAGAGCTCTCTGGAAAGGCAAAAATATTAGGTGAAATGCCGGTCTCTAAGATATCTGTATTCACTTCACAAAAGTGCTTTCTGGAAAGGTAAAAATATTAGGTGAAATGCTGGTCTCTCATATATCTGTATTCACTTCACAAAAGAGCTCTCTGGAAAGGCAAAAATATTAGGTGAAATGCCGGTCTCTAAGATATCTGTATTCACTTCACAAAAGAGCTCTCTGGAAAGGTAAAAATATAAGGTGAAATGCTGTTCTCTAAGATATCTGTATTCACTTCACAAAAGAGCTGTCTGGAAAGGCAAAAATATCAGGTGAAATGCCGGTCTCTCAGATATCTGTATTCACTTCACAAAAGAGCTCTCTGGAAAGGCAAAAATATTAGGTGAAATGCCGATCTCTAAGATATCTGTATTCACTTCACAAAAGAGCTCTCTGGGAAGGCAAAAATATTAGATGAAATGCCGGTCTCTAAGATATCTGTATTCACTTCACAAAAGTGCTTTCTGGAAAGGTAAAAATATTAGGTGAAATGCTGGTCTCTCATATATCTGTATTAACTTCACAAAAGAGCTCTCTGGAAAGGCAACAATATTAGGTGAAATGCCGGTCTCTAAGATATCTGTATTCACTTCACAAAAGAGCTTTCTGGAAAGGTAAAAATATTAGGTGAAATGCCGGTCGCTGTGATATCTGTATTAAACTTCACAAAAATTTTTTCTCGGAAGAAATTATTCAACTGACATTTTGAAAAAGTTTTTTATTAAAAATAATTCACATACAATATGTATGTAAATTAGTACAAGATTTTGGAAAAATATAGAATCATTTTTTTCCAGGAAATTCTTTTAAAATTGCAAGAATAAAATTTACTGTTATATCCTATATTTATCTATTTTTTAATAAAATTCTAATTTTTATAAAAGTATAATAGAAAACATTTCTTAATTACTTGAAAACAACAATTCTAATAAAACAAAGCACTGCCAGACCAAATGAAGATTGTCAGCATCTTTGTAAATCAAGTGATACAATAATTGTCGGGTGTGTATGGAATGAATCCTTAGTGGTAGTACGTTTTCAGCGAAGCGGTTGACACTGATTTACTCAGATGAATTGGGGTGTGGAATTTTACTGATGCAAATGCTACATTCAATTCTCACACAAAACTCCAAGAAGTCTGCGACGGCAACACTTCAGTTAACGGCATAGGACTAGCAAGTAAACTTTGTGAATGTAGTCGGAAGGGTTTCCCGACCCGACTGGTGAAGGGGAACGCCTCTCGCCAACCCACCTGTGCCAAGTGACCATTGCCTAGTCGCTAGCCTAGTCGGAGAAACGCTCCGGCCTTCTTCAGGTGGTTGGAATGCCGAACTGAACCCTTTATTTCGCTCGCTGGGGTAGACTGTTCTAGTTTCATGTGCCATGTTTAATGGATGCCAGTTATCTACTGTTGATTCCCCTCTGAAATTTCTCTACTGTCTTAACCAGGTATTGAACTCACACTCTTCGGGTCCTGTCACTAGATCTAACTAATGCCTTTATCCACTGTGCTATGTGTCCTTGGGGACATCTGTGTAGGAATTTCTGGGTATTATAAACCTAATGTCGTCAGCAAACATTTTTTAACAGAGCTCATATTGCAATTTTTGTTGTTATTATCGCTTTTCTCTGGCAATCCTTATTACTGGTTCCCATATTGTATTCATTTCTATGCTTGGTCGGCTCATGAAATTTTTGTGACCTAGCATATGTGTTGATTCCTTAAGTTTACGAATTCTCCAAGCATGAATCGAAAAAGATATAATCGCCCAAACGAGTGTCACGCATGGCACTTAAATGACTGACTGAAAGGCAACTTGTCGTTTTGTTAAGAAACAATTATTCAGTTCATACCATATGTTGTTTAAAAGAGATCGACAGATAAACAATTTACAGTATCATAATTTGGGCAACCATTGTTATTTCAGGGTTATACACATCCCTATCTCTGACAATTCACGTGTAAAGACTTTACAATGAAAAGTCAACTGTTTTGATGACATTGAGAATATAAAGACGAACCAAGGGAGCGCTGGGTTACCCCCGCATACTTTCGCCAGTTTTGCAAAAAAATCGTTAGAGGGCGCTGTCAAGCATCTATAAAAACGTGACACTTCCTGTCTTTATCCTCTTCTCTCTCGCTCTTTTCCGCGCAGCATGCTGTCGCAACCACATCCTCGGGACCTTGGTATTCCCCGCTCAGTGACTGGACTTTATTCACACACACACACACACACACACACACACACACACACACACACACATAACTGTGTCACCCGCACATAACTTATAATGTCTTCTTTTGCATGCATACTAGTGTATTCTCTCTCTCCCTCTCTCTCTCTCTCCCTCTCTCTCTCTCTCTCTCTCTTTCACTCGGTTATATAAATACCAAAATGTAAAATATCGCCTTGTTAAAATTCATACATTTCTTTACATATGTCATTTATATGTGTAAAATATTGTTTTCATTGCTTTTAACCTAACTAGAAGCAGTGCTGCAACAAAACAGTCTCTTCAAGCAAAAAATTAAAAAAGAAGAAAATGCCATAATCATTCATGCGTGTGTACATACACGTTATATATTACCCAATCTGCGTTTATATCTTTTCATTTAATTTCATTTACTATTGTTTTTATTGCTTTAAAATAAACTAGTGGCGATTTTTCGATTGGCTTTTCTTGTCGACATTTTGCGTGGCTTAGAAGCAGAAAGCAAACTGTACCTCGAGACATAACTTGTTTTACATTAAAACTCGTTTTTACTTCGTTTGTTTTCAAATAAGCACACAAAATATATTTTACATACCAGGGATTTAAAAAGCCGCATTCTGTGCATTATTTCATAATGCAAGGTGGCTCGGTATTGTCTAGGTTATGATGGCCTATGTGACTGGGTCAAAGAAATGGTTTACTACGACTTAAATGAATGCCACTGGTTTGTCTTGTCTTTAAAAACATTTCTAAAAAAAAAGCCCGCTCTACTGTCTCTGCTTTATTTTATAGCTTTATCAAGAAAGCTAAAATTTATCAAAATTCAATTAATCCTTTGTTAACTCAATCACGAATAATCAATCCAGGGCAACTAAAAAGGAAATAAAAAGTAATTTGCTCTAATTTCACTTGCTTCTCATAGAGTGTCTCCAGACACGTGACTGTGAGTTATTTTGTGTCTGTTTTAAGATAAAATATAACGTTATGTAGAATAGAAATATCAGAATTGTTGAGGAAAAATAAAAGTTAAGTTCTTTGCCGAACGTGGTTACTTCTTCAGAGTCAATGTTCAATTTTTTAATATTACGAATATTTACGCTTATTTGGATCTTTTACTTAAGAATTTAATAAAAGTTTACAGTAGTTCATTTCATGCATAATATGATAAAAAGGACTTTCATTACAATTTCTAGTTTTATGTCTATAAACACTGGCGGACATTAATCCAACTTGTAAGTCTACTTACAAGGTGTCCAGATTTGTTTTTCTGTCTAAAAACGGGAAAAGGATTATATTTGATTAGATGTAGAAAATTTGGATTCCCTGAGTAAATCGGGACTGAAGAATTTTTAATGAGAGTAAAAGCTAAAAGAGATAAAAAGGATTATGAATAATTTTAATACCAATTGTTGCATAATTTCTTTCAGGTTCATTCCAAAACTCTTGTTAAAGGATTTTTTTTTTTTTTTTGTTAATCACTTCCGCTCGAAATCATGTTGGCTGATGCTAACCTCTAGGAAATTGACTCATTGCGCTTTCTCCAGTTAACGCTCTCAGCTGACATGAAGTGGAAAGAATATATCGAATCCCTTGTTTGGTCAGCTGCTAAAAAAGTTGGTTCACTGTGTCGTACTAGACAATTTTTCTCGCCAGAATCTATCTTACATATTTATAAGTCTACCATTCATCCATGCTTAGAATATTGTTACCTCATATGGTCCGGTACCCCGGCTATTTACCTTCATAAAATCCAAAAAAGAATCTGCAATATTATAAGTCTTGATCTGATGCCTCGGCATTCCCACCGCCGTAAGGTTGCCTCTCTGTGTCTTTTCTATAAATACTTTCATGCTAATTGATCGGGTGAGCTCTTTGATATTGTAGCTAGACTTTTTGAATTTAAGCGCAGTCCCAGACTGGCACCAAGATCTCATTTTACAGTTGAGTTGGTTAGATGTAACCGTAAATTCTATGCTAACAGTTTCTTTTCTCGCACTTCTCGCTTGTGAAACTCTTTTCCGGCTCCAGGCTTTCCAGCCAACTTTAATCTGCAAAAATTTAAATTCAATGTCAATTGCTATCTACTGTCGTCCTAATTTCTCTTTCCTTTTCCCGTTCATTATTAATATTTCTGTTCGTAATTCTTCCATACCATGTAAACCCCTTGTGGCTTAGTGGCTTTACTGCCTTGCATGGGATGATACTGATTAAAAAAATATCTAATAGAGATCTTGCTTCTGGTATCTCTGAATACAGAGTCGTCTTTCTCCAAGACTTTTTGACAACCTAGCCGAGAGAGACCAGACTTCCCTATTAGTCAACCCATAGCGGAGAAGAGGACAGATGGATTCATACTTTTCCCAAGGGTTTTTTCTTATGGATAAGCGAATATAATGAACTCGACTGGAATTCGAACTCGGCTATTCTGAGCTGATATTCATTACAACAATCATACATCCATGTTACTCAGTATAAGGTTGAGAGCGTTTATACATATAGACAGTAGGTACATGGCGATCAAAAATGCATAGGGACTTTCAGTTTCATGCCTCAATGTGATCCTCAGACCAAGGTACTTTCTCTGGAAATCATACTGAGGAAGAAAACTAAAATCACCGTATGATGTTGAAGTGTCCTGGGTATGAAGATAAACTACATCCAGCAGCAAGACCTCTGATCAGAATGTTTTGAGGGGCATGGAACCACCTCTTAATTGCTTTTGCTCCCAGGTCTAGTTTGACCCGGGGTGGTAGCAACAGTTAGGGTCACAAATATAGGTAAATAGTTACCCCACTCAAGCTGGGTTAAAAAATCACTCTGAAACTATAAAAACACATGTTTATAGTAAAAATACCAGCAACACATTTTCATTGTAAAATATTACTAGCAATACATTTTTGTAAAAGAAATTACTAATGCTACCAAGTAAATTAAATTTTGACATTAAATGACCTATAAGGAGTTGATATGCCGCTAAACAATGTTTAATTCTATGTCAACACTCTCAATATATATATATATATATATATATATATATATATACCCACTTTGAAAACCAACATTAAAAATACCTACTCACTTTGAAAACCAACATTAAAAATGCCTACCTACTTTTAAAACCAACATACTTATCCACTTTTAAAACCAACATACCTACCCACTTTTAAAACCAACATTAAAAATACCTACCCATTTTTAAAATGCTGAATTTTATCTGGATTCGACCATGCATCACTGACGCTACTGGAAAATATGCAACCACCTGCGTACGTCATATGCTTTAATTTGTGTTTCTAATTACTTGCTGGGCTCACTTTTGTGTGACACAAGACTGCAATAGAAGGCGAACCAATGAGGATAGAAACTACAAGACTAAACAAGTTCGAGATGGCGGTGTATTCAGTCTTTAGTTTTCAAAACAGACGATTCTGAGAAGCTCAGTTACGTTTTGGGGATATCTAAATCAAGCAAATCTGGAAAATTAATTTTCTGACTCGTGTTTACCAGACGGCGGAAAGAATGAAAGAGAAATCAAGACTCATGAGAACAGCGAAAGACGCTTCTGAGAAACTAAGCAAGGATCGAAATATGTCCCCAGAAACAAATCGTGTTTGAAAGCTAGGAACTGTTCAACCCCCACCACCACCACCCTATATGACAGAGAATATAACAGAATATACAATCTGTTCTGTTTCTGTAAATTCCAAATTTAAGTTTCATTATTTTTCTCTCTTTATGATTGCAATCATTATTTATATCTAAATATTTATAATTCTCTGTTTATTTAGTAAATCTAAATCCTCTAAGTTTAATCAAATATAAACCAATTCCAATTATTGGACAGAATAGCAAATCTGGGCGTGAAGAAAATAAACTTACAAGTTGCCTTGATGTCTACAAGTGTTTATACACATAACTGCATCTTGGATGAAAAGTTTTTTTTTTTTTTTCACATCGTATGACCTGCGTAATATAAACTACTTTTCTCTAACACATGTTCGTCACAAGTTAAGAAACGAGTTAAAATGGCAGAGATTTACTTCTACCGAAGAATTTTGAGAATACCACAGACAGATCATGTGAAAAATAAGAATATATTAATGAAAATAAAAACTACAATGAATTATTGTTTACAATTAGCAAGGGACAGATGAACTTCTTCGTACAAATATTAATAAAGGAAAATAGTTGAAAAATCTAACTCCTACAGGATACAATGAAGCCGAGGGAAACAAGAGAGTAGCGAGTAACTTTTGATCAAATGGATCGGCGATAAATAGCACAAATGACAAAGTAATGTAAGCATTATTTACAGGAGAGTCATGACTGCGCATGTCCTGAAGTGACACCGCATCTAGAGAGAAAATCTACTCTGTTCGCTCTTATAAAAGTTTGATTAATTGCGTCATAAAGAGACCAGAATCTAAAGGTTTCAGTAAAGAGTGTTTAGTAGAAACAATAGGACACACGGCACAGTGGGATAAAGGCGTTGGTTAGATCCAGTGACAGGAACCAAAAGAGTGTGAGTTCAATACTCGGTTAAGGCAGTGGAGAACTTTGAGAGGGAAATTAACAGGAGATAACTGATAACTGATATCCATTAAACATGTCACATGGAACTAGAACAGTCTACCACAGTGAGCGAAATAAAGGGTTCACTTCGACATTCCAACCACCTGAAGAAGGCCGGAGCGTACAACGGCCGAAACGTTGTAATAAATATGGCGACAAAGGTGAGGACAATAGTCCAAATAATCTAAATAAAAAACAATATAGAATAAAAACATTTATATTTTCTTGTCTTGATTCAGCCTATTACACGGAGGGAGAGTAATTCTCTCTCTTTTTTATTTCTCTCAAGAATAAATTAAAACAAACTTTATGTATTAATAATTTCGGCAATGATTTTATTTGATTATTCCCAATAAACTATCAATCCTTTTGATCATCGGCTAATGATTGAGAAGACAAAGATCAAGCACTTATCAAAAATGAAGTTATCACTCCCGTACAAAATTAGTCAGCTGATAAACCAGAAAAACAGTTTTTGTTTTTTGTTTTATTTTTTGTTTGTTTGTTTGTGTTTTTTGGGGTGATTTTTTCTTTTCTTTTTTTTTTTTTTTTTTTTTGTTAAGGCACAAAAGAAAAAATTGAACGAACAGTCAATAATGCAAAACAATCTAGTCATAAAAATCAATATTGAAGACAATTGCTAATTTTAACGATCTATGTTCAAGAAATTTTGTAAGGCTATAATCCAAATTTTCTTCATTTCCTAAATAAAATATCAGTTATCAACTACTTTCTCGAGTAGTATTTTTGTTATCATAATTTCATTTGCTTTTTGTCGTCACTGCAGGACCGTCATTCTACGGAGATAGAGAAATTAAGACCAATTTCATACGAAACGAACAATTAAAGCTAATAAGTTCCAATGTTCAAGACATTTCACTATAAGTATAAGGGATCAAGTTTCTTTCTAATCATAAAGATAAATTCTAAAAACAATTATTGAGTGACATTCAAAGTTCAAAACAATATTCAAATATAAGAATTAGCATTGGAAATCTTAGTAGGAATAATTTTAAACTGTTATCGAACATAATGCAGAAAAATTTATGGTAATCTCCTCTGAACATGGATATACAGTATTTAAGTCAAAATTGGCATCGTGCTTCAGGATCTTGCAGTTTTATTCTGAGTTAGTGTTGAAATTCATTTTGACACGAAAAATTAATTCTAGCATAAATTTAACCGTAGTACTAGATTTGCAATTAGGTCTATTACTGTATTACTGTATGCTTAATGTATGCTTGTGTGTCTATTAATTTAATTTCTGTGAGTGCAATGTAGCCTGCATCGATCCAAATCTGAGCCTAAATCATTTAGATGGGTGACCATTTAAAAACAGAAAATATTGTCAGCATTTTAATACAGCACGAGAAACTAAGTGATCCTTTTTAAATAACTACTTTAAATCGGTTCTTCCGCGCCCACTATTGCAAGAGAGTAAGCTCCTTAACACTGGCTACATTACTAGCGTGGCCTTATGCAAGGCTTCCTAAATAACTATTTAATGGCGCCTACAATAGAGTAATTATTTAATCATTTCATCCCAAGCAATGTCGTTACTGGGATTGAAAGAAAATGAAAAGACTTTAGTGAGGAGAAAGGACAATAAAAGAACAGGTTTCATGAAGGAAAAAGATGGCGACTAGCGTTGCATTTTTGGAGATTCTGGACGGCAGGGAAACAAGAATCCGGAAAAGAATTCCACAGGCGAGAAAATAAACTATTAGAATAGAACTTCCAACAGTACTACGGTTAAAATTATGCGATTTGATGTAGCAAGGAGGGAAGGTGATAAGGAAAACCGCTATGAAAATAGTTATAGAAAAGACAGAGAACTTCTCAGTGGTAAGAAAGTAAGATTCTAGCTCAGGACCAATAATATTGCAGATTCATCTTTGGATTTTGTCTATAATCTCGAGGTATATAGCCAGAGCAGTAGACTAAATATGGCAGAAATATTCAATACACGGTCATATTACAAATGTGTAAGATGGATGCTAACGAGAAAACACGATCCAGCAGAACACAGGGAACCAACTTAGCAGTAGACCCAACAATTATTACAATCTCGCAGTGGGTGTTCGATATTCGCTGGTTACCCCACTGTTATTAACGCATATCAAACTACGATTCTTAATAATTTATAGCATTGGTTAGAATAGAAGCTAAGCTTCCATTCATATTCATGTGAAAAATTATTTACTAGACACGTTCCTTATTTATCAACATGTACCAGACTTTTCATAATTCAAACAAAATTCTCACTTGATCGATTTAAACAAGAACTCTAGCGCCGCGACATCTCTCGCTCCAAGAAATTTATTCAACTGTCAATAAATAGCTTAATTTAAAAAAAAAAAATCTTTTGGTCTACACATATTTCGTATTAGTGTTTTCCTATGTTTGGGAAAATTGCGCCCTGAAGATGACAATTTGAAACTGTCGAAAGTACTTGTCATGGGTCTTCCATTTGAAAACAGCTCGAATATAACGATCTTATTATTCACGGAATTGATAGTAAGTTAATGTTTCATTGAGTCCTGTTACCGAAGTGAAATTTGCCATTAATCACATTATGATTGCTATTTAATTCTTTGTATAAATTGTTTCTTTATGATGGAAATTACGTAGTTTTGTGTTCCCAAGTGAGAAGTCTTTCGTCGGCGTGATGTGAGTAGCTGAAGCGTCGTGTGTGCTCTTGGGTGTGCTCTTGGGTGTGCTTGCTGTGAGCATTCCCTGGGCTGTTTTTTATGTGCGTTCCTTTATAGATGAGCTCCAAACGGAAGCCAAATTTAATAGATTTTTATGTATTTCTATTGATTGAGAAAGGTCAAGTGGTATACTTACTACTGCGTCAGCACGCTGCGTCACCAAGCCTAGATTTACGTGTCTATTTTTATACTTGATCATGTTTAAATTGTGGAGGGAAGTTGAAAATGTATTTTATTGATTTATTTCTTTGTTTATTTGTATTCTCAAAGTCCCAATAGTCCGTTGATCCGGTTGAGAAGTGATTTCAACCGTAAAATTCTAAGCTTGTAGATAATTTGAAGAGAATATTTCCCTAATAATTTAAATTATTTTATTTCAGTCTGCCTGCTTCTCTAAGTTAGGGATCGGTAACCTACAGGACGCATGCCACACGCAGCACGCCAAGAAATTTCCATTGGCACAGATCCTCAAATGACATCACGAAGTCCGAACCAATTACTACTACAACGCCAAGAAGATATTTAGGTGTTTCAATTATAATATATACTAAAGTATATATACTATTTATTACTATATAAAATATATTGTAGAACAGGTATATTGACCTTCACTTACGGATGCTGTTGGCATACTGAACGATTTTAAAACCCTAAGTCGGCACATAGTTAGCAAAAGGTTGCCGACCCCTACTCTAAGTGCATTAATATCGCTAGCTAGCTTTCTAACTGTCATTGATATTTGTATAAGTTTGTCAATTCAGGCATATTTTATTCTCTCATACAGGAAGGTTAAAACTTTCTAAACTAGTGGATAAGAGCATTTACGTTAACGGGTGCCTCGGATGGGGTAATAGTTAACGGGTGCCTCGGATGGGGTAATAGTTAACGGGTGCCTCGGATGGGGCAATAGTGAACGAGCTAGTCTGGTTAACTATTACTTGTGCTGAACGAAGTTTATAGATAGCAACAATTACCATAAGATTCGAATGACTTCACACTTTACTAGTTATTCGATACCGAATCTGATTTTGAATGATAGCCAACCAGGATCGATGCGTACTACACCCCGATTGGAGGCGGGGCAAGCCTGATTGGGGGCCGGACAGAGCTTTGTGATCCTCGCTATCTTATCAATTTTTGTATTATTTTTCTACCTACATTTATATATGTTACAAATTAAATTAAGCGCAACTATTAAAGAATGAAGGATTTTCGCGGATTTTCACATCATTATGGAGGTCTTTTTTTTGTTCGTTGAAATTCATGAATTTATTTTTGCTCATGCTAAGTCTCAAAAAAACACCATATAAAATTCATTATTTTTTTTTTCATAGACAATGTTGAATACAACAAAATTATTCAACTTTTTAACAAGAGCAATCCCAAGTTGATAAAAATTGAGGTAAAATATTGTTAACTTAAGATGGAATGATCTATTATGACAAGTCTCTAATTTGTATTGTGATACATTGAATGTATTTTCAATTTTTCTATTTGAATTCTTCACTTATATTGCATAGGATCCATTATTGTACAATAACATTTGTATTTTATACTAATATTACCATATGAAAATTGAGTAGTAGTAGAGTCGGGGAGGGCGTAACAGTAATTCGGAGATATCATGGATTCGACGGGAGGGGGTCACGAGGCACTTGTACCAGCTGTGTAGCCAGCATCCGCCAAGAAATATAAAAAATAATGTTCAATTCTTTTAGACAACTTCATAAGCCAGAAGTTTTATAAATATATTTAATACAATTATGAACGTTTATGTTTTTCTACTCAAAGCGGAGAGTTTCAATTTAAATGTAAAAGAAACCGCTGTTGTAATTTTACGGCTTGACGGAGAAACATTTTTACCGACATAATTATTGAACCGACAGTTTGTTTACGTGGAGTTCACTCACAGTGAATATTGCTCACAAGGTACAAGATGGAAGAGTAATAAAAACTAGTAACATTTTACAGGGTCCGAAGCACAATATTTAACGAATGTGACATGGCTTCATTTTCAATATATCCCACTGCGAATAAATAGTTGACTGCATCTGTGACGTCAAAGACTTCCAGGAAAAAGGCTTGAACTCTGTAGGAGAAGAAAATGCGTGTGGGTTTCCACTGCTGACAGCTGCTTCTGATTAAGCCAAATACAAGAGATGAACAGAGAGAGAGAGAGCGAGAGAGAGACAAAAGGTAGAAAGAAATTAAGAAAGAAAGCGTAAAAAAGGGAGGAAATAAGTACATTTTAAATTTGGAAAAAGAAGAAAGAATGTGTGTTACGTGTGTGAAGGGGAAAATATGGAAAGATAACGAGTAGAGACCAAAAAGAAAAAGTCATAGACGTAAGAAAACAAGAATGTGGGAAGAAGAAAAATTAACAAAGAAAGTGACGAGTAGGGAATTGTCGAGGAAGAGAAGAAAAAGGAGAGAGCGAAAATAAATCTTTCGGAAGAGAAAAAGAGAAATGGAAAACGAAAAAGAATAGCAAAAGGAGGAAATACAATGACGGAGAATAAAACTGCAACATCATGAAGGATACCCTGAATTTTGTTCTGGGTACAACATGTACTTGCTGATGGTGGAGAAGATATTGTGATAAAACGTTCAGAGTTTTCGTCCATGTGTAATGTTTGGGCTTTAGGTTTAAACAAGAAAGCATTATGTTATAAAATTGTGATGTGAATGAAAGAAAATAGCCATCATGTCATGGACGGGCAATATTTTATTTCGTCCAGTCAGACTTGTTTGAGAGTTGTGAGTTTTCGGATTCTGTGCATGGATTGTTATTTCGAAAAATGCAGCTCATTTGTAAAGTATCGCTTTGGTGATGTTTCGATATTGGTCAAACTAACATTCCTATAACC
This sequence comes from Acanthosepion pharaonis, assembly GCA_903632075.3. Taxonomy (NCBI): domain Eukaryota; kingdom Metazoa; phylum Mollusca; class Cephalopoda; order Sepiida; family Sepiidae; genus Acanthosepion; species Acanthosepion pharaonis. The sequence continues at coordinate 92,076 of CAHIKZ030000469.1, read as the reverse complement.
GTAGATCAGGTTCTAGATGAATACGTAGTATACAGGCTCGGCAAGATCGGTACCTCACAAAGGCAAATCTTTTGTTTTACTAATTTTCAGCTAGTAAAAGCCCCAAGAGTCACTTAAGGTAGAGGCTGACTAAAAAAAGGTTGCTGTATGATCGGTAAGAGTAAGAGGTAAGTGCAGTTTATGTGAATATGTAACAAAAATAACAGTTAACCTTGGATATGAAGTGGTTAAGAAAAAGCATCCTTTCAGGAGTCTGTCTGTCGCTCCCTCTCCCTTTATATATATATATATATGTGTGTGTGTGTGTGTGTGTGTGTGTGTATTTACAAAATTTTATTAGTGAAATTCCAGTACTGTTAAGTGTGATGCTGAATATATTGACAGAACTAATCAGAGGTTTCTCCCCTCCTGCTTCGTCTAGTCCACTTTTCTATTTTCATCAGCGTCTCATCCTCTTCCTCCTCCCTTTCCCTCTTCAACGAGGAGGACTGAGGTGGGAGGTGTTTTCTCCGACTCCATGTCAGACTCTATCCTCCCTTGCTCTTTCTGCTGCTGCTGTTGTTGTTGTTCCTGTAGTTGTTGTTCCTGTAGTTGTTGTTCTGGTTGGTCATTTATTTGGTCTTTCTTTTGGTCTGGCTTTTGTTGCTGCCGCTCCTTTTTCTGCTTTTGTCGTTTCAACTGTCGTTGTTGTTGTTGGTCTTGACACTGCTGCTGCTGATGATGATGATTCTTTTGCTTGGTTTGTTCCTTTTCTTGAAGCCTTTCCTGGCTTTGAGGTTGTGGGCTAGCAAGCTTTTCATGCTCTGGCTTCCCCTGGGTTTGCTGCTGCTGCTGTTGGGCCTTCCGTCGAGGGGTACGGCTTGACGATTTTCATCCATTTTTCGCCACTTCCCTCCACTCCAGACGTTTTCTCCGTTGCTGATTCTGGGCTAGGCTGCGGTACTGTTTCTTTGCCCGGACACCCCCTTGGACATGTGTCCAAAAGTTCCACAAGCCCAACAGTAAGGACGAGGACCTCGGCATCATTTTGTCCTGACAGTTTAGGATATTGGGAATTTGTTGGAAACTTTGCCTCGTCAAGGTAACATGTAACACGAAATCACCGGTGGCAATTCTAGATTTGCTTACTATTTCAGTTACATCTTCTACTGGGCCATATTGGGCGAAGAAAGCCCCTAACCTATCCCCACTAATGTCGACCGGGACTTCATGTACGGTAATTTTTGTACGTCTTGTCCCCATATATTCCGTTTGTAAACGGACTGCTTTGTGGTTAGGGTACTTCCTGCCAACATTCTAGCTTCGTCTTCTGTTGCCAGAAGAATGTCCCATAATGCATTTGACCTTCTGGCCCAAATCTTCGGTCCTATATGAAGGTTCTTCAGAGCTTCTTCAGAGCTTCTTCCATTGTTTCCCTGCTGACGCCGATAAGCTTCCGAGTTCCTACGTTGGTGGTCAGCAGGGGCGATGGTTCTGGTTTTATCAGAAGCTCATTGCCATTAATGTACGTGTCATATTTGTTGCTTAGACATGAGAAATGAGTGCAAGCTACTCCAAGCGCATGGGCGTCAGGAAAAAATTAGGCCGACGGTATTGACCACGAGATTAAAAAAAATCACAAAAAAAATATTTTCGGTATTGACCCGTGATTTCCGTCAATAATTTCTTTAATTGACGCCCATGCGCTTGAGTAGCTTGCACTCATTCTTCTAGGGGTGGGGGTGGAGGGTGACTCCTCCATAATACTGTCGAGGAGGGCTCCCACAACAAAACACGTAAAAATCCACTAAAGCAATATTTTTAAACAAAATCAATGTATACTAAAATAAACTGTTCTTCCAAAACACAAAAACTGACAATAAGAGTCACTTACTACTGCATTGTTTAAGTAGGTCTCACGTGCAAGACAAAAACTGGACTGTCTTCGTAGGAAGTCTCGCAGGTTGGTATTTATGAAAGGAGCAAGAGTTCATTCCCATCTAGGTAGGTACCATAACAGTTTATATATATATATATATATATATATATATATATATATATATATACAAACACACACACACACACAAAGGGTGCGATGGATAAATTGCCGTCTAAATGACGCAAAAATGAAAATAACACTGGTGCGATGTATAAATTGGAATAATACGGTCATCTCATTTTAAAAGATATATTTACCAAAATTACACAAAAATATCTTGAAATACTAAAGAGTAAATTTATTTAATAAAAAGGCCATTAGCTTCAACCACGGTTTCCGGATGACTTCAGAATCTCCTCTAACTCTCTAGACGGTCTCCGAATTTAAGTTGATGAATGCTGCCATAATCCTTGCCTTCAGTTAATCTCTGGCTTTACAAAGAGTTTTGGAGTCTCTCGCTCAAATGCACGTATGAATCAGGGGGGTGGGAGTTGCAGTCTAGGTAGTTAGTTGACAAGATGTACTTGTTGTAGGCTTCTGCGTTAAGAAGAAGAAGAAGAAGAAGAAGAAGAAGAATATAAATGTATCGGTGGGGGGGCATTTAAAATGTACATATTTTTTTATCCAGCCTCTTATGAGCTTAAGAGGAAATTTTGTATGTATGCAACGGCTCAAGATCTTGGATCTCTGGTTCAAAAGGTTCTTTGGATCCGGAAATGTTATTAATGCTATTTTTTCCTGTTGGCAGAAAGCGGAATCGGCTGATCTCTTAATTTTATATATATATATATATATATATATATATATATATATATATGCATGTGTGGGTGTGTTTTTTTTGTCTCTGGTTCCACGAACGCACAGGACCACCACTTAAAACAAGACTTGTGCCGTATTTAGAACGAATGCGTATTCCGTTATAAATTTGCTATGTTTATGGAGAATATTATTCACTTTGTATATATAGATATGAACTGAATATTTCTTTCTCTCTCTTTCTCTGTCCCTATCTCTTTATATATATATATATATATATATATATATATATATATATATATATATATATATATATATATTATCTTAAATTAAGTTTGATTTGGTATAGAGCACACAGTTTGCCCAGTGAGGATCGAATTCACTAGCTTGCTAACTATCGCTCCACGGCAGGTACCGCCTAACGTTGTGCACAAATAAATAGCCATGTATATGTCGTGTTTCGGGGTGTGTATCCAGATTTTAAGACCAAAACCAGATGCCAGGTGACTCTGTTTCCGCTGAAAAAAATAGAATTCAATATTTTTTTCCGTATCTAAATGGCTGGTGTTTGCTTATGTTTGCCGTCTTTTATTTGAATCGTGCAAATCATCTAAGAAGAGTTTTATTTTAGTTTCTGTTCTTCCATTAAATGTTTTCTTAATGTTTTCTATCAAAGAGAAAAGTAACACATGGACATCTTTGTGGATGTGGTTCAGGTTACCTTGTTAAAGAAAATGGAAATGTATTCTTAATTCTGGGTAGCTTTCTCCCCCTTTGAATATCGTTTAAAGAAATTTTATTTTTCGGGGCGGCTAGGCTCATCGTTAAAAATGGAGAAAAATGGACTGAACGAGTCGGTTTCATAATTCGCTCGTGTTCATTTCTCACTATTTGCTTCTGTCTTTATACAGACTCCAGCACCCTCAATAATCCATTATCTTCCTAAAAAAACAAGCATAGCAATGCAGTTTTCAGAAAGTTTGGAGAGCCATAATCACCTAAGCCCTAAAGAGTCACGTCACTAAGGGAAGGGTATTCTAAACATCTATGCGTGACTATATATGATATAACGATATATAATGTTGTATAATAGTATTTAGAAAAATAGTATAACAAATTGTAAAAAAGTTTTTGTAACGCTTTTCATCCGTTTTGTTGATGTTTCCATGTCTACGGTTTCGTGCGCATGTGTAGAAGTGGCAACATCAACAAAGCCGAGTCTGATGAAATCCTAACGGATGAAACACGTCACAAAAACCTTTTTTGCAAACTGTCATACTATTTTTCTAAATCATTATATCTATCTATCTATCTATCTTTCTCTCTCCCTCTCCCTCTCTCTCTCTCTCTCTTTCTCTCTCTCTCTCTCTCTATATATATATATATATATATATATATATATATAGAGAGACAGAGAGACAGAGAGAGAGAAAGTCCACCAAAAAATGTCTGAACACTTAAAGGAAAGGAAAAACTTGTATAGATCTTGTAATATTAAATTTATTCAGACATCATTAATATAAGTTACCTTTGAACTCGACAATCACAGGAGATGCTCAAAATGGTGACCTTTAGCTTCCAGACATTTATTTGTACGGCGAACTACTCCTTGGGCAACGTTGGCCAAAGTGGCCAGTGGGAGTGTTGCAGATGTATTTTGAATTTCTTATATAAGGGTCGCCAATGTAGTCGGTTTTCTGCGATATACAACATTCATTAGGACTTGTTGATGCTACAGGCATGGGCGGGGGTAATGCCATCTGTCGAGAAAATACTACAGTAAAAAGTGTTTGAAGCAATTTAACAAAACAACGAAAGACAAGTTTTTCCTTTCTTGAAATGTGTAAACATTTTTAGGTGTACTCTCTCTATCTATCTATCTATCTATCTCTCTATCCCTCTCTCTCTCTCTCTCTCTCTCTCTATCCCTCTCTCTCTCTCTCTCTCTCTCTGTATATATATATATATATATATATATATATATTAGTGTGTGTGTGTGCTTGTGTGTGTTTTATATGCGAGAATATCGCAAAACAGACATAGAAATCAACACTGTATAGCGACTGTCAGTTTTGTTTGTTTTTCTTTTTAATCATTTCCCCACAAGAAAGGCGATAAAGCCCCTATGACTTTGGTGGTTACTGAGAGATAAAATGTTATTGTGGAGAAAGCGCAACAGAAAGGGCAGTATTCAAGGAAACACAAGATGACGATTGACGTTATATTCAAATTTTGAAAACTGTAGTTGATAGCAAATCAAGAAGCTGGAAGAGAGTTACCTAGTAGAAAAGTGCGAGAGAAGAAACAATCAAAATTGAACTTACACTTATCTATTTCAACAGCAAAATGGTGAGACCTAACTGCCAATCTAGTACTACGCTTACATTTATGAAATAAAGATACCAAAAAGGAAAGCTCAACAGAAAAATTACCATATTTGTAGAAAATATGTTACGGTGGTGGAAACGTTGTTAATGGCGAGATGCCAGCTCAGGACATTGCAAATTCTTCTTTTGGATTTTGTCATGGATCTTCAGATAATTAGCAGAAGCATCAGACTTGATGCAGAGATGAATGGTTGACTTATAAAGGTGTAAGTTAAATTCGGGTGAGAATCATTGTCTTGCTCGACACAGTGAACCAACTTTCATAACAGAATTCTTAACAATTATCTCGATATAATCAATACAATTCACATCATCAAAAATGTTCCACCGAGAAGGGTACAGTGATTTACTTTCCTAGCATCAGCCATACTGATGGAAGCAAAGAATAGTTAAAACCAATACAAGAAAGAAAGAAATAAAGATCAGTTTAATTTTGAAAGCGTTAAAATTAACCAACCATTTTTTCCTCGGTTAACAACAGATTGAAGGTCATTTTCGAGATCAGCTGCTGATTTGACTTTATCGAATCTATTAGGACAGAAGTTGATATCGAGGCGAGAACTGATAACATCGGGACGGTCGTTGATAAAAATTAGAAGCAAAGCTGGTCCGAGGATAAAGTCCTGGGGGACACCCGCATTTCGCAGTTTTACGCCTTACTATACAATGCTGATCCGTGTGTTCATATTGTCCGTATCTACATATATACAGGGTGTGATGGATAAATTATTGTCTAAATGACGAAAAAATGGAAATAATACTGGCATCTCATTTTAACAAATACATTTACCAAAATTACAAAAAATATCTTGAAATACTAAAGATTTATTCAATAAATCGCCATTGGCTTCAACCACGACCTCCAGATGACTTCGGAATCTCCTGCAACACTTCTGGACGGTCTAAATTTTTAAGTTTAAATTAGTGAATGCTGCCCAAATCCTTGCCTTCAGTTCAACTTTGGTGTTAAAAGGAGTTTTGTTGGTCTCTCGCTCAAATGGGGTTACATTCTAGTTTTGTAGCCAGATGTAAGGAGTGATGTGGTCGCAGAAATTGTCTGACAGCTATACTTAGGTTCTCCTGCTTGTGTGGCATGGTTCAGAGTCCTGTTGCCTTACATAGGCCCTTCCAACAGCCACCCTCTTGACCCAGAGCAGCACTACTTCCTCAAAGCACTTGATGTAGGCCTCCATTTTGTCTGAGCCCCAGTGGAAAGATGAATGAAGACATAACATCGCCATCACTAGTGATCACTCCAAACACTTTCGTAATCACCATTAGACTCATCCAACTCTTTCCAAATCCTCTGCACTGTCCTCAGATTGACATTCAAACACCCTGAAATGTTTGTATTGGAGCTTCCGGCGTGAATGCCAAGCAGTACAGCAGTTTCTGACAGAGTGAATTGCATCATGATGCTCTTTTTCTCACAGACGGTGCCCAACAGATCCTACTATACTGTTCAGTCGACAAAACTTAAAAACAAACAACGCGTATTAGGTGAAATCAAAAATATAACATAGCGGCAATTTACCCATCGCACCCTGTACAAATTTCGTTAAAAACGGCTGTCAAGGGACTGCATTTCTTTATTATTTTCCTTGTGTTTGTGTAATTTTTCTTTTCTTTTCTGAATATAAGGTATGTAGAAATTGTCCGAATGTGTTTCTGATCAAACCAAATTCATGAATAATTATTATGCCCGCTACCACTACATACCTAACGTTACATCTCTCAGATCAGAGGTCAATTAGGTCTCATTTAAATATTATTTAAATACACACGGAGACCTACAAAACTTCATCTGCAACATTGACAATAGAAATATAATAATCTCATCCACATGTAAAAAAGCTAAAAATAATAGAAGCATTAATAAAAAAAAAAAGCCAATACTCGATAACATCAATTATGAACACGGCCACAATATGCTGACCATGTTTAGAAAATAAAAATATTGCTATAAATCATCCTTGGTAATGGCTAAAAGAATAGCCCGGACATATTCGGAATATTCGAACAAATCTCCCCATACTTTGTGCCCAGAAAAGAAAAAAAAATGATACCACAATACCTTGTCCGTCGTTTTTAACGAAACTTTTATAAAACAACGATTGCTGCTTATATTTATAATTACATCTATATCTATCTATCTATCTATCTATCTATATATATCTATATATATATATATATATATATATATATATATATATGACATACTTATTTTATACGTCAATGCAAATATACATACCTCATCATAACTTATGTGTGGTGTGTGTTTGTCTCAATATTTAGATGAACCGAAGTATTTATTGTAGGCGCGAGTGACATGTTTAACAGCGCAGAATATGCCATCGGCTAGCCGAATTCAATTACAACTGAAAGAGTTTGTGTCCACTTTGAACTTCATATCCGAAGCTTAATCAAGTGTAAAATAGTAGTTAAGACTAAGCCTTTGAGCTTGGAAACTAGTCCAGAAAAATGACAGCTCTGAATTTAAACCAGTTGAGTCTGAGGCTAGTAATACCACCTCCTAAAACGTATTTGTCACTGAAACCGCAGAAGTATCACCTAAAATGATTTTATTGCAGCCCGCTCTTCCCATGGGAGTCTGCAGGCTTCAAGAAGATGAATTTATTTGTATTAAAGTCTGTTTTATAGGTTCTCATTTTTGTGTTAATATTAAAGTTGCTTTGAAAAAATCCATACAGACGTCATTTAACTGCACACAATTGATGTTATCGGAACGATTAATGTTGCATATCCCTCAAACGAGCAGCCACAAGGGAAACATCAAAATTTCATATCTTAAATTCGTTTAACTTGGATACAAGAATTTCAGTTTAATGACTTGTTTAATCTACTGGCATCGAGGTTAGAGATTACGAAATCATTGGCTGGTAAACATTCGGTATGTAGAACGGAAACAGTTTTTCTCTTTTTTTTTTTTTTTTCAGTTTCCAATTTTCATTAGTTCTGAAATGACTTAACATCAAAAACGCACCAGATATCAATAATCATGGAAACTACTCAACAAACTGACGAGAATTTCTTTAAATGTAAATACATTTGAAATCTATTAGAATATACTTATATCATTATTATGAAGATGAATAATGAGTACTTGATTTTCTTGCAGTAGCGCCCCTTTTTAATTATATCGGAAATTGTTTACAAGTGGGAAATCATATATTCTCGCATTAAAGGGATGGTTTTACAAGATATTCTAACCATGAAATGTTCTTGGTTTATAATAATTGAAATGCTTATGGTATATAATGAGTACATCATGATTGAAAAATCTCAAGAAAGTAAAATTTTCTGGAATATATTTATATTATTTAGAGAGAAAAGAAAAATGAAAAAGGTTACGTTTAACAAACTGACTAGAAATTATTCTGTGCGTTTCAAGGAAAAAAACGGATCAATATTCGTTGGCGGTAAAACTACTTTATTAACGTTCTACCCGGATCCATCTTTAATTTTTTATCCTCACTGACCTAATTTGAAGAGACAATAATAAAGTAAGAATTAAGTATGCAAAATTTAGATTTACTTAAAAGCATATGGAATTCATATTTATATTTATATCAATTTATATGATTCTAAACAAGCGATTGGTTGATCAAGTTTTATGCCATCTCAGACGGCCATCTTGTCAACATCAAACGAAGGAGAGGAAAAGAAAAGATGGAAGAATTTATGAGGATTTCTGAATTATAGGAACAATGTAAGCGTTCCCATAATTCATTCCTTCGTCGGAACTTTTCTTAATACTATTTATTTTTATGCCTTAAATTTATATTTGCCTACAACAATAGTTCCAAAAACTATAAACTCTGTCTGGAGGAAAAAATAATTAATATTACCTTCCCAGATTAACTCAAATTACTAAATTAACGATCAGAATACATTTCAAAATGCAGGCATGACAAGCAATGTTTTTACTACGTTCTTTAGAAATCGAAAACTTAAATGGAATACGAAAAAAAATAAGTAAAATAATATAAATCATTAGACAAGTAAACAAATTAATAAACAAATTAACAAACCACGAACCACTTTCTACTATTTATTTTTATACCTTAAATTTATACACTTAAATTTTATACCTAGGAAAATTCTCAAATCACTAGTAAGCATCTATGAAGATAATACCACGGTTTATGGACGCACCTTCAAAAATCAAAGTGATCAGAGCTTTGGTGTTGATCTCTCGTCTAACCTAGATCAAACAGCTTAATGTGGAAAATTTGATTTGTAACATTCAATACCACAAAATCCAAGCTAGTATCATTCAGACCCTGATTTTTCTCCAGTCACTCTGAACAGTTGCCCTCTCAATGATAGCCCATGCTTTTAACGTAAGTTGGGTCTTAAATTCATTCAAAATCTCAAGTGGAACTCATACGATCCATTCTAAAGATTATAGGAAACGAGTCGACTTTTACTATCACTCCAATAAGTACCAAACTCTTTCTATTATGCTCTATCTTTACATAAGTCAGACTAGACAAAAAATGGAGTATTGCTGCTATATGTGGGCAGGAGTTTCTGATTTGAAGCCTGGATTCTTAACCTTCCGATAGAGAATTGTGCTAGTGAAGTTTCTGCTTCGGTCAAAGCCGGCTCGTGCTTTTGTTCATTTTCGGAAACACGAGGTGAAACCTCAATCTTAGAACACGAGCCAAGCAAAGTGTCCCAAGATTTATCCACGTCAATTTTAGTAGGTTAGTTAATGGTTTACCGTCAAATTTTAAACCACTGCAAAGACTATGAAGCTTAACTATGCAAATGACACTCATAAACTCAACGTATCATCTCGAGGGAGGGTGAAATATTCATTTACAAATGGAGTATTAAAAATGTATTATAGATTTGGCGGGGGGCGGTAGTACGGCGTATATATATATATATATATATATATATATATATATATATATAGAGGAGAGACAAGTGGAAAGTTTATTCACGAAGCGTTTCACCGTATAGTGCGTGCTGTCTTTGGCTTCTCCTGGTTAGAATGAAAGAAAATCAAAATTGTACGTGAATAAAATTCCTTGGGATATCTGAGGATAAGTGTGGATCATTAATCAAATTAAATAATCTTAGCCTATCACTTCCCAATGTCCAGTATATATCAAAGTGGACAATGAGGTCAACATCAAGTGGTGACAGTCTGTTACAGGCTTGAACGAAATCTTCAGACCTGAAGATTGCGTTAAAGCATGAAACAGGCTATCACCACTTGATGTTGACCTAATTGTCTACTTTGATATATTTCAAAAATGAACATATATATATACATGCGTATATATATATATATATATATATATATATATAGACATTTTTATGTTTATACATTCTGTTTATAGATACAAATATTTAAGTAAATGCTCTGTTTATAAATATTTTAAATACTTTTATCTATAAAAAATGTATAAACATAAAAATGTATTAAAATAATTGTCGGGCTTTGTCCATTTAATTATATATATATATATATATATATATATATATATATATAATAGCTGACAACTCTTATTTGAGGATACCTGTCTGCTAGGCGGCTAGCCAATCCCTATTGCAGACGCTCGCCTAGGCAAATTTTCGTGTTTGCTCAACGCCCACAGAGCCCACCCGTGGTTTATAGCGCAACTGGGAGATAGCGTGTTTGTTGTTCATGATGACGGTTGTGTATAGAATCCAGAGGTTAGCAGTGAATATTTCGAAGACAGTAGGAAAGCGTTGTTCAGGTTAGCAGTGGATATCGCGGTAAAAGTAGCAGAGCGTAGTTCGTCCTTCTGTTTCTCTTCGCCTGACAAGCTGGCACTGGACATTCGGATAGAGTAAACAAAATGGCCGCCTTTATACACGACGGATTGAGTATTCTACGTCTTCTGATTGGTTATCCTTCTATTGGTGTACTATAAAGTGAGTCAAGTCATTTGGGTTGGCTCACTAGACTAAAGTATCCATCACCTCCTCAAACTCCGACTCCCTCAGCTCCTAATGTATCAACTCCCCAAACTTCCCAAACTTCCCAACCTTCCCCTTCTTCATCTGCTCCCACCCCACCACCCCCGGATAAGGGGAAAAAGAAAAAAAGACTCTTTAGCAAAGTGGAGGATATTTGCAAGGTTGATAAGGGGAATTGATAAAAACGTCTCCTCCGCAAAAAATCCCTATTGGGCCCTTTACTTAAGTTGACCTCGGTCGACGGCAAGTCTATAGAAGACCCAAGAAACTTCCAAAGCTCCTGGGGTTATAGCCCTCATTAGGGACACGGGAAAGCAAATTAAAGTGTGGACTCACCTCTTCGAAGCCCGAGAGGCATTTCCTGGTATAAGTAGTTGAACTCAGGTCTGATGACTTGATTAAGCTACATTGTTTTTGTTCGGCGAGGGTCCCCATTCGTCTCCATCCCTCGTTATATAGAGCTTTAAAACTTACATACCCAACGGACGTTGGCGGAATTGTCCCGGATGGTCGGATGACGACAGAGTTGGGCACGGGAAGCCTGGGACAATCCGTCAGGGTCCTTTCACCTCAGATTTCCGCCCCGTATGTGAATAGGTTTTGCGCTTATTCTTCTTTTCTTTTTGCAGGCCTAAAAAATGGAAACCAAGTTAGCGACTCTGAATGTGAGGGGCTTAAGGGATCGGGGTAAGGCGGCCCGCCTGCTCCGGGACCTTCTGTCCCTGGATGTGGATGTCGCCGCGATCGAAGAGACCCACTTTGTTTGCAGTGCCGATGCGTGTGTGCTGGAGGATGACTTTGTTGTCTATTCAGCATATGGGGACCGGTTTGCCAGAGGAGTTTCTTTGCTTGTCAGACGGACTCTTGATGCGAAGGTGGACCTTGTGCATACCGATGCCGAGGGCCGGTTGATCGTGGCCGATATTGCCGTGAAAAGTGGTTCGTTCCGAGTCGTTGCGGTTTATGCGCCCAATGACCAGGAGGAGCGGGTCTCGTTTTTTCGGCGGTTGGGGCCGTTCCTGGTTGATTCAACGCGCCTAGTTTTAATGGGGACTGGAATGCCGTTCTGGACCCCGACTTGACAGGGGCGGGGTGCTAGTGGGAGAAGGGACGATCGTAGCCTGGTTGATCTGATCGACGATTATGGTCTCGTCGATAGATACCAGGTCGATCATCCCGGGGAACATGTGGACGTGGGCTTTAGTTGGCCTTCTGAAAAGGTAGTTAGCTACCTTGACAGAATGTTAGTGAGAAGAGCCGACATAGATCTGTTAGATTGCCCTACGTTCCACTGGGTAGGCTACACGGACCACAAACTCGTTTGTGCCCGTGTAGCGTTAGATCATAGGCCTAGAATGGCTGGCTACTGGAAGTTCAATCTGTCCTTACTGGACAGGCAGGACTTCCGGGAGCAGCTAACTAGATTAGTGCAGCGGGAATTAGTGGGGCGGTTATCGGGAATAAGTGGTGGGAACGCCTTAAGTCTAGGATTAGGTCTTTCACCACTGATTTCAGAAACGGCTCGCTCTAGATAGAGCTGAAAAGGTGAAGACACTTAAAGCTAGTTACACCCGGGCGGTGGCTGGGGGGGATCCCCTAGAGATAGCCTCAGCTAGGGCGGCCCTGGATCGTTTGAATAGCGAGCGGTACATGGGCCAGGTAATTAGACATAAGTTAAGTAAGATGTCTTCCGAAGCTGTGAACTTGGGCGCAGATCTGCGCAGGGAAGAGGTCCGTCGAGGTGGCGATCGTTTCATTCGTGAAGTCAAGTCCCCGGAGGGGCATACTCTTCGGGCCACTGATGGCATGTGCGAGGCGTTTCGGCGCCATTTCGAACGCCGGTTTACCAAGGAGCCTGGTCTCCGTGAGGAGGAGTTTCGCAGCTATTTGGCTGACTTTCCTCGGCTTTCGCCGACTGAAGCGGCTAGCTGCGAGGGAGAGATTACGGAGGGCGAAGTCTACGTGGTTTTGAAGAAGGTCGGCAGAGGCAAGTCGCCCGGTCTGGATGGTTTGCCCTATGAATTGTACTTGAGGCTGTCGCACATCTTTGTTCCGATTTTGACAGCAGTGTTCAACAACTGGTTTCGGTCGGGGTCCATCACCAATCGGATTACCAGGGGCGTGATCACTCTGTTGAAAAAGGGCAAAGGTGGTGGGGGAACCTAGATGATTACAGGCCCATAACTCTGCTAAACACAGAGTTAAAGATTATGGCCAAGATCCTGCAGGAGCGTTTGCAGTCAGTTGCCGAGTCTCTGTTGGGACCTGAGCAGACTTGTTCTGTGAGGGGCCGAACAATTCAGAGCAACCTGCATCTGATCCGCACGATCATAGAGGGTGTAAAAGACGACGAAGAAGCCGCGCTGATTAATTTGGATCAGTCCAAGGCATTTGATAGGGTTGACCATCGCTACCTTGCTACTGTCCTGCAGGCCGCTGGATTCGAAGCCAACTTCTGCCGCTGGATTAGCCTCCTGTATCGCTCCCCAGTGCTGTGGTACAGGTGAACGGAAGGTTGTCGGACGCGTTCGTGCTGTCTAGGTCGGTTCGTCAGGGTTGTCCGCTGTCGCCTCTCCTTTATGCTTTGGCGTTGGGCCTCTCCTTCGCCGGCTGAAGGACGAGACCGGCAGTCCGGCCCTACGTGGAATTGCCGTGCCTGGAGGGTCTCGAGCCAGGGTTTCCGCGTACGCCGATGACGTATCTGCTTTCGTGTCGTCCCGCAGCGACATTGAGGCGGTACAGAAGGCGCTTGATCGGTACGAGAAGGTGACAGGGGCCAAGATAAACCGCGACCAGTCGTCCGGCTTGCGGTTAGGTGCCTGGAAGGGGTCGATCTTCCGGGCCGCTTCAGTTGGACGGACGGTCCTGTCCGCATTCTTGGAGTGTGGTTTGGGCCCGACCTCCAGCTGGAGAAGAATTGGTCTGAAGTACGTGCAAAGGTCGATTATGCCGGTCAGACTTGGAATCGACGGCGGTTGTCCGTGAAGGGCAGGGCGGAGGTGTGTGTTACATACATTTTCCCCTGATTCTTTATCGGTTGTCCGTACTTCCTCTCTGTAAAGACCGCAGGAAGGTGCTCGAGCGATCGCTATCCTCCATTTTATGGAGGGACGCGTGAACAGGGTCGACAGACGAGTCTGCACCAAACGTCCGTGTCATGGGGGGCTGGGAATGCCGCACCTTATGAGTCACATCCGTGCCTCTAGGTTGGCTTTCCTACGCCGCGCATTGACTAGGGGAGATCCGATTCTGGAGGGGGGATTGTTGGGGACGCCCTCCCTAGCCTTACTATCAGTCCCCCCCATCTCGAGGGCCGAGCGCCGTTGTAGGCTCCGGGATGAGTCGGATTTCATCCACGAGTGTCGGTTGGCCTTGAAGGCCATTCCCCGGTCCAGTGACCTTTCACGGCCTAGGAAGGTCTTCTATCGTGGTTTAGTGGAGGGTCGCGCGAAGGATAAACTACGTGATACGCTCGGCTTGTCGGAGGAGGAGTATCGCTCCCTATTGGTCTTGGGCGCCAGCGGCGGATTACCTCAGTAACCCTGAGTTTTCGCTTACCTGGCGATTGGCTCGGAATCGGCTGCCTCTCAATGACAAGGCTTTCATATGGGGTTTGGCGGATTTGCCAGACTGTGAACGGTGTGGTCTTGGTTTTGAAGAAACGGCTGCGCACGCCTTCTACCATTGCCCCCGGGTCCGCCCCCTTATGGGACCATGTCGGCGAGCTGACGGCTCGTCTCGCTCCCGAACAGCTAGTGTCCATGGATCGCGCATACGCGTGTGACAATGTGTCGCCCCGTATTCCGGGAGAAACGAATGGTGTTTCTGATGCTGATGGCCACGGCTCGAATGGTGATTTGGACGACGCGAATGGAGGAAGTCTTGCGGGGCAACCGTCTTTCTTATCAGCATCTAATCCAATTTTTTTGAGCATCAGCTCAAGATGAAGATTAGATCTGATAGAAAACGATTGCATTCGACAGTCTTCAGCGAAAGGTGGGTAAAAGTAGCAAGCCTGGTTCGTGTGACCGGGACTAGCCTTGATTTTTCTTTTTTAGGTCAACCTATAGCACATCAGGGGTGGCTTCCTGCGGAACCCTCCCTTGGTTAGGTTAGACAAGCTTCAGTGTACCTAGTTAATGTGAGTAAGTGTCGTTCCTGGCCTGTATCCCGGCTGCTCTTTGGTTATGGTCCAAGTCGAGATTCCCAGCCTCCCAGTTTGTTTTGGTCCCCTTTCATCTCGATTGGATCAGCTTTACATTTTCCCATGTCCGTATAATATTTTATCCTCTTTTCTCACTCCCTTAGCGAGAGTGCTTCTTGATTTTGTCCTCTGGGCAGAATACAGCGGCCTCTCTGTTTTGAGGGTTGGACGGTCCCTACTAACATACGTTATGTTTATTTTGTATTTTGTGTATATTTTTAGTTATTTTCGGGGTTCATCTCCCTCCCCTCTCATTGTATCATTATTAGATTTTTATGTATAGAATATTTATCATCATCCAATTTTTATGGTTTGGGGCGCGTTTTGCTAGGTCCCCCTTGTGAGAATCCGGTATTATGGTACATGAAGGATTGAGTGGTGATGGACAAGTTCTTGTGGTGAATGAGTTAATTGTAAGGGATGAATGGGTCGTGAATCTGATTAGCTAGGTATAAGATAGTTAGTGAAGACCAGCCTCTACCCCTCCCCTTTTCGGCCTTGTGCCACAATTTGTAATTTTTTACGAATAAATACCCTAGACTAAAGTATCCAAAAATTGTAACAGTGTTATCTAACGTGATCAGCAATTTGAGGCCAGCACACTCAAACTCTCGGTCACGATGACTTGTGACTTCGTGCTAGAACAGCTATCGACGGCATCAAAGTTTTCCGTCTACTTACTTTCACTCATAAGGCTTGGGTCAACCCGTGGTATGGTTTTCAGGCAATTTCCAAAGGTGCCGCACGCTGGGATCGTCCTCCTTCCAGACCGATAACATCTGGAAGTCTCCTTCGTTACAAATCAACTGTGGTCTCATGGTCAGAAATATATATATATATATATATATATATATATATATATATATGATGAAAATTTTAGTTATCAGGTATGTTAAAGTGCTCAATATCATTGATTGGTTGTATGCAAATATAAAAGTAAATAGCTAGGTCAATACCTAGAGGCGACTATATGGTTCATGCTTAGGCCATGTTTGTTGTGTTTTCGTTCGACTATTTATATATGCTGGTCAATGGTGTATTATGGATAGGTCTTTTCTATTATTCTAACGGTTATTTGGTAGGAGGGAACGGTTATGTTTCAAATTTTTCTAGGATCTGTTTTGCAATAATTAATGTGCATCTGAATTAGGCACTTTCCACAATAAATTCAACAAAAACACAGTAAAAATCAGTTACAGCTGCACCGAGAACATGATACAAATAATAAAAAAAAGTACATCAGAAAAAAATAGCCAAAAACCTAATTACACAAATCAAATGTATGTGTAACTCCAGAGCAAAGAACGAATGTTCCTTAAACGGCAATTGCTTGCAGAACATTGTAATATATTTTGCCACTGTAAAATCAGCAGATGAAAAAGAAAAAAATATGCATAGGAGTAAGTGAAGGGCCCTGGAAACAAAGAAACAATACACACAAAAAACCCTTTACAAATAGTAAATATGCAAGCAGTAAAATGCTTCCTAAACATATACGGGAAATTAAAAACAAAAAACAAACAACACCAAAAATATCATGGAAAATAAATAAAACAACATTAGCCTACAACAATAGATCCAAAAACTGTAAACTCTGTCTGGAGGAGAAAATATTTATTATTACCTTCCCAGATCAATTCAAATTATTTAATAAACGATCAAAACACATTTCAAAATGCAAACAATTTTTACTATGTTACTTAAAAGTCGAAAACTAAAAAGGAATACGAAAAAATTAAGTAAAATGATATATATTAATAGACAAGTAAACAAATTAAAAAACAAATTAACAAACCACGAATGCATACATAAACATAAGTAAATGTAATTATAGCAATCAACAATAAATAATAAAGTAAACTTATAAATAATGATAAAAAATTTAACAAACAACTTCATTCGGATCCATAATTGTTTCTCTCCAACAGCCTCTAGAATAATTTGAGACAGAAGCGTTACAGCCCACCCAATAGTAACAATAATACCTACCCATGATGCACCATTAGCCAGCATATATATATAGTCGAGCCAAAACACAATACACATGAACTGAATATATATATATATATATATATATATATATATATATATATATATATATATATATATATATAATAACAATGCATATACTCTACAATGCATTAAAAGTAAAATAACAATCGAACAATTTTTATATAATTTGTCTTGAAAAATTATACGAATACATGAGAAATTATATTAAAAGACTAAATCACCACACCTTGTCAGTCGTTTTTTTAACAAGAAGCATATATATATATATATATATATATATATATATATATATATATATATATGCAAGCTTCGTTGAAAAAAAACGTCAAATATCGAAATTCAAATTAAAATGGAAAACTTACAATTAAAAACACGCGTAGATATACAAGATTATAGTATTAATGTGCAAATCAAGAAAATGAAGAAAAGTTCTTAGCTCATCCAACTTCACAGAATCAATATTTTTATGACCTGGCTTCAGAATACTAAACAGGGAAATAGTAACGGGCTTGAACTTTTCACCGACACTCTTGTTTCTGTATGTTTGTATAAATGTTTTTATATAATAGCTATTTAGATAGATAGATAGATAGATAGATAGATAGATAGATAGATAATGAATAGGCTTAGATAGATAGATAGATAGATAGATAGATAGATAGATAATCTGACATTATAAAATAATTCATTTCATAACTGTTCATTACACTATTTTGTTGACGTGTATAAATTATTCAATAAATTTCTTTTTCTAAAATGAAGATATAACTTTTTCTGGCTATGTATGATCCTTGATATCTTTATATTCTTCCGCTATATAACCATGATCCTACCGCCATTAAGAAATCAGTCACCCATTTAATTAAAATATTCTTTACCAATATCCAACAAATACCTTCTCCATAACTTCCTCCACTACATTCCTCATAGCTTTACTCTTTCAGCCTCACTCGTTTTTTTTTCGTTTCTCATCTCTCATCTTTTCTTTCTTTTTTTCCCCACTCTCCTTTCTTTCTCTTTCCTTTTCTCCCTCTGTTGATTGTTTGTTGCTTTCACGTCCACTTTCATCTTCACATATTAAACATGGATTCTAGGCACTGAGTGTTTTGCAAAGTCTTCTTATTCATTACGAAATATTATCCCGGTCGGTGGGGCGGAGAAATTATTAAGAACATATGTACACCAGTAAAGAATTACGTAACGTATACTAAACAAATAAGTAACTCCGACTCTGTTGTCGGAGATGATCTGTGTGACGAGACACAGCTGACTTTCCAATGAACTGACAGCCACACGAACTCAGTTCGCTTGTCCCTAATACAGTAATTTACTCAGACATTAAAAAAATAGAATTTTATCCAGTTGAAAAAGAAGAAAATTGTTGACCAGTGAGGAACGCTTTCACACATCCTCTCTAAACTATTCAATATTTCCAAATTACTCGTACCGTCTTTGTCTCTTTTCTTAAATATCGCACACGGATCACTGTTAATATGTGCACATGTGTAATGTAAAGCAGGTAACTATTTTTTTCCGTCCTGGGTAAGACGATAAACTACATTCAACAGCAAGGCCTCTGATCAGGAGGTTTTGAGGAGCGTGGAACCACCTCTTAATTGCTGGTGTTCCTAGTTCCACCCTGACCTGTGTTGGTAGCACCAGCTATGGGCAAATAGTTAACCCCCAAGCTGAAAGTGTAAAAATAAGTTTTAATACCAGCAATACGTCTTTGTAAAAAAATTACCAGCAATAAATTTTTTAAGAAAAAATTATTACCAGCAATGCATTATTACCAGCAATACATTTTTGAAAAAATATTACCAGCAATAAAAATCATGTCGGAATTAAATAACCCATCAACGTTTATATGCCGTAAAACAAACCAAATTAATATTTTTGATCGGTTCCCAGCGTTGATTCATCTCCACTCTTATCTCATGATGATATTTATCTGGTAAAGGTGCACCGAAAATGACCCGTTTTAGAAAGAGTTAAAACTTAACAGTTGTTAAAATAAAAATTAACTTTAAAATAAAAATAAGATGCTGTGTGGAATTGAAGCAGCCAGCCATTATATTATCAATTTTATAATTACTTTATTTTTGCACGGTTATCGAAATATTTTGTTTGAAAATTTATCAAAAGGGTGAGATTGAAACAATAAATCTATTAATCTGATTTTAAAGCCACCTTGATTTTTTTTTTCAGTAAAGTCACCTTGTACAAGGCCCCAGGGACACTAGATTTAGGGGATAAGGTGTAGTTTATACGGATAGGAGTGGAAGAGAACAGTTAATCCTAAACTTGAACAGGTTAAGATTGTAATGATCGCTGAACCATCCTCGCGGGAAGAAGCTGTTCACGTGGAATTTACTTCTCACCGATGGAATATGGAGGGAATGTGGGTGATTCGCTACTATGTAAGTGGCATGGTGGGGCCTACCTGTGAAGGAATATTCGCAGATATAAATATGGCTGGCTACTTATTCCTGAGCAGACACATCTTCTAAAGCGGCTAGCTAATCCCTGTTGCAGGAGTCTGCTCAGGCACATTTGTGTTTGTTCAACACCCACAGAGCTCACTTTTGTTGAAATGCAACGATGCTGAACGAACATTAGTTACAGTTCCTAGGATGACATGATCGACAGTTTGAACAAGTCCAGTACGTTCAAAACCTCGGTCACGATGACTTGTGACTTCGTTCTAGATTCCAAATAGCTCTATCTACGCAATTTCATTTACAAGGATTGGGTTTACTGGTCGTATGTTTTTCTGGCACTTTTCCAAATTTGCTGTATGCTGGGATCGCCTTCCCAGGATGATAATATCAAGAAGCCACCTTCCTGACAAACAGTGAGATTCGAACCTGAGTATCATGCTCGGAAAGCTGACATTCTAACTACCCGACCGCGCATCCATATAAATACACATATACATTCATGTGTGTAACAACTACTAAATTAAAACGTCAACCAAAAAAATCATTTTTTTTATTGTTCATTCGGATTTACCCCATGAGTATTTAAAATCTAAACGTTTTCGTTTTGTTCGTGGTAAAAATTTCGCGATTGACTTATCGACGGAACTATCACTATTCGATCCCAGAGAGAAAATCGTTCCTCTTTTTTTGCTTCTTTTTTTTTTTTTTTTTTTTTTCTGTAGCTATTCGATTGGATTTTGAGTGAATAAAGATAAAAAAAAATACGATTTCAGGATTTTGATATCACCTGGATTTCTCGAACAACATTCATTTGAACTGAATCATAAAAAATCTAGTTTCCCGCTAAGAGCAAGCTATCATACTCCATTCAAATAACTTAAATGCTGTGATGACATGATGGATAACGACTCGGATTGAAGAATCGGAATGTCGAGTTCGAATTCCAGTCAGTTTCTTTCCATTTACGAGCAAATACCCTTGACAAATGTATGAATTCATACCCCCCCCCGGCTACGGGTAAAAGCAGGACAAACTGGGTTCTTTAGCGCCTTGGGTGGCAACCAGTCTAGGACAACTCTGAATTCAAAAGCTACAACTACGGGTTAAATAGCCTCACCAACCCGAAACTGAGTAAACGTGAGAGTACGGCTACACATCTGAACAGGTGTGAAAAGCTCCTGGATTTGCATCCGGTTCGCTTTCTATTGCCCCAGGTAAGATAAATGGTGTTATATGCTGATCTACCCGGACTAATGTCTTCTTGGTTGTGATGGAATGACATTGTACGAGAAGCTACCAAAAATTCTTGGCCATACTTAGTTTACTGATAATGATGAAACATCAGATGTTATTTTTTGAAGTGCTTCTTTGATGGGAAAAGGTCAGGGGTCAGTCTCTTAATTCGGAGAATTTTTAGCTTCTATTGTTTTTGCTTTCAAGTGTTATCAGCCGAAGATTCTTCAAGTTTGTTCACAACTTTGTACCAACCGTTGGTAATGTAAATGCCTAAATATTTGGTAGCCAAATTCCGGAGATTCTTGAAAAAAGCAGGCGACCAATTTTAACCTCGGGTCACGTGTTTAGTTTACTAACTTTCAAAATGCACAAACATGCGCAGGGCTGTAAAATAAGAGAAACTGAAAAAAAAACCGTAGATCCATTGAATTATGATAATCTTTCCTCGTGTAATCGTTAGCACCAAAGGCAACAATTTTTATTGACTTTCACTTCCAATCCGAGGAAGAGAATGAAGAAAAGATTTTATACTAAATTTATTATTACAAGAAACTGAAGTAATTTATAAGATAAACAAAGGGGAAAAAAAACTTTCAATTTATTTATTGATATCAGCTCAACAAAGCTTAGTAAAAGTTTCCTCAGTTTTGATTGACACAAAGTCGAGACCATTGAACTCATCACTTACATGTGTATTTGCTTTTTTTTTCGGAATAGCTTGCGACTCATAAATACAGTGCAGTCGACAAAACAAACAACGCGCATGCCGAAATTAAAAATATGAAATAGTGACAATTTAACCATCGCACCCTGTAAATGTTTTAAAGGAATGGCTTCTTATTCCAGTATTTTTTCAATATATAGCGATCGTATAAAAATACATATAAATACTCTATAGTATAAGAGAAAACATTGCTCAATGTTAAGAGAGCTTTTTATATATATATATATATATATATATATATATATATATATTATATATATATTTTTTTAATACATATATATATATTTTAATATATATATATATTTTAATATATATATATATATATATATATATATATATATTTTAATACATATATATATATATATATATTGTTAACCATGTTCACCATAGTCTATGAATATAGAATACAGCGCAGTACGTAATCTGTTCAATGAAACAACGTTACCACAGCGTTATAATACCGCCAACAGCTGTTCTGTAATTCTTCGATATCAAAGGCTGGTTGTCAGTGAATATTCGGAAAAAAAACATGACCGCCTTTATACACGTCGCATTGAATATTTTGAGCCTTCTGATTGGTTACGCCTTCTATTGGTGAACTATAAATGGCTGGCTCACTAGTACATCAGTGTACCCAAAAATTCCAACACCCCCCTATTTTGGGTACATTATGGAATCTTCTTTCAAAATATTAGTAAAGTCAATATTCATATGGATCAATTACTTTGACGTTTGATGCATTATTGGATTTTTAGCCCAAGCAATACTGGCCTGATTGTCACAGTAAATAGTTATAGGCTCACTTATTATCAGTGCTGTAATTGTTTTCATTAGTAATTTAAGAAAAATAGCCTCTTGTTTTGGTTGCGACAATGCAACATATTCCGCCTCACAAGTTGAAAGTGAAATCATTGCGTGTTTCTTAGATTTCCAGCTAATTATTGGATTATCTTTTGCCAATCTAAAGCAAAAGTCTGTTATACTTTTACGATCTGGTAAATTTACCCAATCAGCATCACAAAATCCTCCCAGTTGTAGTGGGTTTTCTGATTGTCGAAATACTAGGCACTGATTCTTAGTTCCCTTTAAATAACGTAATATTTGCTTAGCACTTGATAAAATGCACAGTCCCCGGTTTGTTTAAGTTTTGAAACAACTTAGTAACCGTATAGCAGATGTCTGGCCTGGTTGATGTCATGACGTAAATAAGACTTCCAACCAATATTCTGTATTCATTCATTGTATTATTGTTGTCCTTAAATTCGAACTGTATACCAAGAAACCATGATAGTCGACCCAAGTCGGTCATTTTAAACCTTATATTTAAGGAATTTTTAATAGAGCAGCTTCACATTTTGAAGTAATTAACATATCGTCGACCCAAATAATCAGAATTACTAATATTTCATTATTAAATATTCTTGTGTACAGGCATGGGTCAACTTGGGAGGATTCAAAATGCTGTTCAATTAAATAGGAATGTAGTAATTTATTCCACGTTCTTCCGCTTTGTTTGAGCCCATATAGTGACTTTTTTCAGTTTCCATACATAATTATCATCTTTTTCAAAACCTTCTGGCGGTTCTATGTATATTTCATAGTCAATCGGAGCATTTAAATAAGCTGCTTTCACATCCATATGGTGTATATCCATACCATAATGTGCGGCCATTTGCATCAAAATTCTAATTGTTGTCATGTTTGTTGTTGGACTGAATGTTTCTACATAATCTTCCCCCGTACATCTGCGAGAATCCTTTAGCTACAAAACGAGCCTTATAGACTGGCGATCCATCCTCAGTTCGCTTTATAGCATAAACACAACAGCTGCCGATAATATTTTTATCATCCGGGGCCTTTTTCAATACAAAAGTATCATTTGATACTAGGGATTCCATTTCTTTTTGCATGGCGGCTATCCATCGTTTGGAATTGTCAGAATTTATGGCTTCTTGATAGTTCTTCGGGATACATTGTACCGAATAGCAACAGTCAATGTCACAGGTATTACATTGACCCATTCCAAAATAGTCTGGCTTTCTTCTATTTCTGGTCGGATAACGTGGAATTTGTCCCCCCCCTCTTTGTTTATATCCTCTTTTAACTCAAGGTTTGCGTCTGATTTTTCCTCGTCTATATCATCTGGTATAACACCTTCCTTTGATTGTGGATTTTGAATGGGTTTTCTATTTATAGGCCCTATCCCATAATTAGGCCATACTAGTTCGTGTTGGACCAGCTCCTCGCAGTTAATGTTCTTTTCTTCGGGATCCTCCCCTGGCTCAAAGGAATCTGTAAATATGACACATCTGATCTTCCTTATCATTTTAGTTTGTGGGAAATAAATCATATAGGCCGGACTTGTTTTGTCATAACCAATAAATATGCCTCTTTCACTTTTTGGATCTAGTTTTGCCCTGTGGTTGACATATGTGTAGCAAATTGTACCAAAAATATGCATACCACTTACGTTGGGTTTGTAGTTCGTATAAGCCTCGTAAGGAGTCTTTTTAATGTTACTATTATAGCAAAGGTTTCTTATATATACGGCTGTATTTAATGCATAAACCCACAGATTTTTAGGTAACTTAGATTCTATTAGCAAACATCTAGCCATTTCGAAATGCGTCCGCCAACTACGTTCAGCAACTCCGTTCTGGTGCAGCGAATAAGGACAAGTTTTCTCATGTTTAATGCCTTCATTTATTAGGAGGTTTTCGTAATCATCAGAAGTAAATTCTCCACCATTATCTGTCTGAATTATTTTCACTTTTCCATAAGGGGAGATATCAGATAAATACATTCTTGTAGCTTGTGGGGTATCAGATTTGTTTTTCAAAAAATATATCATAATAAGTCCTGTATATTCCTCAACAAAGTTTAATACATATGAATAGGTGCCAATACCCATTGGTGAAATTGGTCCCGCTAAGTCGCAATAAACTCTGAACAAGATATCTGTTGATTTTGGGATCTGATCCCTATTTCTATATTTCGTCATTTTCCCTTTAATACATGTGTCACAATGTTGTAAGCCCTTTTGAAATGTAATTTTCATTCCAGTAACGTGTTCTTGCAATCTTTTAACATCCGAATTATTACAGTGGCCTAATATTTTATGCCAAGTCCTTAAGTCGTGCTTGGCTGTCTTCACAGATTTAATACTTTTCAAATAATACAAACGTCCATTTTGTTGTATATTAAATTCAGTTCCGTCTGGTTATATTAACTTTGAATTGTCTTGGTGAAAATTAATTTTAACACCAGTTCTAACAGCAGACTGAACCAAGAAAATATTTTGTTTAAATTTAGGGATATATAAAGCCCTTTTTAATAAACATTTACAAATATTTACTTTAGTATCTCGTAAATAAATACAGGCATCGTCTCTTTTTAAAACTAAATTATTAGCTCTGGTACCGTCAGCCAACTCAGTTAAATGGGAATCTGGCTCGAAGTTGGGGTCAAAATTAATAAATTTTGTTTCATCTGTAATTACATGATTTGTCGCACCCGTGTCGACTAGGTAAGAATTGAGTATAGTATCCAACCCAAACGAAAAAGCATATGTTCGCTCATTCGAAAAAGCTTTTACATTTTTACAAAAATCACTCCTTGTATAAAATTGACATTTCGCACGTACATGCCCTGCTCTTCCACAACGAAAGCAGATGATATTTGATTTTCTATTATTATTGTTCCTGTTGCTGTTGTTGTTATTATTGTAATAGTTGTTTTTAACCCCCTTGTTTTTAATATCATAATTCCTACTCTGATAGTGACTGGTTTTCTGAATTTTTTAAATGACGTTCTCAGTTGCATTACGTTATTTCCTTGATTTGGGGAATTACACATTTTTCAGTTTCTTCATAACTACGTAACGCAATTTTAAACTCAGTGAAAGTTAATTTTTTTTATCTTTTTGACTTATGACTGTCGTGAATGATTTGAATGTTGCTGTTAATCCCTTTAAAACCATGGCTATTAGCAGCCCATCTGAGATAGTCTCACCTGCCATTTTAAAGGCATTTGTGACATTCTCAGCTCGTATAATATAATCTGTTACAGATTCATTTTCTCGTCTCCTTAACGAGGTTATTTCAGTATATAAAGCAATAATTTTGGGCTTACCTTTTGACAAGTAATGTTCACGCAGTATTCTTAAAACTTGGCGTCCGTCGTCCCTGGCTTCTCTCATTATTAAAGACAAACTCCTGTTATCCAGGGATTGTATTAATTCGGCGAATACGGTCGCATTTCTTTCCATAAAATCATCATCTTCTTTCTGGTCATCTTGGCAAAGAATGATGTCTTGAAGTTTTTGTATTCTAAGGTAGCCTAGGAATTTGACTTCCCATAATTCGTATCTTGACTCGTCTCCGTCAAAATACAATCGTAATCTGGGCTCATAACCTTTGTTAACCATGTTCACCATAGTCTCTGAATATACAATACAGCGCAGTACGTAATCTGTTCAATGAAACAACATTAAAGATTAATACTCACGGGTCAAACACTCTACTGAATCCGCCTATATCGCCAATACCACCAGCAGCTGTTCTGTAATTCTTCAGTCTTCGATATCAAAGGCTGGTTGTCAGTGAATATTCGGAAAAAAAAACATGACCGCTTTTATACACGTCGCATTGAATATTTTGAGCCTTCTGATTGGTTAAGCCTTCTATTGGTGAACTATAAAATGAGTCAGCTCATTTTGGCTGGCTCACTAATACATCAGTGTACCCAAAAATTCCAACACACACACACACGCACACACACACACACACACACACACACACACACACACACACATATATATATATCAAGAAATATACATAATATCTTACATTAATTGCACAACTCCGAATTTCATGCCGGAACAATTTTCAAGTGCAGGAATTATTATATTTATTTTTATTTATATTTTGGGTTAACATCGTTTTTTTTAATTTTCCGGTTCACGCAAGATAAATATATATATATTTGTTGGGGTGGAATATTATTGGAGTTAAATATATTTAATATTATATATATATATATATATATATATATATATATATATATAATTTAAATATATTAACTCCAAATATTCCTAAAATTTGTCTTGAAGATGAAACGAGACTAAACAACTCAATTCAACTTAATTTTAATAATTATTTGGATGATTTCGGCTCTCGTTTTTTTGAAACATGAGAAATCTTATGTAGCGAAGGAATCCTATTTTAAACAAAAATATTATTATATATATATATATATATATATATATATATATATATATATATATATATATATATATAAGTGATCTGTTATTGCAAGGGAAATATTTGTCGCAGATTACTTCCACAACGCAGAGAATAAATCACTAATTTCAGACTCGAACATCGGGGCAGAAAGAAATGCCGAAAACTCAATTCGCAGGTATTATCTCACAATGCACGCAAGCAGTCAGAAAAATAACTCACTCTCCAACAAACGCGGTACCCGAATTTTCATTATTTATTGTGTTTTTGATACACAATTGCGGCACAAGGCCAAAAAGGGGAGTGATTAAGCCTGGTCGTCACTATCTTATACCTAGCTAATCCGATTCACGACCTATTCACTCATTACAATTTTCCCCAGTCACCATAAAAACTCGTCCATCACCAATTATCCTCCAATACATTTGTGACACTATTTAGCTATGGTAATTGGCTAACTAATTAACGATAGGAATTAAAAACAGGAAAGACAAGGAGAGAAAGAGCTATATCGAAAGACAGACTGAGCGACGTAAAAAAAAAAGAAAATTTTATTTTATTTACGAAGAAAGATACTTTTCGCACGAGACAGAAAATCTTTAAGAAAAAGCGAGATATGAGATTCTGTCAAAACTTATTAATGTCAAGGTAAGGGAATGACGCGCCAAGAGAAACAGATTTCAGAAAGATAAACAAAGCTAGCCGACACATGGCGGTCATAAAAAAAATTTCGAACGGCCCCGATACAGGCAGAGAGAATCGATATTAGTTATCTTTCAGAGATATCATTTAATTTTTATTCATGGGGCCAACGAAGGGAAACCATTTGGTATGTGTTAGAATACTGGCATGAGGAAGACAATCGTATTATTACTTTTTCAAAATGTTGACGCCAGACACAGCGTCGTCGAAAATGGGCATCTGGTGATGAGAGGATTTAAAAAAAATAAAGAATTTGATTCTCAGGTAAACACGGACCTCCCAGTTAAAAGCTGACTTAACAGAGAAACTAGATGTCGGGTTTTTACAGTAATTGATGTGTCGGTAGAGAGACCTGACTAAGTGAATTTTGGGTGTCCCCAAAAGAAAGATGTGACAATCTGGGGTTTGTGAAAAAATGTTTTGGCCGAAGCAAAAAAGAAGAAAAGGATTTTGTAAAGAAAATTCTGGATAATAATTTCAAGAGGGCCAGTCTAGCCACACCCACACTGCCGAGAGATCATTGGTCAAATGGTAGCATGTGTGATAGGCGGAAGTAAATGTATGAGAAAAACGTAGAAGTTGTTAAAACCCACTGAGGGGATTGGTATGAGATACCAGTGTGAGAGAGGAAAAGTCTAGGAGGATAACTCTCCTCCGACCATCCCTCACGGACGAGGGAGAACCCACCGAAATGGAAAGTGATTAATCTTCCAAAAATGGGAAGTAATTAATTTTCCTGGCTTAAGAACAAATAGAATTCTTGGGAATCGATAATTATCGAGGAACTCAAACCACGTCAGGCACCACACCAGGTTTTGGTCGGTGTCCATATAAACGAACGTCCCCGGGCAGTTTCGCAGTTGATTCGCAGTTGGAGTTGGAGTTCAGTCAGAGTGTTACCTCGCAGAAGCTGACCGAGAAATTCTACGTCCTTCCGACTTCGACTTCCTACCAAAAGCAAGTTATATTGACAAACTCGCTTAAGAAACGCAAAAGTGTCACAAATCCATAGAAACGGGGTGGGAGAGAAACACACTCCTGTATATAATAGACGGATAAAGATAATTTGTTATTTCTCAACATATTTGAACCTCTTGAGTTTTGTTTTGTTGCTTCTTTTACTTACGCTTGTGCGATATCACCTTCACCCCGGATTCAGCTTGCACTACGGCCCGACGCCTGATTGATTTCGTTTACCTAAGATCAAAGTCACAACGTGGGTAGGTTAGACTTGAGATCAAAGTAATTACTTCGGTAACCAGACGTTGGAAGTGACCTGGGAACGACAAAGCTGGTATCGAACCGGAAACGACCAGATCGACCGGGACACAGGCTGGTGGCAGCGACAAGGAGTCAACCCCAAACGCTGGCGGAAGAAAACTTACAGCTTCGGCAGCGCAGTGTCGCAATATTGGCGTCGCCACCAGATGACGTCACATACTGGCGCTGCGACCACCAGTGGGTGTCACACACCATAATACCGCATTCTCTCAAGGGGATCCTACAAAACGTGCCCCAGGCCATAAAAATCTGATGATGCTAAAATTTATAATTAAAAATCTACGGATGACTAAAATGAGAGGGGAGGGAATGAACCCCAAAACAAACTAAATACGAACACAAGTAAACTAAACATAAGTGATGTTAGTAGGGCCCGTTCAACCCTCAAAACAGAGAGGCCGCTGTATTCTGCCTATGGGACAAAATCAAGAAGCTCTCTCACTAACGTAGTGGGAAAGGTGAAAATATATACGGACATGGGAAATAAAAAGCTGACCTAGTCGACATAAAAAACAAACTGCGGAAGTTGGGAATCTCGACTAGGATCATAACCAAAGGGTCAGCCGGGAACAGGCAAGGAACAACTCTTACACACATTAACTAGGTACACAGAAGCTTGTCTAACCTAACCAAGGGGAGTGCTCCGCAGGAAACCACCCCGATGTGATGTAGGTTGACCTAAAAAAGAAAATCAAGGTTACCCCATTCAAACGAACCAAGCTCGCCTCTTTCATCCACCTGTCGAATGCAGGCGTTTTCTATCAGTTCTAATCTTCATCTTGAGCTGATGCTCAAAGAATAGGATAGATCCTGATGAGAAAGACTGCTGCCTCGCAAGACCTCCTCCATTCGTGTCGTCCAAATCACCATTCGGAGCTTGGCCAGCAGCGTCAGAAACACCATTCGTTTCATCCCAGAAAACGGGGGCGACACATTGTCACACGCGTATACGCGATCCATGATCACGAACTTTTCGGGAGCGAGACATGCCGTTAACTCGCCGACATGGTCCCATAAGGGGCGGACCTGGGGACAATGGTAGAAGGCGTGCGAAGCCGTTTCTTCTAAACCAAGGCCACACTGATCACAGTCTGGCAATTCTGCCAAGCCCCATACGAAGGCCTTGTCATTGAGAGGCAGCCGATTCCGAGCCAATCGCCAGGTAAGCGAAAACTCAGGGCTACTTAGATAATCCGCCGCTGGCGCCCAAGACCAGTAAGAGCGAAACTCCTCTTCCGACAAGTCGAGCCGTTCACGTAGAGGATCCTTCACGACCCCCTCCACAAAATAACGATAGAAGACCATCCTAGGTCGTGAAAGGTCACTGGACCGAAGAATGAACGTCACAGCATACCGACATTCGCGAAGGAAATCCGATTGATCCCGCGGTTTACGACAGCGCTCAATTCGCGAGACGGGAGGGGAGCTGATAGTAAGGTAAGGGAACGCGTCCCTAACAATCCCCGCCATGATCGAATCTCCTGTCAATGCGCGGCGTAGGAAAGCCAAACTCGGGGTGACTTTGTGGCTCACCAAGTATGGTATTCCCAGCCCCCCATCACACGGACGTTGTGCCCAGACTGCTCTGTCGACCTGATGCTTGTGCCCCTTCCATAAAATGGAGGATAGCGAGCGCTCGAGTGGCTTCCTATGGTCTTTACAGAGCGGAAGTACGGACAATCGATAAAGGACAATCGGGAAAACGTATGTAGCACACGTCACTGCCCTGCCCTTCACGGACAAATTCCGTCGACGCCAAGTCTGACCGGCAGCGTCGAACTTTGTTCGTACTTCAGACCAATTTTTCTCCAGCTGGAGGTCGGGTCCAAAACACACTCCAAGAATGCGGACAGGACCGTCCGTCCAACCGAAGGCCCCGGAAGACCACATTTCCCCCCCGGGGTGAGTGAGTATCTATCGACGAGACCAAACTCTTCGATCAGATCAATCAGGCTACGATCGCCCCTATACCCACTAGCTCCCCGCCCCCTATCTAACTTGGGGTCCAGGATGGTATTCCAGTCCCCCATTAAAACTAGGCGCGTTGAATCCGCCCGGAACGGCCCCAACTGCCGAAAAAACGAAACCCGCTCCTCGTGGTCATTGGACGCATAAACCGCAACAACCCAGAACAAACCACTTTTCACGGCAATATCGTCCACGATCAACCGGTCCTCGGCATCGGTATGCATAAGGTCCACCTTCGCATCAAGAGTACGTCTAACCAGCAAAGAAACTCTTCTGATATGCTGAATAAACGACAAAGTCGCTCTCCAGCACACACCCATCGACGCTGCAAACACAGTGAGTCTCTTCGATCGCGGCGACATCCACATCGAAAGGAGCAGGCGGGCCGCCTTACCCCCATCCCTCAAGCCCTTCACATTCAGACTGGTTATCTTAATTGACATCTTCTAGGCCTGCAAAAAGTAAAAAAAAGGAATAAGAGCAAAAAACCTACTTACACACGGGCCGTAAATCTGCTTCAGTCAGGACCCCGACGGATTGTCCTAGGCTCCCTACACCTTTTAAGTAGGCCCTAGTGTCCCTTATGCTGGTAATGACACCTGGAGCTTTTGGAAAATTACGTGGATCTTCCACTGGTCAGTTTATACAGTAGCCCCAACTGGGCTCTCTTTTGGCTGGACAAGGCCATTCTTGAATTCGTCCCTGTCCACCCTACAAATTGATTCAGGTCCAGAAAAAAGTTTTCTTTTTCTTTCTCGTTGCCTTTGAGGAGTGAGGAGTGGAAGCAGTTGACGAGTCAAGGGGTGTGGATAGGGCAGAGTTTGAGGGAGGGGGATGGAGCGCGTGAAGGGGAAGAAGGGGGGGGGCTCCTAGTCTTGGTAGTAGCTTCAGACTTTTCTTTCAGGGAAGCAGGGACGGAAAGGAATCTCGTTTTGTCCATGCCCCTCTCCGCCCTACTACGCCCGGAGTGAGTAGTTTTCTCTACCTCCTCTCTACTTCTTTTTAGAGATGCTGCCCGAAGTGGAGGCATTTTGTCCACCGCCATTTCCTCCTCGATTTCCCATTTGTTGTTGCTGCTGCTCCTGCTGCTGCTGGCGTTACTGTTGTTTTTTTTGGGGGGGGGTGTTTTTTTTTTTTTTTGTTTTTGCTTTTTTGGCTTCTGCTCCTTTTCAGGCTTTTTTTTTTTTTTTTGCTTTCGTTCTTCTTACTTTCTTTTTTGCTTGTTACTGCGTTGGTTGTTGCTGTTTCTCAGTTGTCTCCTTTGGGGGGGGGCAGAAGGCACGCTTTTCGCCCTCCTACCACTTCCCACCTCCTTCCAGACACCATCGAGATCTTTGTCAGCTACCCCCTCTACCACGGTTGCTGCAACTACTGCTGCTGCTGTTGTAGTTGTGGGCCGTGTTTCAGACTGAGGATGTTTCGCGGGGCACTCCTTTGCCATGTGCCCCACCACACCTCACGACCAACAGTTCGGTTTCTGTCCCTCTACAACTACCAACATCCTTCTCTCTCTACATAAGAGAATATTGGGAATTAGCCCAAAATTCGTTTTGGTCAACGTGACCTGTAATTCCACATCTCCAGTGGCGATGACCGATTTTCCTAGAATAGCCTTCACTTCCTCTACTTTTCCAAATTTCGAAAAGAAGGCCCCATCCGGTCTTCTGAGATATCCACGGGCACCCCATGGACTGTAATCCTTGTCCTACGGGTGCCCTTGTACTCAGTTTACTGTCTTAGGTTTTTCGTGCTTAACACTGCCTGCCAGCTATTTGGCGTCTTGCTCGGTGGGCAGGAGAATGTCCCATATTGCATTTGTGCCTCTCGCCAAAACCTTTGGATTAATCTTTAGGGTCTTTAAGACCTCTTCCATTGTTTCCCGGCTGACTCCAATTAATTTACGGCTTTTGACGTCGGAAGTCAGCAGGGATATTATTCTTGTATTGACGGCCTGCAACGCCTCTGGAATGGTGAGAAATTCATTTTCCTTAAAAGACTCTTCAAACTCTTTCCTTTTCTCCTCATAAAATTCTGCATTTTTCTTCGGCCTATTCTCAGCCCAGGCCATTTTTACGGAAGACGCCGGCGGTGTTGAATTTGAATTGTTTTCCCTCATGGTGGTCGTAACGACCACCACGACCGAAGAAATGACCGGTTGTTTCTTTTTTCCTTTTTTTAAAATTATTTTAACAACTAAAAACAATATCAAAAACAAACCAAATAAAAAAAAACGAAAGAATAACGTGGGCAACGAAAGACAAATTCAAATAAATACGAAAAATGTAAAGCAAACAAAAACCGCAGGGAGGATAAAAATACAAGAAGGGAAATAAACAAAAAGAGAAAAGAAGAAAAATATGAACAAATAAACGGAAAAGTAAAAACTGAAAAATTGAAAAAAGTTTTAGAAAATCAAAATCAAAAAACTTAACAGTTCAATCGTTGATTAACACACGCTTGTCTAATACACTCCACCAAAATACCCGAATGTTTCTCGCCGATTCGAGAACACCAACTGCTTTTATCTGCCGAGCATTTTTTCCATTCGTCGACAGGTGAGAGAGGACGTTCAATTTTTGCATATCAAAATACTTTTTTGTCGACTCCTGCGACGAACTTGTTTTTTGATTTAAATATTCCGTCTTCAGCATGTCATGCGGAATACGTGCCCTTTTTGGGGGTAAGTAATTTTCTTTTTCGCCACATTTTCTGTCGTAGGATACACGCGACGAGCTATCGCTTGGTTTGACGAGGTAAGTCGCCGTTTTCTTCTATATATATATATATATATATATATATATATATATATATATATATGTTATGTCGTGTATCCCACTAAGTTCTTATTTTACTTCCGTTCTCGTTGGTGTCCATTTATTATATATATGAGCTACCTGCTCATATGCAAATTATACTAATTTGCATATCACTACATCTCCCTATAAAGGAGGGGCCTTATGCCGCGAGTACTTCTTGTACTTCTTCTTGTGCCCTCCTGAACATCTTCCTTTATCTCTCTCCTTTCCCTTGGAGATCTAGATCTATCACGTCTTTCCCTATAATCGAATTGTTCCTCTTGCATACTCTGGTCTTCCTCTTCTAACTCATCTCTCTCTACTTCTTCCTCCGCAGTTTCATTCTGCATTAACTCTTCTGATACATCAATAATGGGCATCTCTGAAGGCATTTCCTCATCAGATTCTTCTCCTTGGGATCTTATTTGGTCAGCATGAGCTAGAACACTGTTCCCATTTTCTTTATTTAATATTGCAGTATTATGTCCTTTCTGCATAATAAATTCGGCTGACTCTGGTTGCATATTCCTATTTCTTTTGTACCACATCTTTTGATTTGTGGCATATGACATAGTCAAGGGACCTTAATTGTCTGCCCATTAAGGCAGATGGACTTTCCGGCCTGCCTGCATGTGGAATTGTTCTGTAACTTAATAGTAATCTTGGTAGGAAAGCATCGATTTCCTCCTTCTGTTGCAAGCATGCTTTTATGCCCTTCTTTACTGTCTGGACCATCCTTTCCGCTGCCCCATCACTTTGAGGGTGGTAGGGAGGGGTCTTGTAAGGTCTGCATCCTATTTTTCTTAGCCATTCATGCAAATCAGCATCCACAAATTCTGGTGCGTTATCAGTCACCAATGTTCTCGGTGTCCCATTCCTCGAAAATATTACTCTTAATATTTGTTTTACGGTGGTACTTTTTTTATCAGGTACTCTCACCACTTCAGGCCAACCTGAATATGCGTCTACTAATATTAATAATAGTCCTATCCCATTGACATAGGCATGGTCCATGTGTACTCTGCTCCATGGTTCTACTTCTCAGGGCCATACATGTATTTTCTTTTGCTTAAAATTCCTGAGTTCTGTGCATTTTTGCATCTTTTTACGTAGTCTTCTACGTCTCTTGAGTACCCCGGCCACCAGGCTTCCAATTTTAATCTTCTTTGCGTAGCTGCCACTCCACAATGTACGTCATCGTGTACACTTTTTATAACCTGTCTCCTCTGTGTTTTCTGGGGAACTACCAAGTCTCCATTACATATTATCCCGTTTTCTATAGTCATTCTATGTCTAATTTCGTTGAATGGTCTTTTCAGCCATTGAACAATTTCCCCAGCGATTCTGTTTTATCCTCGACATTATTCTATTTAACACTGGGTCATTTGTAGTTTCAGTAGCCATTTTATCTACAGATATTACATCGGTTTCTACAAGGTGCAAGAATGTGTCTTCAAATTCCTCGTCGTTTCTGTCCTCCTCTCTATAAAACCTCAATCTAGATAAGGCATCAACGTGCGGTATCGTATTCCCTTTAACATATTCAATGTCAAAGTCGAACGCCATCAGTCTAATCGCCCAACGTAATATTCTGGACATTTACTTCCTCCTGGAGGGGCAGGTTCTAATAAGTCTTCCTTTATTAGCTTTCGCAATTTAGCTATTACCAATGGTAATAAATGCAGTAGTAGGAGGGGGAAACATCTTTTAATTTCAGGCTAGCTTCATAGTTTTTTAATTTTCCTGTTTTTTCTATTTCTATCTCATTAATCAACTTCGTTGAATTTATTTTTAACACGTCATTCCCCAGTAGTCCATGCGTTTTTCGGCAATTTGTAACTATAATGAGTACTATTTCATATTTTTCTTTTAATTCTATTGAACCTTCAAAGTAACCCATAATTGCTATAATCGAGCCATCAAACTGACGTAGTTGTACGTTGTTTTTTTTAAAAACGGTTTTCCCATTTTTCCCACAAATTTCTGGGTACTATCGTGACGTCACTACCTGTGTCGATTTGCATTTCGACAATACAGTCGTTGATTTTCACTTTTATTTTTGTATCTCTGTTGTTAGATCCAATATTTTGTATATTATCCTTTTTTACATTAAAATCTGTCTATTTTCATCCTCTACTCTTTCCACATTTTTCGTTTTACATACTTCTTTGAAGTGATTTTTTTTAAACACTTTGAACACGTCTTTCCAAAGGCTGGGCATTTTTCTTTTTTTCATTTCATGAATTTTTCCACAGTACGCACAATTTTTTTTTTTTTGTTTGTACCGTATATGTTTCAGCCATTATTTCTTCGTAGAATTTATTTTTATTTTGGTTGTAGGTATGTATTAATTCCTGCTGTTGTATAAATTCTATACACATATTCAAAGGCATGTTTGTAAGTTGTAACTGTTCCATTAACTTATATCTATGTGCCGAATTATGCATACCTTCAATTAATCTTAGTTGGATTAATTCTTCTTCCGTTGTCTGCTCGCCTGTTCCTAGTTTTTCGAATTCACAGTATTTACTCGCACTTCTTAACCGGTGTAAATATTTTACTATCGGTTCATCCGCTTCCTGCTTCATTGCCATAAACTTGGTCCTTTCTGCAATCACCAGTCTTTTCTTTGGCCTCATGTTTCCCTTAATAACCTGACTTATTTCTTCGAAAGTCATTTCTTCTAGTTCTTGAGGGTAAACCATTGTAGCAACCTTCATAATCGCTTCACAACCAGCGGTAGACATGAACAAGTCGGTGATTTCATTTTCCCCTCCTCTGTTTTTGTTGTCTTTCAACTTTTTACATCTAGCATTAGCAGCAAAGCAACGAATCCACGTGTCTACGTACTCTGGGTCTTCAAGGACCAAAGAGTATCCTATCGGCGACGCCATTGTTATGTCGTGTATCCCACTAAGTTCTTATTTTACTTCCGTTCTCGTTGGTGTCCATTTATTGTATATATGAGCTACCTGCTCATATGCAAATTATACTAATTTGCATATCACTACAATATATATATATAAAACAAACATTTTATACCACGGAATATATATATGGTTTTAAAAATGACGGAGCACATTCTTTTAAAGAAACCTTTTATAGCCAAACACTTCTTCAGAAAGATTCGTTGGACCAATAATCAAAATCAAAACGGCAAAACTGAAAAAGGTGAGAGCAGCTGTGGGGAATAAGGAGCCATACTTATTTACAACGATTTGTTGTTTTTAGTAATAAATGTATTTTATTCATGGTTCCGTCATTTTTAAAACTATATATATATATATATATATATATATATATATATATATATATATATATATATATCAGTGGTGACTGTCGGGCTCATTAAAATCTTTTAACAAAATATACTAATGTTATAACTTAGATGTGAAAATGATTCCTTTACTCTAACTAAAATATTTTTTTTTTTTAAATCTCTGTGCATGAAATTAAAAAAAACATTTTTGTATTTTAATATTAATTGCAATAATTCGATAAAAATAAACATTTGTTTTAAAACATTTTTCCAGGCATCTAAGAAAAACAGTGAGGACAAAATCTTTAATATATGTGTCTGTTCATTGCCCACTTTTTTCATTCTTTATTCTTTTTATTCTTCTTTATTATGAACAATATCAACAAAATGTATTTCGGTCAATATTTTGAGGCGCGGAGTTAAAACAATTCATTTGTATCCAGCTGAATCAAGAATGAAAACAACGCACTACGAAAGATCTTTTTGCTTTGAAATAGATATACTTGAATGTTGAGTCACTCGGGCTAAGCCTGGCATGTGGGCGGTGAGAGATTCTTGGCTCGGTCAAGAAGCCCTTTGACATGAAGAGTATTGAGTACATTGAGTGTATGGGTATACACAGTAAATATGCATGAGCTTTATGAAAACAAATATACATGCTTGCCAAAACCACCAAATAAATCCATCTCATGCACTCATGAGATTCGCTCATGTGTCTGTGAGAATATCTTCATAAATATAGTTTTCATGTTTGCATAATTGTTAACACACACACACACGCGCGCGCGCACGCGCGCATGTGCACAAAAATGTCAAAATACACGCACTGCATAACCGGATGAACTGGTTGGTTGCAATGTGGCATATTGTATACCGACAAAGGATCGGTTGCATTTTTTGATCTGCAACTCTAGTGAGAAGGTCATTGAACTATTCGATATTTTTTTTACGTCTGTTCGTTTTCACTTTAATATTCGTATCCGCCTTGTTCTAACAATGCCTAAGCAACGTCGAGCCTGGTCAATACATAGCTGGGTGTCCGTTTGGGAACAGCAAGTATTGTAAGATTTGGATGTGCAGGGAGTGTAATGGATAAGGAGTGCCGACATTGAATTTCAGTCGGAATTGTTGCATTCATTTCCACAAAGAAAACACTGGAAAAAATATTAATCCACTTCTTCTCCCCCTCATGGGATAAATAGTACTCCTTGTATCTGGAGAAATCATTCTTATTCTCAAAGAAATTGTTAATAATATACTCATTCACAAACTTAAGATTTTTCTAACAACCTAAAATATGTTTCCGCTTTAAATAACCTACAAAAGATTGATAAACCGTAAAAAACAAATCAACCACTCTAAAAATGCCTTCCTGCTTTTCAGATTCTTTCTCTTCCCCTCCTTTTTATCTTTCTTTTTCCAACCGATTTATTAGACTGTCATTAAATAATCAAGCCACGAGGTAGGCGTCAATCACGAATTGTCGGCTGAACTAAAAGGAAACATAACACACATATATGTTTGTGCGTGCAAGAAGAGAAGAAAGGACGAAGTACAAATATTTAAACTTAGAAAATTAATATGCTAATAAAGTAAAGGAAAACTATATAATTATTTTATTCTCCTTTGAGTTTTGAGTTTTTATTGCACAGGCTAAAATAGACACACATGCTGACTCTAGACAAGGTCGTTCAGACAACTTTTTATTCTACTGTTTTCCTCATATTAAAATTCCGTCATATATAAATATGGAATTTTAAATTTAGGCAATCAAAATTAAATTTTAAAAAATATAATGAATGAAAATTATGAAGCATTATTTGAATCTTTTACAGAAGAAAACATATCCCAAGTGGGTACTGACTGGTGAAATTTGAATTGATTAAAGAGAACACATAATAATAATAATAATAATAATAATAATAATAATAATAATAATATAGTGATATATTCGAACTTCAATTTTATCCTGTGTTACTATGACTAACTTTATTATCCATATCGTTAAAACGACAGGTAATATGTATACAATTAAATCGATATGCAAGATAATTGAATGCAGAATTTTATGACTTATCATCTCCTGAATTAGGGATTATTACTAGCTTCATACTTACGCGTGCTCTTATGAAAAAAAAATGCTTGAAAAGAAGCCCCAAGTTTGATTTCATTCTAGAACAGCAACAGCGATTGTAAAAGAAACCGTGTAAATTTTATCACTTCTCCTTCTTGAATGAATTTTATCAACAAAAGACCATAGGACGGTGTCCGGGCTTCGAAGAATTCACTTGAGATAAATACAAAGACAACCATAAAAAAGAACTTTAAATTATATATATATATATATATATATATATATATATATATATATATATAACAGAGGATGTCTGTGTGTCTGTCTGTCTGTGGGATACCTTTTCACACGAGATCCATTCAACCAATTTTGAACAAACTTGGCACATACATTGTACAATGTAAGAGACAGGTTCTTAGCGTAAAAAATCGATAATTTTTAAAAAATCAATAATCGATAAAGCCGATTAAAAATCGATAAATTCACTTTTTTCCTCTGATTTCATTCAAACTCGGTATCTAGGTTACTTACATCACGACGAGCTCAACGATACCTCATTTTTATTTCTACGTCAGAAAAACCGCGAAAAACAAATTTTAAACTAAAAATTCCCTCAATTTTCAAGCAATCTAATACAAACTTCACTCAATTGTAGCCAAGAATAAGTTGATTGTTTAACAGTCATTTAACTTGATAAATGAGTCCACCCATATAGTGAAAACCCGCGTAAATATCGAAAAATGGTGATTTTTACTGGTTTTCTTATTTTTCGTTGATCTTTCAACCATTTTTCATCAAACTTAACAATTGCTTTAAAATGTATCCTCTTTTACATCCTTGTAGCATATTGACAAACTGAATTTCAAAAATTCCAAAATAATCATGTTCTGAAGTGGGTCTTCATGTTGCCTGTTTTACCCCTTCATGTCCTCGGCTAACTTCGATTGAATAAATACAGACTACTTCTTTTATAACAGTAACCACATTAATTCAAGATGTTTTTTTTATGAAAGTACTTCAAAGTAATTGAAGAAGAGATTTTGTTATTTCTAAACATGATGCTGTTTTTGCTCCATTCTAATTGAACGCCTTTTCTGATCGACCAGCTGGTTATGGCTGCTAGTTCAAGCTAAGTTAAAAAAAAAATAGGATTTCGAATGCTTTTTCGTTTTTATTTTTTAAAATAGATACATACCTCTTACTTACGCAACACAATCTTCCTATTTCTCTTCATTTGTCAATGGGAACGGAACTTAATGTCAACAGCTTTTCGCTAATAGTCTAGACTTTAATTTACAAGTTCTATTTCGCCTAAAGGAGCTTACGTTAATGTACTCCACTAACCCTAACCTGCCTGTATTGTTAAGAAGCAGCAAGCGTTTTCATTATTAGTCTGTCATTTGTTACTCATTATTATTGTAAACACTGGAGTCATTGTTTCGTTTTGAGAAAGAATAGAAAATGAAAAGGCGATTCAAGAAAATAAAAAGCACAAAAAATAAAACAAAGAAATCAATCAATTGTTGACATTATAAAGCCGGAAAGAAAGGTTTTTTTATGACCAACGAAAAAAACAGACAAAAATGAAAAACGAACAAAAGAAGAAAATAAAATAAAAAGAAAGTAAAATCAAAACGGTGAATAAAAGCAGAAGGAATGAAAAATGAGGAAATAAATGAATGAATTAAAGATATGCCGCACGAACAACTGAAGAAGAAAAATCCATGACACCGAAATAAAGAACGAAAAATGATAATAAAGGAGGAAAATAGAAAAAATTACAAAATCTAGGAAAAAAAACTTTAAAACTAGTTAGCTTTCGAAAAACTCGATGGAAACATCTGGATATTTTCTGCAAAACGATGACCATTATGATAGAATTTAATCTTCATAGGGTACCTTAATATTATGCTTTATTGTTAGACAAAGCTAAGTTTTGTAAATAACTTACGCCATGGAAAATCCTAAAACCAAATATTCTTTCCCGTGTGAATGAACTTCTTGATTCTGTTCATCGGCCGAATACTGGGGCTGCTCTTTTTTTGTGTGTGTGCTACACCGGCCATAATAACACAATTTTTATTTCTGTTTGAATGTTTTGTTTGTTTTATTTGTCACCCACACCCTTCAATATATTTGTTTTAAGTAAAAAATTTTTAAAAAGAGGGAAAAATATTTGTACATATAAAGGGATTTTTAAAATCATGATTGTTTTATTAAGATCTATGCGAAGATATGGTATTGTGACAAATGTTGGATTGGATGGAGAAGGATGGCTTCTTGTGGCGATTGAGGAAATTGTTAGTGAGAATGGGGGGTGAGATGAATCAGTTAAATATAGGATAGAGTATTGACCAGCCTTTTCTTACTTCCCTTTCGGCCTTGTGCCACAAAGTAATGTAACAACATTAATTAAATAAAATCTCATGGAAAATCCTAAAAACCAAATATTCTTACATTTGTATATATTTTTCCTAAATATAAATATGCAAAATTGTGACACTAATTTGAGAATTTAAGCAACTGAAGCCCCCCCCCTCTCCACATGTGTGTGTGTGTGTGTGTGTTTAAAGACCATGTCAAAACTTCAAAATGAACCGACATAAATCATTTTGTAAGCAAGCGTTCAACAGATTTCGCCCATACGTTGTTCATTGTTCCACTTCTTTCATACAACAGCGATTACGATTTTTAAGTGCTTGCAAGGAACTTGTCTAAAAATTATTTTCTCGTTGTGTGGCTTGTCTTTAGTAATCGTACTTCTTTCTTTTTAAAATACATGACACTACTTTCCTTTTTTATGAGCCTTTCATGATTTCAAGGAGGAAAAAAAAAACAAACACAATCCTAAGAGGCATGTAGCCGGCGAAGCGGTTGACAATCTCCCCCAAGTGACGTTATATTTATAATGTCGCTGATACGCGTCTCAAATCCCAAAGTTTGGTTCTTTTCAACAAGTTAGCTTAACTCTTCTTATTTGAAGAAATTTTATTTCTCTTTGGTTCAAGTTAATTTTAGAATCAAAATGTAGTACGAAAAATAATCATAAAACATAAAAATCTGATCTGAAATATTCGTTCCTGCCTGATCACCATGGCTGAGTAAGTTCCCGCCCCGTCTGAGGCAAATGAATAACTATCCGGTCTGAGGAGGAATTTTGAACTCAATTTACCAGACATAAATTTGCCTAAAGTGTGAGTGTGGCATAGTCAAAACCTATGAAAAAATTCACTTTTCATTTTTGTCTATTATTATTGCCAATCCTTTTATTTAAATGTTTTCGAGATATTAAAAGTTGTTTGCCGTTTACTTATTAATATTCACTAAAACATTATTTTTATTAGTCAACATGTACAAATATTGAAATGTACCCTGATTAGACACACGGTGCAAAAATAAGCTATGTTTCGTTTCAAAATTAATGCACAGGAAAAAAACATTTCAGATGTATGAGCATCTGGCTGGTAAATGAAATACACCCGCACGCTCCTACACAAACACTAAAAAATGCAACCGAAATATTGAGAGAAGTCCAACAAATTCACCAAGCTGTTCATTTCGGCGTTTCTTATGCCTTGCCAAATATTTGATACGTTTCTCAGAAATTCATTCCCTCATTTTCTATCAAGTATTTTCTTTGGGGAAGTTGTTATTCCACATCTTAAATTCACATAATTATAGGGTAACACACACACACACACATATATATATATATATATATATATATATATATTATAAAGAAATAATCATACAAAGAATAAATCAGTAAAGTTAATGTAATTAATGGCTAATTCACTTCGCTAACAGATTTAATAAAGCATTAACTTACTAACCACTCGTTGAATGACGCGATCTTTTAAAAAATTGTAAAATAGATTAGGTATTCAGTTCCAAGTACTTCTGATGAATACTTTTTTATATATATATATATATATATATATATATATATATATATATATATATATCCAATATTTTGATCTATATAAGCGTATTGTACAAAAATCTTGTAAAATCACAAGACAGTTTATAAGAGAGTGTGGTGCATGTAAAATTTTATTGTTTCTTTATTTTTAATGTTGTAATTCTTATGTCTTTTGTGAGCACTATTTACATTATTCGGACTATTGTCCTCATCTTTGTCGCTATGTTTATCACAACGTTTCGGCCGTTGTACGCTTCGGCCTTCTTCAGGTGGAATGTCTATTTCGCTCACTGGTGTAGATTGTTCTAGTTCCATGTGCCATGTCTAATGGATGTCAGTTATCTCCTGTTAATTCCCCTCTCAAAGATTTCCACCGCCTTAACTAGGTATTGAACTCACACTCTTTGGGTCCTATCACTGGATCTAACTAACGCCTTTATCCACTGTGCCATGTGTCCTTGATGACATCAGTGAATGAATTCATGGGTATTATAAACCTCAGAAACCATTTTCTACCAATACTCATATTGCAATTTTTCCCACCACGAAGCCTTATGCTGTAATATGAAGAACGGAAATTTAGAGAATGTTGAGAATAATCCCAAACCAATCTAGCCTGACAAAGGAGTATGCGTCCTCCAGGCTGTACCCGCCGCAGTTATACGATTAGAATTAGATGCATACTTCGATAAAAACCAAGTAAAAAAGTATGAAAAAGAGAATCAGCGAATCTTATCCTTTTTGCTGCTTGATGTTGTGTTCCCCTTGAGCTAAATCCCTTGAAATAAAATTGAAACCATCTTTTCTCGCGGGTAGAAATATATATTTTCGTAGAGATTTATTTTATATTTAATGATGCTTAATCTGTTTTTAACACGTCCGTTAACTTATAGTCACGTGATGTCGCTAAACTGAAATTTTATGGTTGAACAGAAGGAACAGAAAAAGAAATGTATAGACAAAGGCCGGTGAGTAATCCACGGAAACTGGGCGTTAAAAACCAAAACCATTAAAATAGTAATAGACTATATGGTATAAGGAAATACAGTTCATATAAAAACTTCGAAAATAATTC
Organism: Acanthosepion pharaonis; assembly: GCA_903632075.3. NCBI lineage: Eukaryota > Metazoa > Mollusca > Cephalopoda > Sepiida > Sepiidae > Acanthosepion > Acanthosepion pharaonis. The sequence continues at coordinate 48,102 of CAHIKZ030000469.1, read as the reverse complement.
ATGTTTTCTAAATTCTGGTGTTGGGAACTTTTAGCAGTGTGCTGTTCCTATACAAGTCACTTCGAGAATTTTTTTTTTTAAGGTCGATATATCGGGAAGTGAAAAGACGTATATTTTCATCATGACAGTGTTGATGATGAAGATGTGTGTATGTGTGAACGTATTCATGATTTAATGTATGTGCTTATGCTTACGCATAGACTCCCAGGGACAGATATATATAGTTCTTACAAAATAAAACAGTGATTGACACTTGACAAACTTGCGGTGCCCCGGCGCAGTTTTTCACTCAAGTCATTTATTTCTCAGGCAGAACGAACATTGCGTTATTTTGGAAGAGACAAAGAAAAGAGATTAAAAAAATAAATTCATTTCCATCTTCTGGATTTCTTTTTTACTGCCTTGAAAAGTCATTGACCCTTTTCTGATTACGTCATCTATGATTTTAATGACGTCAAATTCTTTATTGATGACGTCACTGAAAGTACAATGGCCGACAGGTTTGTTCCATCCTTAGAAAACAAAAATGCCAACGTCAGTTATCAAGCATAAAAACAAATCTGAGAAGTCAAATAAACCTGATAATCCCCAAAGGATATCTCTTCGACACATATGTATGTATACATTCATATATATATATATATATATATATATATATATATATATATATATATATATATATATATATAAGAGAAAGAGGTTGTAGTGGTTCCAACGAGAGAAAAGTATGTATATTAAAAAGAGAGAAGAGACGTACCCTCCCATTAGTGAGCGTGCGTCTTGATTTACAATACAGTAAAGGCAGAATACAGCGGTCATTCTTATGAGTTTAGTCGGGTGGTTTTGTTATACTTTAGTTCCGTTTTCTGAGTTTATCCCCTCCCCTCTAATTTCATGAGCGTATATTTTTATATATTTAAAAAAAATATGAAAAAGAGACATTTGAACTATTTGTACATATTGAAATTTTATGTCATGAGTTTTTTTTAGGTTGCCTGTGATTTTGTGACATTTGTGGTATATGAAGTATTAAATGATGAGTACGAGTTTTCTGGTGAATGAGCAAATTGTAATGAATGAATGGGTCATGAATCAGATTAGCTAGGTCTAGGAAAGAAAGTGTTGAAGTGCCCTTCCCTCATTTCCCCTTTAGCTTTGTGTTTGTTTTGTTTTAATTAAAATATATATATATATATATATATATATATATATATATATATATATATATATATATATATAAGTATAATCGTCCGAAACAAAAACCAATACCCAAGGAAAATTAAGAATAAAAAAAGAAAGAACTAAGAACATATAATTCAGGCAAAAACAATCGACTAGAATCCAAGCTCAGAGTCCAAAGAAAAAAACCTCCAGCAGGAATAAAGCAAAAATAACGATATATAATATAGTCTATATATAATAGCCGAGAAAAAAACACACTACCTGACAATTGCGTCTAGCATTAAACAGACTGTCGCATCTAAGTGTTGACTTCAATGTTCATATATATATATATATATATATATATATCTTTTGCTGGGTGACTCTATAACTAAATATCTCTTTACCTCATCAATAAATCTAATAATATCAATTAGCACACAATTATTCTCAATTATATCATTACAATCAATAAATCCCAAACTGTATGGAGTAATTTGTTTGGGTTTCATTGACTGTAATTCACTTCTATGCTTTATAATAAAAATATATTGAGCTTTCTTTTTGTAGATCAGTTTTAATATTTTATATTATTGATCTACTTGGATTACTTTCCACGGATTCTTTTACCTATATATATATATATATATATATATATATATATATATATATATATATATGTTTGTATGTTTGTGTGTGTGTGTGTGTTAAAATGAAAAGCAATTCATATATATAAATAAAATACGTAGACATACACACACACACACATAGATAGATAGATAGATAGATAGATAGATAGATAGATAGATAGATTACACAAGATAAAAGTTTAAAATTACCCTATTTGAATAGCTATTTCACCCTACAAGAGATTCTTTGCTGAATTTTGACCACACCAAGGTATTAAGATATGAATAAAATGGTAGCTTAAAAATTTTAAACTTTAATGAATCAAGAAAGAAGAAGAGAGAAAGATGAAAGAGTAAAAGAGTAAAAGAAAAAAGGAGAACGAGAAAGACGAATATAACAGAGGACGTAACAACAAATCGTCTAGACAAAGCGTAAACCAAGACTGATGGCTGTAGAAGGGGGGGTGTTAGAATTCAGACACTAGTTAAATTAACCTTGACCTATATTTGAAAATATTAACATCTAGTTTCTATAAGGAAAATTACTTAGAGAAGATATTATTTTTAAAATTATTTTTATAAAAAAGGAAGAGTAATCACAAGGTAACATCTAAAATAATAATACATATAATATAATAATTAAAATAATAATTAATGAAATGATTATTAAAGATAAGGTATTAAATAAATTTAATAAAATATCATATATTAAATCTAAATAATGACGTCATAAATACAAATTAATAAATATATAAAATTAAAACAATATATAAGGAAATATAAATTAAAAATAAAACCATTTAATAAATATAAATATGAATTAATTTATTAAATACAAAAAAAATTAATTAATACAAATATAATATATATAAATAAAATTAAATATTTAAAATTAAAATAAATATAACTTAATTATTAAATATAAATTTTAAATATTAAATCTAAAGTTAAATATAAAATTATAAATTAAATTAAATATTAAAATATTAAATAAAACATAATACAGTAAAATAGAACAATACATATAGTAAGGGCAAAAAAAATAACTACACACACACACACATATATATATATATATATATATATATATAAAAGTGAACATTGAAGTCAACACTTAGAGCCGACAGGGTGTTTCATGCTAGATGCAATCGTCAGACCACGTGTATATATATATATATATATATATATATATATATATATATATATATATATATATATATTTATGTCTTACGGTTGGAAACAGGGTAAATAGTAGGTTGGGAAAAAAGATATACCTGTTCCTATATTTAGGAAATTCTCTTTGTTCGTTTACTTTTAAAACTGTTTTTACTCCCTTCATTTCTTGTGCACGATATTATAAATTCGATTTACATAATGGTTGACGCCTCATTAAACGAGTATGACCATCGCTGACAAATCTAATCAAAGTTTTTAGTCCTCGTGAGAAAACTAATTTTTACTACATCACTTAAAAATGGAAAACTAAAAACGAAGGAAAAATAGATAAATAAATAAACAAAATAATCCAATTCAATAAATAAGTAAACAAATTAAGTAAATAATAAACAAATTAATAAACAACGAATTCTCACATAAACACAAGGAAGCGTAATGAACAATCAACAAGAAATAATAAAATAAGCAATACTAAATAATGAGTTAAAAAAGTTAACAAACAAAACATAAAATAGCCACAAAGCTGCATTCGGATTCACAATTATTTCTTCTCAATAGTCCCGGGAATAATTTGAAACATACTCGTTACCATCCACCTAATAACCGCTTGAATAATACAATAGATCTACCCATAATGCACCAGCATATATAAATAGTCGAGAATGCACATACGTATTATATAGAAAAATACGTTGAAATGTCACTTTTCAGAATCTGTACAGAGGTCATTAATGTCAGTCACGTGTGTCTCTATGCTGAACTGAGGTAGGTTTAACGAAATCTCGAAATCAGGGTTTTTGCTGAGCCTAGTTTAGTATGGCACAAGGCCAAATGTTAGAGTAATAGCAATACGAAGATTATGTTACGCCCACTTTTCCAAGTGGAGAAGTTTTACCTATCTAAAAAATTCAGTATTGAATCCCGTCACCATTGTGAATTATGTAACCGCCATGAGTTCGTCCTACACGATGAATGATATAGACGAGATAAACACGGTTATAGAGTGAAGCCCTAAGCTATCAATAACTGGTAGAGTATGAATTTCGACGGGATCGTACATTTCCGGTAAAGTTCGTATGTTTACGTAATATCAAAATGCTAATTAAGTATTAGGAACTGAATCGTAGGAATGTATGTCCTTATATAAGCCGGCTGAAATCATTTTGTTCAGGAGTTTCTTAATACGTAAATCAATGCAGAAGGTCGTCTGTTTGAATCGTTACCCTGCCCCCTGGGACGATATGCTGACTCGATTTTTTACTGAGAGGAAAATTTTTCTCTCTGATGATATACTCTCAACAAACCGTATTTGGGAACGGCTTCCTGCAACTTTCTAGATAACTCTTTGTGAGAATGTTAAACTTATACCTCAATCTGATAAATATGTTTATCTTCGTGAATTAAGAATCTGTCTATAATTGCAAATTATCTATCCCCTAAATATAGTAATTTGTAATATATATATATATATATATATATATAATTTGTAAAATATATATATATATATATATATATATATATATATATATATATATATGGTCCATCAAAATACTTTTACAAACTACAAACTTTGGGAATGGGTTCCTCACACAAAAAAACAAGGACAAAAGGCCATATAATGATACGGGCCACAAATCCTTTGTCTTTGATTTATAAAGTTTTAAAAAGTTTACGGTAGATGGCGTAGACTGGTTTACATTTGTCATTCGTGTACATTTGTGGCTAATCTGTCTTCAACGTTTCACCTGTGTAGCAGTGAGTTAACTGAGAAGAGTTCCGTTTAACAATGACAGAATATTCATATCGTGAGCGGGCAGATATGATTTTTACATACGTCCGCGCGAATGGTAATGGGCGTGAGGCTGCATGGCTGTATCAGATTACGTTTTCAGGCCGAAGGAAATCGAGTCATCCAACATTTGCTGCTGTTTATCGTCGCGTTGGTGAGACAGGATCCGTGGAACCACAGACTATGGATCGAGGGAGACCGAGATCTGCTTGTACTCATGACCACGAAGTACACATTCTACAGACTGTCGGAGACGATCCAGGTATCAGCAGACGTCAAGTAGACCTAGCATGTCATACATCTGATAGTACCGCACTGAGGGTACTTCAAGAGCAGCTCCTGTATCCGTATCATTTGCAACGTGTGTAGGGCTTTTCGCCCTCAGATCACTCATCAGGGGGCGACTTCCTCACACCAAATCATGGACAAAAGTCCATATAAAAATATGTCCGCAAATCCTTCGTTTTAAGTTATTAAGTTTAAAGAAAGTTGTGTTGCCATGTAGACTAGGTTACATTTACCATTCGTGTACATTTGTGCCTAGTCTGCCTTCAAAGTTTAACGTGTGTAGCAGTGAGTTAACTGAGAAGTGTTCCGTTTAACAATGGCAGAATATTCATATCGTGAGTAGGCAGATATGATTTTTACAATGAACGCGAGGCTGCACGGCTGTATCAAATTGCGTTTTCAGCCCGAAAGCAGCCGAGTCATCCAACTTTTTCTGCTGTTTATCGTTGCGTTGGTGAGACAGGGTCCGTGGCACCACAGACTATGGATCGAGGAAGACCGAGATCTGCTCGTACGCATGACCACGAAGAACATATAGTACAGGCTGCCGATGACGATTCAAACAGGCATCAAGTGGCCCTAGCATGTTGTACATCTCATAGTACCACATGGAGTGTACTTCAAGTGCAGACAAGAAAAAAAAATGGTGCTAAAACAGCAAAAAAGAGGTGTACTGTTTATGGAGATGATGCTGTAGGTGAGGGTAGTGTTTGTAAATTAGACGTTCAATTCAGACAGGTGCACTTTCCAATTTGACCTATTAAGGCAACAATGGATGAAAAGGGTCCAAAATTGACCAATGGGAAAGGTGTCGATGTCAACTCTCTATGCATACCCAACAGAAATTTTTACTCGTTAGTCGAGATCTCCTACAGCACACGGCATACTCGCTTGGCCTTGCACCTTCGGATTTCCATTTATTTCGGTCCATTCAAAATTCTATTCATGGAAAGAACTTCAATTATCCAGAAACCTGTAAAAAAAACCTTAGATCAGTTCTGCGACGATGGGCTCATGAAATTGCTGCAGAGGTGGGATGTATCAGAACAAAATGGTACATATATGATGCAACAAATTTAAGTACAAATTTCTAAATAGAGTCTTTGAAATTCACTAGAAAACGATATATATATATATATATATATATATATATATATATATCTTTTAGGCATGTCTCATTAAATAAATTACAAACATTATGTCTAATTATTTTTAGCATGATCCGTTCATATTCAAGGATATTTTTCTGTGAATTACAATCTAATGATGAAAGAAGAAATATCCGTGGATACGAACGGATTACGCTAAAAATAAGCAGACATATTGTTTGTAATTTTGTTAATCAGACATGCCTAAAAGAAACTTTGCTGCCTAAATACACAAACATAGATAGATAGATAGATAGATAGATAGATAGATAACATTTTCGCACATTTAAATCAATTACGATCTAGCCGATTTTAAAAAGTACCCAATATCTAAACTAAATTTTATCTTACGATAACATCGACATTTTATATTTTGATTTCGCGCATGCGCGTTGTTTCTTTGTGATTTTGTCGATTGCACAATATATTAGCATCAGTTGGGCATCGTCTGTGGGGAAAAAGAGCACCATGACGCGAAACACCCAGCCAAAAATTTGGAAACGGCATGTCGTGCTGCCTGACATTCCAACCGGAAACGCCAATACGAACATTTCAATGTGTTTAAGTCTCAATCCGAAGACAGTGCAGAGGATTCGGAAAGAGTTAGATGAGTTTAATGGTGATCACGAAGGTGCGGCAGCTCGGAAAACTCACTCTGATTGTTATGATGAGAAAAGAACTCACGAATCTGTTGACGAGGACCTCAGACTCAACATGGAGGCCTACATCAAGAGACTTTAGGAGGTAGTACTGTCCTGAGTTAAGAGGGTGGCTGCTAGAAGATCCTATGTCTGGTAGCATGACTCTGTACTATGCCACACAAGCAGGAGAACCGAGTAATGGCTGTCTGACAATTTCTGCGACCACATCACACCTATCACCCACAAGCTAGATTTGTTGATCACCTCAAAAGGGACAACCTCCTGAGCGATATACATTATGGATTTTAATCTTCTCGGTCCACTGCTAATGTTCTAAATGTAATTATTCACAGAATCAGACAATAAATATATCAGGAGTTCGATCGCATTAGACATATCTCAGGCCTTTAACAAGGTGTGGTATAGTGGTTGCTACACGAATTCTCCGCCTATGAAATCACTGGAAGAGTTTTCAAGTCCTTGCTAGCAATGAAATTCGTTGTTAATGGCCAGTCGTCCGAGGCCCATGAGATCAATGCATGTCCCCCAAGAGTCGCTTCTCGGTCCAACCCTATTTCTGCTTTATATTAATGATCGACTTAAGACCACACGATCTGTTGTAAATATCTATGCAGCTGATACAACGGTATATGGTTGCACCTCAAAAAATCTACACGACCAGAGCCTTACAACTGATCTCTCCTATAGCCAGCTGTTATCAACTCAATGGAGGAAAACTGGCTGACCATATTCAATAATTCGAAAACCAAACTTGTAATTTTTAATACATCGAAAGTCAAGCTAGTATCATTTCATAATCATCACCGATCAGACTTTGAGCTTTCTCCAGATACAATTGAAGGTCGGCAATCTCAACGAGGCTTCATGCTCTGAACGTCGTCTATAAGAACTAAATTTTACTGCAGACCTTAAGTGGAACATATATATGACTCATTGCGAAAGAAGCTGGAAAAATGGTCGGCTCATCCAGGATATAATACTTGACCCTTTCTACCATATCTTTACAAAAATAGGGTATTTCCTTCATGACTCGGTTGTAGCAACTCAGTCTCCACTTTCCAACCTTTTCAGTTCCCAATCATTATGCGGCTTTTTAAGTGATTTTTTCACGCCTATCGCTATTTCCATGGCAAATGTTCAGATGAGCTCTATTCTTTAGTACCACCAGTTCAAATAAGTATGACTGACCATACTCCGTCCATGGAGTCGAATCATCCACATTTCCTCCCTGTTCCAACTTTAAGGAGAAGTTTCCACTCAGACAGCTTTTAATCAAGAACATCTACTTTGTATATAAAAAAAAAACTCCCATATGGATGCTTTCGTTAACACTAATCACTTCAATTCTAGGATCAGTCGCTATATATCTTCCTTATCATTATAATCTTCATTTCAACTTCCTCTTACATTATTATCACACACCTCATCCAGTAACGCTCTACCGTCAGTGGCTCTTGAGCCTTGGATTGAGTGAACTTTAATTAAAAGATATTCTTATTATTACTTTCTGATTAACATAAAATTAGAATGATGAAAATATTATTTGTAACCATTTTAGTAGAAATGAATCTAGTTTCTACTTCTTCGTGAGTTTTAAGAACACGTTTATCAAAATGGCTCTACAGTTTATGGAATAGGGTTTAATCACATGGAGTCAAACTGTGGAATTTGATGACAAACGATCGTGCAACTTTCAGGAAGCAAACTTTCTGTAAATTACTATGCTCTGCCCTTAAGTCAATGATTGCAGTGTTCCTTTTGTCATTTGCTGAATTCATTTGATGTTTGTCATGAATTATCTGAAAAGAAATAATAATTAGAACAAGTTAGAAAAAAATAAAAGCTATTAAAAGATGTGTCCTCAAAGAACTTAGAAACCCTGTATATATAATATTAAATGCTTTACGTAAATCTAGTCTTTGCTGGCATGAATCAACATCTCCTTATCACATTACTTATAAGACTTTATGCACAATCTTTTTGATAGAGTGCCTTGAAACCTTGGGCTGCTTGGCAGTGTTACGAATTGAATTTCTTCTTTTCTTATAAGTAATTTTCTGCCTCTTTCGTACAAATGTGGATGTTCTGGTGGTATGAGGACCTTTAGCAGGCGTTTTACATTTGGTTATTGCGAATTCCACTCAGCTGCTTCGAACTCTTTGTGAACTTTGACAGCAAAAGACTGTGCAACTTTTAGAAAGCGAAAAATCTCTAAACCACTATAAAGCACCCAGTGAGGATCGAACTCACTACGGTGTGCCTTTTCATTTGCTGATCTAGCTTTGTCATCTATCTATCTGAAAAGAAATGAAGACAACCAGAAGTTAGAAAAGGTTGAAAATTACCATCAAAGAGCTGATATACCCTATATATATATATATATATATATATATATATATATATATATATATATATATATATATATATATATATATATATGAGAGAGAGAGAGAGAGAGGGGCAGAGAGAGAAATTGATTTAATTTTCTATGGTTCTCACTATTTTTATGGTATCCAGGGAGAATTCCAACATAGACTAGAGAACAGTTACTTGTACTGATTCATTAAATACCTGGGTCCGCCTTCTATGCTCGAATTTTACTAGACCAGTTCACACTTTCCTGTCTTCATTTTAAAAGCGTCTACGCGACCTTTTGGGTGATGAATTGTTTTTCACTCTACGAAAATGGCCGCTAGATGTAACCGTAAGTTCTATGCTAACAGTTTCTTCTCTCACACTTCTCGCTTGTGGAACTCTTTTTCCAGCTTATTGTTTCCCATTGATCTTCAAAAATGAAAATGCAATCATTATCTTCAGTTTTCTTAATTTTTCATCATTTATTTTTCTTTTCCTTTAATAGTGTTTTTTTTTTCTCATATTCTCTAATACATACTAAACCCCTTGCGTCTTAGAGACTTTATTGCCTTGTTCTCGGTGAAAAGATTAAAAAATCATTTTCCACAAACGAAACATCTCAAACTTCTCACGTTATTTTAATGCCAGCCGTTCTGCCAAACTCCATTCCTTACCAATTCTATCCTTCACAGGTAAGACTCCGTTCCCTTTGTATTCCATTAGTAAGGAGAAAGTTCTGCTCGGATAGCTTCTTCCCAAACCCCGCTACTACGTGATTTTTGCATATAAAGCGCTTAACAAAGTACATCAACAATAAAATCACCCAACTCAAAATAGAAAAATACAAAGCAGACCAACAACCGAATTCGGTGTATACAAGGGGTGCTGAAAATTTCTCGGTCCGATTCGCTTCCCAAAATCTAACTAAATGATCAAACATTGGATATTTTCTTTTATAAATACTTCGTCGCTGAGCTGAGTACTTTTCAGTACATCTATTAACTGGTAAGTAACCATCACGTTGACATGCGTTCTTTTACAACAGAAGCCATGGATGTATAAAGGTATGGATATAAAAACACCTATTTCCTTATTCTTCCATCAATTCAAGCCAATTTCTTAAAAAAAAAATGTTTGGTAAATATTTGTTTTAATTTGAATCTGACGCTGAAAATGATGAAAAAAAATTGTTTTCTAATGTTCTCGTTAAATTTGAAATATTTTAGAATTTTTTATCTTAATTTGACCTCGAGATTTAAAAAAAAAATCAGTTCCTCATAAGAATGTGGGTAGAGCGAACCGGAACGAAGCTAGTGACATATATCACTATCAACTCTGATGAAATACATTACACTGTACTGACATGCACCGTTTGATATCCATAAATACTCAACAATCTTCCGCTGATGTCAATGGGTGCAATTTTTTTTTTTTTCAATGTTTGCGTTAAATTATTTTGCTCCATCTTGCGTTCCAATAAAATAACCTTTTTACATAATCATTTGATGCGCACTCTTATATATATATATAGGTAGGTATCTGCATATATGATGTCCGGATTATTTAAACAGTTTCAACTTACCCGAGAAAGAAAATACGAGGCCTATACAGAAATCATCCAGCCATTTAATATTAACAAGAGCCTACCTAAGAAACATCGCCTTAGTACACTTCAAACCTATCACCTTAGGAAAGTCGTACACTTATCCCAACATCCATTCTACGTTTCAAAGCAGTCTGACTTTTGGGATCACCATCAGCTGTTGTGTTGTGTTCTTCTTAATCTCGTCCATGGTCTGAAATTTTTATTTCAACAAACGATTTCAGCTGGACTGGTACAACTAGATTTCAGCTGGAATGAAACGAGATTTCAGCTGGACTGAAACAACGAGATTTAAACTAGACTGAAACAACGAGATTTAAGCTAGACTGAAAAAACGATTTCAGCTGCACTGAAACAACGAGATTTCAGCTGCACTGAAACAACGAGATTTCAGCTGCACTGAAACAACGAGATTTCAGCTGCACTGAAACAACGATTTCAGTTTGGCTTGACTGACTCGTTTGATTTGATGTTTTGCCAAAATTAATTCCTGTACGTAATGTGGCGAAGGAGCAAAGCATTCTCATGTTGAATGTGACGCCCACACAGTACACAAAGTCACTGATGACTGAGTCTTCTTTAATTGCCTACAAAGATAACTAAAGGCCGACCATCCGGTTCTCGAGATATTCAAAATGATTGGATAGTTTCAGGACAAACCTCGTATGTCCATGGGTGAACTAATTTTTGGGCTCCCAGCTCAATATTAATATCAATATGTTGTATATAATTCCAAACTAAAACTTGATTTAACATAACTATGTTTCATTCTTGTAGTCTTTATATTTTAATAAATTGAGCCGTGAAATTTAAATAACTTATTTAACTTATCACTATAAATTTTACATTCATATTTTCTCAGTTGAATATTTCTCGAAATTGGGCGCTTCGATGTGGCTTAATGTTTAGTAAGCTTGTCTCTTCTAAACCAAGTTCTGCCATCCATTTATGCAAGTTCGCTAGGTAGGTCATGCGTTGTTTTCTTCAGTCTCTCTTGCCTTCAATCCTTCCTGTGAGTATCAAGTTTTCCAAGCCCTCTTTTCTCATTATGTGCTCTAGAAATTTCATCTGTCTTAAAGCATAAGTGTCATTTTTGTTTCCATTTTATCTAAAATTTCATCGTTGCTCGCATGTTCAGTCCATGGTATTCTCAGCATCCTTCTGTAGAAACACATTTCGATCGCCTCAAGTTTCATCTTCATCTGATTGTTCAGTATTCACTGCTGTATAGGAGGGGTAATATTACGTAACAATTCAGTTCTCTTTTCTTTTTCTAATGAATGTTTTCTGTTTCTTAATACTTTGCTTAGCTTTTGAAAGGCATTTTTCGTTATGCCAATGCAACTTCGGATTTTAGTGTCGCACTTCCCGTCCCCTGTTAAAATACCTCCCAATTATTTAAATGGTTGTACACATTTGATTCTGGTATCTCCAATTTGTAATTTGCACGTTGGAATGCCCCTTTTGCTAACAATCATGCATTCTCTCTTCTTACAGTTGATGCTTAGTCCTTTCTTCTCGCTTTCCTTCACTACCTTCTGTAGCAGTTTTTGTGGTTCCCTTTCTGTTTCTGCTATCAACATTGTCATCCACACATTAAAATTGTGGTCGCTGATAATGAATCTTGGTCGGACTTCTAATTCTTTCATAATTGCCTCAATGTATACATTGAATAAGTCACGTGAGTCGACCCCCTCATTGTCTTACACTCCTTTTCATCAAGATGACGTCAATATAATAATATAAGAAGTCCGGTGAGAAGAAGACACATCCTTCTTTTATACCGTTTTCTATTTTTGTATATTTGATGAACTCATTCTCTATCCGTATACGGGCGGTTGCCACTATAGGTTCTAGATTATTCTAATAATATTTTTCTCGCTAGACGACTAAGTCAGTTCCCTACGCCTTTATCCACTGTGCCATGTATCCTTTAAGACAAATAAAGGCGTTGGTTAGATCCAGTGACATGACCCAAAGAGTTGTGAGTTCAAAACCTGGCTAAAGCAGTGGAGAACTTGGAGAGGTGAATTAACACGAGATAAATGATAACTGACATCCACTAGACATAGCACAATAAACTCGAACAGTCTACTCCAGCGAGCGACATAAATGGTTCAGTTCGACATTCCAACCACCTGAAGAAGAGTGGAGCGTACAACGGCCGAAACGTTGTGATAAATATGGCAACAAAGCTGAGAACAATAGTCCAAATAATGTAAATAGTGTATATAATACCTCATCTCAGAAATATAGACAGATACTGAAGTTTGTCTCACTAGATACATTATTACTGAGTAGTGAGTTTGATCCTCACTAAGTGATCAATAAACTCGTCCTTGTGCGACATCTAAGCTACGCTTTGTAAATCATTATTTGGGCACTTCGATGTTGCGTAATGGTTAGCAAGTTTGTCTCGCTAAATCACTCACTGGCTGACCCATACTTGCACTTGGTAAATTGCTATATTTCGTTTGCTTGACGAATTGTTGTGAATGTCCCCAAAATGAATAAATATAGTTCATCAGATAAGAAATAAAACCAGAGATAATCGTTAATTACCATTCTTAGCCTTGACACAAATCTATAAGCATGAGGTTCCTCGTCAATAGACAGGATCCGTGAAAGCAGGTTTACCATCTATTACACCGTGAAGATGCGCTCAATTAAATCAGAGGTAGTCAATAATCGTTCATTGATCTACTCTACTGTCTTTTGTGCTAATTCAGTGGTTAGAGAGTAAATCTCACAACACTTGACTCTTCCAGTTTACACCGCTTTATATGACTATTCGAAATTAAGCAATCTTCAGTTATCATGTTTAATTATGATAATTTAAACATCTGGATGAAAATATCTATGGAAACAAACCTACTTTAAATTGAAAATCACAAGAAAATTAAATATTCAATACAATGGCGAGGGAAAGTAGGACAGATTTTATAATTTTGCAGCAGCAGCATTTTTTCTTTATTGCATCTGTTTACTGAATAGAAGTCTAATACTGTAGTGTGAGTGTTGTCTTCTTGACGGTCGTCTAAAATGAAATGTTCATAAGCACCGCTTGGCCGGTACTTATATTGTTTTTCCTTCACCGGGTTTCTTACCGGTGATCACTTCTATTCGTCCCGTCTTTTCGGTGGACCTCTTTTCCCTACAAATACGTGGCTCTATTTTTAGAGAACCTTGAAAATATTGAATTTACTGACAAAACAAAGCTGATATAACGACTAACAAATTTTTAATTTCTCTTCATCGTTTCCACCTCAGTCCTTTTAACTCTTTTACTTTCTACAAAGTTTCGGGGTTAAACACGTTAACGAAATATGTTGTGGTTATTTTCTAAGCGTAGATATGGCACAAGGTATGGAGCACCTAGTGAGAATCGAACTCCCTTTTCAGTCGTAACTGATCTAGTGAGACAAGCTTGCTAACCATTACACCACGCCGAGTCGCCCTAAATGAGGTATGTTTTGTGCTTAGGTCTTTCGTAATAGAGGCCGACATATTAAAGTGGTATTCTAAAAATGGATGCCAGTAACAGGCAATTTTCTGTAAGTTTGAATGAACAACAGAATTCTAATTTTATGAACCTAGAATCCGGTTTAAAAAAAAGGTTACATGATTGATCACCTAAGAAACAGTATAAAATTTAATAAAATTGCTGCTGGACTGAGTAACGCAGCAAATATTTTTTAAAAAGAAAATATATATTTATTTGTAGTCAGACACAAGTATCAATCGTTTTCCGATTCACAATCTATTTTAGCGTTCCAATTTTTTTTTATACATGCCAAACGTTAAAATCTATTATATCGTACTTAAATTCCATGAGCATAATATAAGCTTTTATATTATGAAACCTCGATGGAATAGGCAACTCTTGCAGTAAAAATATAACAAAAAACTTCTTTCCAAGTGAAATGTATTTTATATCAAATATTTTTGACATAAGTGAAAACTGAAATTTAATTCAAAATTTATTCACAATAAATCAGAATATTATTAAAATAATGAACAGAAAAGAGCGAAAAATATCACCCAAAGTGCAATTTATTTCTAGCGTACATACAATTATACTTTTTAATAATAAACACAGAAACAGAATAAATGTCTAAATTTCGACAAATTTATTGAGGATGCACCAGAAAAATGGATTTTCTGGACAGGACATGCCCAGAGTTTGGAAAACCAAATTGTGATCTGATGAAAGAGTTTAAAATTTGTAAACGATGTTTAGTTATTTATTTAAAATGCCAGCATGGACGCCACCTAGGAATCTTTTCCCGTGTTAAGTTTCTCTACACCAAAATGTTTGGTCAAATGCCAGTTTACTTCACATAACTTTCAAAAGGTAAGTAAATCATTTCTCTTCTTTTCTTTTACATGTTAAAATTTTCCCCATGACTTATATAGATATAGCTGTTTCTTTTTTTTATTATTTTTGCTGAATTAATGTATTTCCCTAATTACTTTTACTGATTCGTATCCCAAAACAATCCGAAAAGAAACTTTCATTTATGTTGTGAATAGATTTACTATTTATCAATTGTAAAAAGAAAAAAAATGAAGACGTATTTGTATTTCTCTTTTTTAATAACTTCATTCTTCGAAGTTGAATTGTTATTTGCAAAGACTACCTACGAGCTGTTTTGGACCAAAATGGTTTTAACGTATGATATTGGTTAAAAGACTTTTTAATTTAGTTGCGAACTAAATAAAACTGTTCTTTACTCGAACAAGAGGAATTGATTGCAACATTTTTTAATTTATTCACTTGAAAGGACTGGAAAAAAGGCGTAACATCATATGTTCCTCAAACATAATTTTTAAAATTGTAAGCACTTTTCTTGTCACTAAGCTAAATCATAACAAGTGGAGATTTTCCTAATACGAAGTCAATGTACATTGGCTGCAAACTGGTTATATTGACGCCTCTTGAAGATGTCAACGAAATCGGTATCTTGTCTTAATGCAAGAGTAGAGTGTTCATGTATGTGCTTTATTTTTTACGGTTTATCAACCCTTTCTGGGTTACTTAAAACCGAAACAGATTTCGAATAGTAGAAAGTCGATTACAATACCAGGTTTTCCCAAGCGGTTCCCCATCTAGATACTGACTGTGTTCGACAATTGGTGTTTTCAGCGTGATTTGGCCACAGGTATGCAAGATTACAAGACTTATCTAATATCAATTTTTAGCGAATCTGCAGAGGCTCACCTCTCTGAAATAATCTTTCTTCTTTAAAATTTATTTCCATCTTGCTATGGAATATACACTGCAGATCACGAAAATCAATTTTGTTTAAATTTTAAAATGGACACTGCTTCAATTTGCTATGTAAATTGAGTTTACATTGCTTCCCCAACGCAAGGCAAATAATGTTCATTATCACATAATAAAACATTCTTACAAAATTTCAAATAATTTCAAATTAAAAAATAGTTAATGTCTATATTATTAAAAGCATATTCTAAATTACCTTTTCCTGTGTTGGATGAAAAAATAATGCATACATATAAAATCTTAAATAATTTCAAAACATCTGCAAAATATAAATTTCAAGCATGTTTTTACTTATCTTTCCCTTTTATCATTATTATTATTATTATCATCCTTATCATCTCCTCCTCCTCCTCCTTTACTTAGATATTTAGCTTTCGTAAGGAGATTAATTGGCGCTATTACACTTTCGCCCCACCCTCCAAGCAGTCAAGTACGAACTGCATTACTTGCAACAGCAGTTGTAGGGAAAAGGTAAAGGTTGCCGTAAGACAATAAGCATTCGGAAGAGGCCGAGGACTTGTGAAAACAATAAGAAAGGATTTAGAAATTTCCAGCCTAAACACTGTGGCTGACTGGAATCAGTTTTGCCGTGACGTGTGCCACAAAGAAATAAAATAATCGCGGGAAAAAACATGTTGGAGGGGGGGGCGCGAAAATGTAATTGCGCCGATTCATTTACAATGATTTTTACATAGCAAACGGAAACTCTTAAAATCTAAAAAGTTTAATTTTCTTGTATTTTCTTCCTGATTTGGAGTGTTTATTCGATACAAATACAAAATCAAATTTTCTTGGAGGGGTGAGTTTCTATAGGTGGGCCAATTTCTTTTATGCCAAGTCATATTTTTTTCTCTTTTAAGAAAGTATAATAAACGGTGTCTAGCGTCTGTTATGTAGATATCAGTCTCTTTATTACTGATATACAGGATTTTCAATGATTCATTATGCTTTTAAAATTTGAAGCCACTATTAGTGAATTTGTTCAAAATGCGCCTTTTATAGACAAAATAATTTTCATGTATATACGTGATCATTATGTGTAAATATTCAAATGCAGAAGATATTAACACGGTAAACTTAGTTCTATACAAAATCAACTGAGAATTTGACTGTAAAAATATTTCTTCAATGTTTCGAATAGGGAGAAAGCAGCATCTTTTGTTTTGTAAATGAGCCGAGGAAGTCGGAGATGTAATTTTGAGTCAGGCCAATACAGAAAATAAATCCTGGTCTCTTAAATACACGTCTTCAAATTATGCATACAAAATTAAGTTAGCGAAAAATTGGCAAACAAGTGAACTGCGACAGGCTTAAGGGAATCGAACTAAACTTTTAATTGACTAAGCAATTCATCAGTGGAGTAATGATAGTAATGGATGGCAGCTCAAACTGAGAAATCGGAGAGCCAAGTTCGAATTCCAGTCGTATCCAGACACTTACAATGCTAATACTCCTGGGAAAGGTATGAATTCTTCCCCCAGCTATGGGTAAATAGCAGCGGGGGTGGGGGGAAGAAGAGCTTTGGATGGCAACTGGTCTACAGCAGAAAGAAAGTAGGTTGCCTACTGCGAGAAAAAATCTGCCTCGTCAGTCAGTGAAAGATACATGATCGCCTAAGTATGTATCACGCATGACCCATAATTCTGAATTGACTACTGAGAACTGCAACGCCTGGAATGAGGTCTTTTTTTCCATTTTAGCATTTCGATATCGAAAGTAAAGACAACCAAGAAATCTTTTAAAAAATAAGTTATTACAAGAAACGTAGATCTCATGATACGAATTGCTTCTGCTTTATTTGTAAATTCTGAACTTTTCTTATGTTATATAACGAAACCTGTGTAATTTTTGTGTTATGTAATAAATGTAACACAATTTTTTAAAGAAATGTTGTAAAAATGAAGCAGATTAGTTAAACGGTTCATTGGCTTCTGTTTTAATTGTGAGTTTGGGATCTTTGTTTTATTGAAACTCAATAAATTGTTTAAAAAAACCTTTCTTTCATTGCATCTCAAAATTAAAACCTTTTATCATTTACTGTTATTTTTGACGGTCTGGACACACTTCTACGTGTCATGTTATTTCAGGGCCGTTGGCAGTCCTGACTCTCTACAGCCTTTTGTAGCATTTAGTAAAGTTTTTCACTTTACCAAATATCCCACCCTTTATTCCACCCTCCATTCACACAAGAACGTCAAATATGTGACTCGCTGCACACCCTTTCCCTTTTGTCCTTGATATGCCCTATGAGAGAGTCCAGTACTAAAATACTCTCCTCAAATAAACAGACACTTCTGTTAGGCAAGTCTTGCGTCGCTGGAAGCAGTACTTCAAGTCTGCTTTAAAGATTCCATCTGTTACTGATGTTGTTGTTGTCATTTCCCAATGTTCTGAAATAAAAGAAATGTCTTTCGAGCCAATCTTTCAGGAAGTCTTCGAAATCTCTTCAGGCAAAGCACCTGGAAAGGATGCTACCGCCCGAAATCTACAAGTATGCGGGTAAAAAGTTAGACAAAAACTTAAACAAGCTTTTCAAAGTAATATGGAGTGCTGGTCGTGTTCCTTAAGACTACAATGATTATTTAATTCAACACTTATACAAGAACAAAGATAGTTAGTTGCTGGTAAAATATTAGCTAGACTGATTTGGAACATAGATTATCAATGAGATTTAGTTGGGATCACAGTGTGATTTCAGGTCTGGTGGCGGCACTATTGACCTGATCTTCTCACTTCGTTAGGTAGCGTGAAAAGAACCAGGAGTTGTATATGATGTTTGTTGACCTTACTAAGGCCTTCGTCATTGTAAATCGTGAAGTACTCTGGAAAGTTCTTAAAAAGCTTGGAATCCCAGACAAAATACTGTAATCTCCTTTCACGAAGGGATGAAAGCTGCTGATGTATCCGATGGAGAATTCTGCGATTCTTTTGATGTCACAAATGGCACGAAGCAAGATTTTGTCATGGCACCTGTTCTCTTTGTTTTCTTCTCAGGAATGCTCAAATATACCTTTGAGACATAGACTCTGGTGTTGTGGCAGTATCTCTGGAGAAAGCAAAAGGACTCCTCAACCGTTTCTCTGTTGCATACAAAGCTTTTGACCTTACCATTCCATTAGTATGAAGAAAACCGAGGTAATCCACCAGTAATCTCCTTGTCCAAAGTAGATTCGAGGTGTCAGACAATTCATCAATTCCCAGATACTCCTATCCAGTCATTTACATGTTTAGGAAGTAAGATGAATGCAATTTCATCCCCTGATGACTAAATAACAAATCGGATCGACAATGCTACAAGTGAATTTGAGAAGCTTCACCGCCGCCCGTCGAATGAGAGACGTATCAAACTGAACACCAAAACACGGGTTTATAGAGTGTTATATGTTGTCCAACCGCAGGAGAATGCAAGACCCTCTGCAGCTGGCTGTTAAATGTTGCCTTTTCGTTTGTCTCTTCATATCAATTTCCTTCTCACCTTCTCATTTTAAGATTTAAAACTTTATGAATTATTATAATTAAAATAAAAACAATTCTTATAAAAATTCATTATTTATCAAAAACACTTCTTTTTTTCTGAAAAAAAATGTGCCCATAATACAGAGCCACGCAAAAGTTAACAACTCTGCCTCGGATTATACCTATATTTTCTACGTGCAATAAAATTTTAATTAGTCTAACTGTATTAGAAATACCTAAAAAAAAAAAAAAAAAAAATTGTAATGAGTTGTAAACTTACTTTTGCGTGGGACTGTATTATGGGCATTATTGTCTTCAGAAAGAAAAGTGTTTTCGATAATGAATTTTTACAAGAATTCTTTTCATTTTAATTATAATAATTCATAAAGTTTTAAATCTAAATCTTAAAATTCTGTATTAATTTGTATCTGGTAGGTGATATTGTTATTATTAAGTAAAACTATATTTACTAATCATAAATGGAAAAGCTTACTACAATTTAGCGACTCTCCCTATTATTCAAAAAAGAATTTTGATTTGTTTTTCTTTTATATGTTTATAAACATGCCGATTATTGTACATAATTAGGTTACAATAAAATTTGTATTTTATATGAATACTACCTTATAAAAATTGAGATGTAATAGAGTGGGGGGCGTATCATAGATTCGGTGGGGATGTACACAGGACACTTGCACCGGACTAGATATAAGATACTCTAATCCGAGGCAGAATTGCTTATTTGTATGTAAATATTCCTGTCAAGTTTTACTGGTATCATTCTTGTGTGTGTGCACGCGTGTGCAACTACAGCCGCTCATAAAAGCATCTGTAGTTTTCCACGCACACAACTGGATGCGTATAAACACATACAAAGTATGAATATCGTTTTCTCTATGCCAGTGTAATTTCAAGCATGATTATCCGTATAATTGTAAGCGCACACACGCACACAAAGCAACAAATGAATGGATGAAGAAACACGTTCTATGTGTGGAACGGGAATTCGTGTCTGGGATGTAAAGTGCACACTGCTCTATATTTCTTCATTGAGGCTCTCTTTGATAAAAGTACAGTGTAACTTGCAAATGTTCTTACACCATCCTACATATTTATAAGATTTCTGTTTCTGAGTCAGGGATTGTGTGTCTCGAACAAGTTTAAAATGGTGGACATTACGTAAACATTTAATGATAACAGATTATGTAATTGTTTCTGGGTTTTTTTTTTCTAGTGTAAAACCTCCGAATTGGATGTAGTTCGATAAAAAGAAAAATATTTAATTCTTTTTGTTTCATGTTAGATTTCCATGTACTTATTGTCTATTTAAAGAATACATTTGTCCTTCAGACAAATTCCCGTCTGTTTCGCAAATATCAATTTTCTGTTTTGCCATTGTGATAAAAGTGCATAGCAATGATAAAAAAAAATGTTTGCTCTTAGTGTCGAGTTCTTTTTTTTTTTCTCCTTTTTTTTTACGTTGAATGGGAAAAATAAAATCTAAACTCGTCACAAAGGTGATTATATCGATCTGATCCGGATGATTAGTGCCTCTTATATTCGCTTTCACACAAATACTATTGGGAAATATACGAGTCTCTTCTCTCCCCAGTATGGGTTAAATAGCAGAGCAGACTAAGCTCTCGAATCTTTTTTGGCAATTAGCCTAGTAGAAGGACAAATCTGAATTAAAAACCGTATGTAGTCCTGGTGAAATGCGTGCTGTACTTACAAATTCATGAGCTTCACAAAGACTATATTCCTACTGCGATTGATCTACAACAGCGTCGATGCATTTTTATCCCGCACCCCAAATAAACAATTCTTAGCAAACAATCGTGCCCACAAAAAAAAAAAGTGTCAAAAGGACGTTTTTTCCTTTGACACTGCTATTATATTAACTACCTTCACTCCCCGGCAATGTTTGTTGTTTTCAAAAGCGATGATAAGAATTGTAATAAAAAATAAAAATACAATAACAAAAATAATAAACACTATTAGATTGTTTCTTGGAATCTTTCGTAAAATATCGGATAATTGCCAATTAATTCGAACTTTATAAAATAGTAAATAAGGATTTACTTATAGTTGGTTCACATATTTTAATAATTTAATAAATGTTTATAAATTTACGAATACATTTCTTTCATATTTGTTACTTTATAAATTGATAAATGATAAATATTATATTGCGTTAGTTTTAATTGTATTCTGTAAAATTCTTGTAAATGAGCGATATAATAGGGCTTACTATTTTTTTTTTGTCAATTCTCAAAAACAAAAAATAATGTGTAAATTCACTTTCATCATATGTTTAGGTTTCATTAAAATTCTAATCATCGCTTTTTATAACAACATTGCTGAATAAAGGTAGTTAAAATAATAGCGGTGTCAAAGGAAAAATATCTTTTCTTTTTTTTTTGATTTTTGCAAGCAAAAAGGTTCAAGTTTTCCCAATTCTTTTTGTATTAAATTTACAGAAACTCTTTTTATCAGAAACATTTTAGAGAAAGAGAAAACCTAAAAGGAAGAAAGAGATGACAAAGTTGCTTAATCTCATGATGATTAAAATTCGAGAAAATGTAGAAAATGTTATCTGTTTGACCCCTTCAAACAATTAAACATAGGTCGATTTGAGAACTTTTCAGCACATACCTTGTTTACTTTTTAAAACATGCAATGTTCCTGCTATTTGTAGAACTTCATAAAATGTTTGAGATAATGATTGACTTCATTTTTAAAATCTGAGTTAAGCATCTGATCAAATACAGTGACTGAGGAGCAGGTGATTTTTATGCTATATCTCTTCAGATGATCATGGTTCTCCACAGCTTTCTTTTTATTTACTATCTGTGAATAGCCACAACTTCTTGGGAAAGATAAGTTCTTACTGGTTGATTTTCCACGGATTTTAATTTAATTGCCCTTTTCCAAGATTGAATGCTATTCAAGGCTATAAATCTTAGTCTACCTTGTTATATTTAACCGATAACTGAAAGAGAGAAAGGATGGATTCATTAGTGTGACATGAGCGCAGTTTGAACATGGCTTCCTTATTCCACTCTCTACACCGATAATCCTTACGTTATCTGCACATCCTACTTCCTAATATTGTAATATAGCTTAGTACGATTGATACACCCATTTAATAAACTTGCAAGGGGAGAGTTTAGTGGTCGGGTAGACAGTAATAGTGAAATGCGTTTCAATTTAAGATATTTGCGTGAGGAGAACGAATGCTGAAATACCGGCAAGCAAAATTAAAAATTATATCGACCTGTGTTAGTAAAATTTGAAGCAGGCCAATTCGCATGAGAAAAATTAGCAGGTGCTTACAGTGACGGATAATAAATTTAGGTTTAATGATTAATCACAAGATTTACAATCGTATTATAATCTCCTCCTCTAATAAAATACAAGGGTGAGCTGTAAAGTTCATAGGCTGACTGTAAAGGAATAATGTTAGAACTGTGAAATCTTGCATACATTAATTTCACCTGCATTGTTTCTTTCCAGGTAAAATGACATCTGACTGTCCAAGGAATATTGCTCCTCTTGGTCAAAAAAAGTCATCAGCAGCAGTTATGTCATTATCACTGCGATACTGATTCCGAGTCAATTTTGTTGTTTGTTTTTTTTTTCATGTTGGGGAACAGATGATAGTCAAATCAGAATATGGAGAGTGATGAACCAGTTCAAAGCCATAGTCACGCATAGCAGCCATTGAAATCAAGGACTTCAGGGCTAAGGCATTGTCCCGGGGAAACAATATCCCTTTTCTTAGGCGTTTAATTTTGATAGTCTTTCGTAACTATCTCAGCAAGTTGGCATAGTCGGTGTGGCCCTCCTGAAGATAGTAACCATCTAAAAAAAAAAAAACACTGAGGCCATCACATTCCCTGCAGATGAAACATCATTGGCCTTCTCGGGAGCAGGTTAGGGGAGATGTTTCTACTATATGGACTGTCTCATGATTTCTTGGTTAAAGTGATGAACGCAACACTCATCCTGGGTTAGGAAATGTTTAAGGAAACTCTGCCTCAAACAATGTCAGATTTTCCTATAATGTGATCAATCTGTGCTCTTTTGATCAGTAGTCAGAAGAGGTCATGTGAAGTTCACTCACAGGATATTTCAATTAGTATCGACTATTTGATCTATAGTTAATCACATGTCATCCATCACCATGTAGTAAATACAGTCAGTGCTTTCCTCGGTGGTGACAGTTGCAGGACGTACAGACCTTAATTCATCTCCAAAGCTCCCCCTTCTCCTCCTAAATTAAGCTGCCTACTTTTGCACTGTTAATGTCGTCTTCTAATGCAGCAATCATGACAGCATCAGTGTCCTTGGGGGATAAACTTTTTTTCTGTAGGTATTTGATAACACCACGATGCCACATTTTCTCCATTTTCAAGAGAAGTGGCGACTTTTGAAGTCTTTTTGAACAATCAGATATCAGTTTACTTGGAAAGAAACAATGTACTATAAGACGAGTTGAAATGAATGCATGCAAGATTTCAAAGATCTAGTATCATTCCTTCATAGTCAGCCTATGAACCTTTCAGTCCACCCTCATACCTTTTGAAAAAATATATCATTTATACATCGGCTTTTAGTGCCATCGTTTTCCACCAATTTTCATTCATCATGCTTACGATTCACGATACCGTTTTCATCAATTGTTCTTTTTTAATTAACGTTTAAGTCTCATAATGAAGACTTGCTTTCCTACTCTCGCGATATCTAGGCTTTTATTTCCGATACGTTTCATGTTCCAAAAACGAATTTTGAACATTTGTTCATATGGCAAAGATTAACTAAGCTACAAAGAAGATGAGCAAAAAAGAATTGTTTAAATTTTATTTAAACCGAATTTCATATTAACCCATTTATACGATCCGTACCTAAACTTTTTTAGAGGGAGGAATAATATTTTATTTGCAGTTTTTTGCTGCTATTTTTCCAATGAAACGGTAAATTTAATAAACGCAACTTTATATCCTTCGTATCGAGGTTTATGTGCGATTGATGTTTCGATTGTTTGTTACTCCAATTTTCCCAGCGCCTAATCATAGTTGATAGCTTTTGTTTTTGTTTTTTTTTTGTTTTGTTTTTTGTTTGTTTTTTTTGTTTTTTTTTATAAAAAAGTTTTCAAATGTATATTTCTGAAAACTTATGTGCTGGATGAAATTTTGTTTCATTTTCTTCAGATTCCAGTCAGTAATAAGAAAAATAAGACCTGATCCTGATGACGACTTTTGATTATTTTTTTTTTAATCATTTCACAACCTCCCCACCTCCAAGTATGGCAATAAAGTCACTCAAACTGCTTACAAAGATTGGGAACTGATTTTGTTTTTGCCACTAAGACGCAAGGAGGCTACTGGGAGTGAAGGAGAATTAAAAAGACTTTAGAAGGAACCGGAAACCCAATACTAAACAGAAAACAAGGTATAAACCTCTACTCGTGTTCAAAAGATCGGGGAGGAGTGTGAACCGGATGATAAGTGAACCTATCTAAACTTATACCGTTTTAAGGAGAAACAGTCAATTTTCTTTTGCTGTACAAAAGGTGATGTTTCTCTATTTCACCTTAATGAACTGAAATACTAATCTAAATAACCTTTATAACATTTTGCTTTTAAATTAAAATGCCCTGCAATCATTTCTGTGAAAATGTAAATTTTGGTTTTAACTACAAAGAAACTAGCATAAAAATGTATGGATTTTCAAAAATACGTAGTAATTTGTAAGTTAAACGTGCTTAGAGCAATCAAAGAAGTTAATTTAATTGTTCTATTAATGACTTTCTATATATGCTAATTACATAATCTCTGTAGATAGTAAAAGAATTACATTTTTTCTTTTTATTAGATATTTTTGGTTCATTGCAATTTGTAAAACTTTACATTTCTTGATCAGTCAAACACAATTAGTTTAAAATACTGAGAAAATACTTCCAGACATTTTCTTAATCGTGACATTTTCTAAATCTTCTATTAAAGAGGTAAAAATGTTAAGTGATTTAATTTCGACAGGAATTCTATTTACACAAATGTAAATATTTGAAATTTCCTAACAGTAGACAAAGAGCGTTTGACTAACCTCGAAATAGTTTATTCTACAAAATTTTCTTAAAAAAACTTTGTTGGAATTAAATCAGCTCATAAATGAATCAAGCAATTTATGAACATTCGATAATTAGATTTTCTAGTGACATTTTTTAATCTAAGTTATTCGCGTAAAAATCGTTTTTATATAAATTATTACATCAGATTGTTTTATACAGTGTAAACAACTTTCAACACACAATTTCTCCAGTTCTTATATAGAGGACAGAAATAAATTTTATTATTTACATTTAGTTGAATGTCCTCATCTTTGTTATCACGACGTTTCAGCCATTGTGCACTCCGACTTCCATCAGTTGTCTGTCGATCCGGGTAACCTAAAGGGAATTTTGGAGTGAACCCTTTATTTAATCTATAAGGGTAGAGTGTTCTCGCTCCACTCCCAATGTCTAGGGATATCTCGTCAGTTTGTTTTTAGTACAGCTCACTAGGTAAGCCTAGTAGATTCAATCGTGGGTTCATTAATTGTGAGTTCAATCCTTGAGTTGGTTAGTGCAGACCTAAATTCAATAAAAACCGGACAACTGGTCTGTAGTGTAAAATAATAACAACAATAATAATAATAATAAACAAGATGCTATATCTGTAGATATGGAGAGTCTACATTTTATAGATGAAATAAAGGGTTAAGTTCCTGAAATTCCGTGAAAGTTACCAAAATCTACAAACATCTGAAGAAGGCCGGTGTTCACAACAGCCGAAATTTTTTGATAACGACAAAGATGAAGAGATTAGTTTGAATTAGTATAGACAATGATAGTTCTTCATCTCAGATATTCAGACAAAAATTTTATATCGAAACTTTTTCATTTTTTTTTTCTTTTTACTAATTACGTAAAGATTATGGTGATAAAATCAACTTTTATTTATTCAAGAATTAGACTTTTCTCATCGTAAAGTCTCTTTACAATTTAAAAAAAAACAATATCGGAGAAGCAAATGAACAGATATGTGAAAATTGTTACAAAATGAGGAGTATTTATTGAAATTTTAACTAATTTAATCCACCTCTATATAGGCACCATTAGTTGCATGGAGCACATCAAGACGGTACTCGATTTCTTGCTATGTTTGCTGTAGCACAGCCTCATCGATGGTTTATCATTTGACTCGAGTGGCTGTAAGAGTTTCACATCGCAAGTTCTTATGTAGGACTTTTTGTACTGTTGAACGTGGCAGCTGTAACCGTCTGGCAGCAGTACGGATGGACTTTGTAAGAGAACGCTGAAAGGTTTGTCTTACACGATCAATGTTTTTCTCAGATGTTCTTGGTCGTCCCCTACTCCCTTTATCCAACGCTATCCCTGTCTCCATAAATTTCTTGAGTCATGCACAAATTGACGGGCGTGACGGTGATTCTCTTCCATACATAGTTCTTAGTTCTTTTCTTTCATTAATAAGATACATTAAATACACACATACAATTTGATTAAAAAACTTTGTTTACTACTGAGTACATAGAACAAATCTGATAAAGATATCTGATAAATTTCCTTTATTTTTAAATTGTAAAGAGACTTTATGGACACATTGTATATCGGGTTTGCGGAATAAATAAATTCCTGGATATATCTTAATTAAATCTGAAAGTATTACGTCCAATGCGTTTTTATTTTAGACAAAATAATTTTACGCTTACACTTGCAAGTAGGAAAGACTTATGATTAATTATTGAATCATACATACATACATACATATATATATATATATATATATATATATATATATATATATATGTATATAATATTATTATAATTGTACTTCGTCAGGCGATGGTAGATAACTTGTGATAAAAATGATTTATTAGGGAAATTTGAAAACAAATCGTTACCTTTTTCGGAAGTTAAATGAGGAGCATACGGTCAGAATTAAAAATATACTTGTAGGTATGTATAGATTAACCAATTAAAAGTCAGATCAACGCTAAAATAGAAAAATAAGGTTGGAGGTGGGTGGGTTATTTATTCATGTCAAGATAAATTAACGCTTCAACATGTCATTCAAGAATCGTAGGAAGCATGTCAGCGACAAATGTATTATGGATGTAGCCAAGTATGATGTTCCGATTTGTTGAAGTAGGCATAAAGTTTAAACGAATTTTTAAAAAAATTTTTTTTTACTTTTTTTTTAGATACTCAGGAAGCTTCTTAAAGGGGCCAATGGGTAAATTTGAATATGTGGAACATCTACTGAATTAAACCTGGCAATATTAAAGTTGAATAAATCAAATAAATATTGGGTGGACCACTGTATACTAATAAAATAATGGCGATGTCATTATGATATGTAATTATTTATGAAAAAATCTTTTAACTATATTTTAAGCTAGAAGGTAGACAATGCCGGCATAATACAGTTAATTCATTTCTTTAGTTTAACAGAGCTTTATTATTAGGAAACTTTATATGTATTTTTTCTTTTTTTTTTTTTTTTGTAAACTCAGGGAACATAGATCATGTAAGGATTTACAAGTTCTATTTTTTTTTTAATATTTTTAAAAAAAGTAGTACGTTTCCGACGATCCTTGAATGACATGTCTAAGTGTTAATTTATTTCGACACGAATAAATAACACAACCACCTACCTTATTTTTATATTTTAGCTTAGATCTAACTTTTAATTGGTTAATCTAGACATATCCATGAGTATATTTTTAATTCTGA
This sequence comes from Acanthosepion pharaonis, assembly GCA_903632075.3. Classification (NCBI taxonomy): domain Eukaryota; kingdom Metazoa; phylum Mollusca; class Cephalopoda; order Sepiida; family Sepiidae; genus Acanthosepion; species Acanthosepion pharaonis. The sequence goes on along the minus strand of CAHIKZ030000469.1, from coordinate 19,751 downwards.
CTTTATGCCCCTCTTAACTTCTAAAAAGAAGTAATGATTTGTATTCAAAATTTCCCTAATAAATCATTTTTATCACAAGTTATCTACTATAACCTGAGGAAGTACAATTATAATGAAAGTTTTTTTTGTAGTGATGTAAAATGTTTTTATTGTAATCTACTATAATAAAAAATATTTTGCTCTACTTTGTATTGAGCACTTTTTTAGAATGCTATGAACTGTGGATTTTTACTACATCAGTTCTTTTCTTATCTATATATATATATATATATATATATATATATATATATATATATATATATATGAGAAAGAGAGAGAAGTGAAAACTATGACAATATGGGAAAAGTTCATAGTATTTAGATATCGTTTACCTCTATACGTTGTGCCTTCTCGGGTTAATGTTCAGTTGACATGAAGTGGAATCCATTTTATTTAACCCATTCCTAGGTCAGCTGCTAAGGTAGTTGATTCACTTTTCTCTCTAGAATCTATCCTATATATATCTATAAATCTACTATGTGAATTGGTGCTCCATCACCGTCTTTAAAAACTTACCAATAAAACTTTAATACTTAGAATATTGCTGCTACATATGGTCCGGTGCCCCTGCTATTTACATTGCGTTCTTTGATAAACTCCAAAGAAAAATCGGCAATATTATTAGTCCTAATCTGGCGGCTCGGTTTCAGTCACATCCCCACTGCCATAAGGTTACTGCTTTGTCTTTTTCTATGAATACTTTCATGTTAATTGTTGGGGTGAGCTCTTCGCTCTGGTACATAGACTTTTAACTTAAGCGCAGAACAAGGGATCGAGATCTCGTCAAATTACAGTTGAGCTGGTTAGATGCAGCTGTAACTTCTATGCTGACAGTTTCTTTTCTCGGGCTTCTTGTTTGTAGAACTCTCTTGCGGCTCCATGTTTTACAGCCAACTTTAATCTGCAAAAATTTAAATACAATGTCAATCCCTATCTACTGTCGTCCTGATTACTCTTTCCTCTTCCAGCTCATTATTAATGTTTTTGTTCCTAATTCTCCCACACCTAATAACCCCCTAGTGTCATAAGTAGTTTTACTGCCTTTCATTGAGTCATACTGTTTAATATATATATATATATATATGTGTGTGTCTGTGTGTATGTGAATGACTCCAACATTGTAATAAAATATTTTTCCATATAAAGCTGAACTTTTTTTTTCTTTTTCTTATTATTATTATTATTATTATTAACGAGTTGAGTCACTTCAGATATTTTATTTTAAAATAAATTGGATGACATGAGTGGAATATTTTGAATGTTGTGTAACCTGCCAGGGTTACTAGTTTTAATAATCGGTCTCCCTGGCTGGTGGTGGTGTTGATGGTGGTGAGGGAGGAGGGGGGAAGAGTAATAATTTCAGATGTACTTTTAAAAGCATTACTGTTATTTTCGATAAAAAAAAATATATTAATAAGCCGAGCGCATCTAACGTTGAATAGGTTTTATTCCTACGAAACCTGATGATGACTCGTTCGATCGTTCAACCGTTAATCTCAAGCAGATTTCGTGGGAAAATCTAATATATATTCTGTAGTTCACTGCTACCAGCAAGCAAAATTTTTTTTCCTGATGATGGCCATGTTGGCCGAAACTAGCCGAAAAATCTAAATGAAATAATAATAATAAAAACGAAAGAATATTAATATACAACCGAGTGTGTCTGAAGATTTTAATTTTTTAATATTTTTTATTGTACAATATATATATATATATATATATATATATATATATATATATATATATATAAGAGACTGTCTGACCAACACAAGGGCTGACCAAAATTCATGTTAAAAAAATTAAAATTAAAACAAATGAAAACTACAGACAAAAGTTGATTTTCTCCGAGACATTCATTTCTGTAGTTCATTGCTACCAGCAAGCAATTTTTTTTTCTCCTGATGATGCCCATGTTGGCCGAAACTAGTCGAGGAATCTAAATGAAATAATGATAAAAACGAAAGAATATTAATATATGACCCAGTGTGTATGAAGATATTAGATTTTTTAATATTTTTTATTCTTCAATATATATATATATATATATATATATGTGTGTGTGTGTGTGTGTCTCAAATTACATAATTTTATAAAAAATAAAAGCTAGATATATATATTTATGCATCGCCCCTTGATGTGAAATGGAATAAAACGACATTTTTTAACGTTAGCATTTGCAACAATATCAGTCATTAACTGATGCCTCGAACATTGTATGTAGAATGTCCATCCCTTCTTTATTTTAATAGGAAATGACCCAGAGTCCTACATTCACGATATTATTTATAATGGATAATTATTTTCTAAATAATATATTATCTAATTAAAAACAAAAGCGCAAATCGTCCCGCCTTCATTTGTCAGCTTAATATATTAAAAATAATTTTTTATACAATGTTACAAAATCGAGGTTTTAATGGCGAATAGATTTTCTTTTGGCAATTAACATGAACTACCTGAGTATTTAAAGGACAGAAGCATTTTGATGAGAAATAGATGGCTTTTTATCATTTTACTACAAGCGAACTCATCCTGGCTGAGACGATAAACTTCATCCGCGTCCTGGATAAGACGATAAACTACGTCCGCTAACAAGACTTCTGATCAGGTGGTTCTGAGGGGCATGGAACCAACTATTAATTGCTGATATTCCCAGGTCCATTCTGGCTCAGGGTGGTAGCACCTGTTAGGGTCCCAGCTATGAGCAAATAGTTAACCCCCAAACCGGTGTCAAAATACTGTGAAAGTGTAAAAATAGGTTTTAATACCAGAAATACTTTGTAAAAAATTATTACCAGAAATAAATTTTGGAAAAAAAAATTACCAGCAATACATTTTTGGAAAGAAATTTACCAGAAATAGATTTTTGAAGGAAAAACATATTACCAGCAATAAAAATTTTGTCAGCATTAAATAACCCATTACCGTAAACGAAACCAAACTGCGTCCTGGGTATGACGATAAACTACATCCGCGTTCTGGGTATGATTATAAACTACATCCGCGTCCTGGGTATGACGATAAACTACGTCCAACAGCAAGGCCTCTGATAATACGCTTTTGAATATTGATATTGCCAGCTGTAAGTTTTTGAAAAAAATAATATTACCATTACCAGTTGTATATTTTTGAAAAAATAATATTACCAGATATACGTTTTTGAAGAAATATCATTATGTTTTGGAAAAATAATATTACCAGCTGTACGTTTTTGAAAAAATAATATTGCCAGCCATACATTTTTGAGGAAAAAAGTATTAACAGATATAGATTTTTGACAAAACAAAAGTATTACCAGGAAAGAAAAAAGTTGTCGCTATTAAATGACCCATTGAGGTTGCTATTTACCTTGCGTTCTTTGATAAACTCCAAAGAAAAATCGGCAATATTATTAGTCCTAATCTGGCGGCTCGGTTTCAGTCACATCCCCACTGCCATAAGGTTACTGCTTTGTCTTTTTCTATGAATACTTTCATGTTAATTGTTGGGGTGAGCTCTTCGCTCTGGTACATAGACTTTTAACTTAAGCGCAGAACAAGGGATCGAGATCTCGTCAAATTACAGTTGAGCTGGTTAGATGCAGCTGTAACTTCTATGCTGACAGTTTCTTTTCTCGGGCTTCTTGTTTGTGGAACTCACTTCCGACTCCATGTTTTAAAGCCAACTTTAATCTGCAAAAATTTAAATACAATGTCAATCACTATCTACTGTCGTCCTGATTAATTGTAAAACAAACCAAACCCAAGCAAGGCAATAAAGCCACTAAGACGCAAGTGGTTACTGAGCGTTAGAGAATATGAGAAAGACTACTATTAAGGACAAGAATAAACATTAAGAAGACTGGGGATAGCGATTGGCTTCTCTTTTTTCCTAAATTACTATCAAATTTATCATCATCAGTGGATCAGTATATAAGCCTGTCTCTGTCAAGGTTGAAAAAGGATGCAAATATAGTTTCGTATGCCCATGTTTTCCTCGGATTTAGATTATTTTAAATCCAGAATAAATAAATCAAAATCGTCATTATTTTGACTAACAATATTTTGTTTAACCAATCGAAGGCTCAAGAGCCATTCATGGTAGTGGGGTTACTGAATGATGTTGTTATTAAATCAGAAAGCTTTGAAAAGAACATAGTCTTCATGGTTTGGTACAAACCCAACATTGTCACGAAGATGAGCCGTCGTGGCTAGGTTTGTCCACCAATATAAATGATTAAAATTCACTTTTTATTTGTTATTTAATTGAAAAGAACAAAAGATGCCCGACAAAAATAAACCTTATGAAGCTATGCTTCTTATAATCCGAGCGTTGACATAAAAATGAATTCTTAAAAATATTATTTGCGCTGCCAATTTATTTTCAAATAGAACTTTCTATGCATCATTTTAACAAACTGTAACTGATGCGAGTAATCTGCATTTGTCGTTGTTTGGCCTATGCACATATTTGCGAAGAAGCTTGCGTTTCAAACATCACAAGATGGATAAATATTTCATTTTAATGTTTAAAACTTTTCCACACACCCACTTACAGTATTATTATTATTATTATTATTATTATTATTATACTAACAGATGTTTATTTTTCCAAGAATTACGTGCCTTTAAGCATCGTATCGTTTTCTTTGCCAAGTGTGTTTAATACCGCTGTCAGCTTTACATCTAATTTTGCTGAACCAAATTCACCCAGTAACATTCGGTGTCAATGAGTGCGAAAGAGACGAACATTTATGATCGAAACGTCAACCATAATAACTTAAATCAGTTAACCCTGATTGAAAATATTCATATGAAATAGGTTAAAATACTGAATTAGGACTGGATTGTAAGCATAGAATGATGGTATCTCCCTGGGAATTCAATGGATTTGTCTCTTTCTTTTAACCCTTATACGAATCCATATCTTTGCTCAGCAACTAAAGCTTGTGACCTGAATAGCAAGGCAGGACTGATCACACTAGTCATGGGCGGTAGTCAGTTTTGTAGAACGACTACTCGAAATTCAAAATTGTGGCTAAAAGCAACAAGAAACCACTTCCTTATCTTTTCCAAACAAGCCACTCCCAGATAATAAAGAAAAGGAACTTGTGGAGAGCCATGGACGCCTACATTCTAAAGGAATCTAAATAAATAAAATTAATTTCTGCTAATCTGTTTTGTAAAAAGTGGACATCTACGATGATTCTTTATTTTTTTTAATTATCCTTCCCCACCCCACAAATTTATCATTCTGGATCTCTTTCTCCCTCCTCCCATTCCGATCACTCTCTTTTTCTCGGCCTCGCCCACGATCAGTCTCTCTCTCTCTCTCTCTCTCTCTCTCTCTCTCTCTCTCTCTCTCTCGGACTCTTCTATGAACTATCTCTCTCTGTCTCGACCTCTCCCACTACTCTCTCTCTCTCTTACATCTCTCTCAGACTTTTACTTCCACAATCCTTCTTTGAACTCATCTCTCTCTCTCTCTCTCTCTCTCTCCCCCCCCCACCTTCCCTGTCTCAGTCAGTCTCTCTCTCTCCTCCACATCTCTCTCTCTGTCTCAGACTTCTCTCTCTCCTCCCCCACCTTCCCTTCTCAGTCAGTCTCTCTCTCTCTCTCCCCCACCTTCCCTGTGTCAGTCTCTCTCTCTCTCTCTCTCTCCCCCACCTTCCCTGTCCCAGTCAGTCTCTCTCTCTCTCCTCCACCCCACCTTCCCTGTCTCAGTCAGTCTCTCTCTCTCTCTCCCCACCTTCCCTGTCTCAGTCAGTCTCTCTCTCTCCCCCCCACCTTCCCTGTCTCAGTCAGTCTCTCTCTCTCCCCCCACCTTCCCTGTCTCAGTCAGTCTCTCTCTCTCTCCTCCCCCACCTTCCCTGTCTCAGTCAGTCTCTCTCTCTCTCCTCCCCCACCTTCCCTGTCTCAGTCAGTCTCTCTCTCTCTCCTCCCCCACCTTCCCTGTCTCAGTCAGTCTCTCTCTCTCTCCTCCCCTAAGCTTTTAATCGTTTACACTTTTTCCTCTTATTCTCTTTCGTTTTCAGTTATATATTTTGTCTAGTAATTTATAATTTGTAAATTACCAAATCAATCCCCAGTTGGCCGATTTACTCTATTTGTAGTAGCAATGACTGCAACAATCCATTCTATGCCAACCAATTAATTTCCTTCTTAATGATTCGTGTCAAGGATAACACACTTCTTCCTTCAAAAAAGAAAAAAAATGATTATGACAACAAGCGCCTTAATCTGAAGGAAACGCATTTCATTTGCGTTTCTCATCAAAGGCATCAAAATTTACCAAATTCCGATTATGAATTGTAATTTATTTCAAAATCGATTCGATCAACGATTAAAGAATTACAATTGATTATCGGTAATTATTTATTTTTCGTTCAAGCTTATCTTAAAAGTCGAAGCACAATATTCAAGAGCCAAGGTGTGTTAGTGTGGTGAATGTACACCTGAGACATTCTCTCACATGTTAGTCAAATGTATTTTCATACCGTATCTGATGGTTAATGTGTTTAATAGAACTGGGCAAAAACTCAGGACGATGACAGTTTTATAGAATTTAAAATCATAAATTCTATTAGAAATAAAATTTCTTATATTTTAAGGGACAAAACAGGAATTTTAAAACTGACGAGTTATTAGATGTGTTGAAAAGTTTTTCATTCTGATCCAATTCTCAAAATGAAATGTTTAAGTTCTTCTTAGTTGAATTGAGAACATTTCAGTGCTTCTGTATAAATATTGACGTTTGCATGTATGTATATATATTTATATATTTTGCATATGTAAGTGTATATTTACCACTAATATATATATATATATATATATATATATATATATATATATATATATATATATATATATTATTAAAGAAAAACGCAAACGTTTTTTTGGTTGTAATGTGGATTTTTTTTTTTTTAAATATTATGCTTTATTTTCCATAATTCAATTTTCAGTTTGTAAATGGGTATTTATTTTCACTTTTATTATGGAAAATAAAGCATAATATTTTTTTAAAATCCACATGATAACCAAAAACGTTTGCGGTTTCTCTCTTCTTTTTAATATACACACTTTTCTCTCGTTGGAACTAATATAACCTCTTGCTTTTATTTATATATATATATATATATATATGTGTGTGTGTGTGACCTTATGTTTGAGAGATAGAAGAGGGAGGTGTGATTTTTATCTGGTTCTCAAGTGTTTCGTGTTTTATAGCCGGCAGATAAGTCTTTAAAGTGGTGCAGTCTGTGACATCCGCTTGATCGAATGGGAACAAGCTGGTAGCTAAACAAAAGAAAGCATTGGGGATAAAGTGACAACAAAGTCGGACACTGATAATTTCCGGCCACAGGTCTATATTAGCACAGTTGAGAGTTCGGTAGTCAGACCTGATACTACCCGTTTGTGTTGCCAGCCACGATATTGAGATAGGCAGTGAGTCAATGAAGAGTCGAAGGGGAGCTTGGATCTGTTACTTCGACATGACAGGAGCTGTCCCAAATGTCACCGGCCTTAACACCCAGATTGAACAAGCGAATCCTTGAATAAAACATCTAACTATATTGAAAACAGTTTGCGAGTTTTCATTTCTCAGTGCGGCGTTTATTTTTAGCTTTTGTTTAATTTATCTTCACTTATATTGCATTTTTCTTCTCCTCTTCAATAGTTTATATTATTACTCATCAGTTACAAAGTGCTTACTGGATAAAGCCACAATGGAATGGAAAAATAGTGTTTTGTGACAGTCACTGGTTAATGGGAGACTAAATTAATTTCAACAGGACAAAGATGTGGGAATGCTATTTATTTGGAGAAAAACACTAAAGCGAGTCAAGAGAAGCATAAATGTACAAAACTATATCCACCATCTTCTGTTCCTCTCACTATTCGTTTCGTATCTTTTAAAAGTAAAGGGTCACATTCTCAGTCTTTGCATCGCCTTTGTTGTTCCAGTAGAACTATAAGGTAAGTTGCATTATCTGTCCAAACTTTTTTCTCAGTTGTACCTGCGCCACTAAGTGTTTCTTCCTTTCTCACATCACCAAAACATACAACAGTAATCGATTACACACTTTTCGATCCGGCTGATCATTTGGTAACACAACAATAAATCGCCAAGTAAAATCAATGTCCACGTTTACAAGAATAGTAAAAATAGTAATGAATGTCTTTGAAAGTTATCGCTTATTATCCAGAAGTTAATCCAGATTAACCCACCAATGGCGGCAAAACAAAAATTCAGCCATTCGTTGTTTAAGCGATGATGGCAATCTATGACGTCTGAAGTTTATGAATTAAGACTGAAAATTTTCTTCTGGACTTTGAAGTTAAATGAAGCATAGATCTTCAATCATAAAACCACAATCAACCAAACATCGTTTATTTTAAATAAAAACATTCGTTTTCTACCGTTTATCAACCCTTTTCAGGTTATTTAACGCCAGAAAATATTTGTTAAATTATAAGAATATTTTTTTAGATAATAATGGTTTAGTAATACAAGTTTTACTGATTAACCCGTAGCTGGCGGAGAAGAGGTAGATACATACCTTTCCCAAGGGCATTCTCGCATAAGTGAATACAACGAACCCTACGGGAATTGGAATTACGCTGTCCTCACATGCAAGCTTACTACACTTGCTATTTCTAAACGGTCACCCATCTAGTTACTGATCAGGCTCGACGTTGCTTAACTCGGTGATCGTACAGGAACCGGTGTTTCAATGTGATGTGACCGTAAGCCATTTAAATTGAAGACCAATTCCTTTTATTTCGACAAGTATTTATATTCGGAAACTATATTATTCTTATAAAACAAGTTTCCCTGAGGAAAACATGTGTAAATGATTTTTAAAGAAATATTGCAATATCCCTTTTCAGTGAGTCTGCAAGGTTTGTTTAAATTCTTGACCACTGGCAATCTTAAATTCCCAGGGCAACATATATATTGAGTACTGAAGTTATTTAAAGCTATTTTGACGTTAAGTTTCAAAATTCAGTGTTTAATTATCATTTCTAACCTACCGAAAAAGCATTTACTGCAGAAAATGACTAAATGTGGCGTGGGTGGGCGACTGGTAGCATTAAAAAAGTTGAAATCTTGCCAAAGAATACCAAGTTCAAAGGCAGTCAGCACTAAAATACAACCGGTATTATTGCTTCTTTTTCTTCTATTTTCTCCAGAACCTGATATACATATACACACACACATTATATTTATAGTGATTATTAAAATGGATGCAGGGTAACTACGATATTTATCGGCCTAGGCCAGCAATCTTCGCCCATTTCTCTCTCCCCCACTAATTTTCGATTAGTAATTACATAAGATTATACCGATGATTCTAATGTGCCAACTGTTAAACACTAAGCAGCCTCTGTGTGCATAAAGAAATTTTAGTGTCCGAGGCGATCGCCTAGTTTACCTCATGCGTAGCGCAGGTCTTGATAGAATTTCATTGCTGAAGGAGGGAGGGGCAATGTCATGCAATGGTAGTATTTACTAACTTCAGCGTTTTTAAAAAAATGATGACAGAAAGATTGTGTTTGCACTAGACGTTCAAGGAATGAAAATAAGCATTGAAAATTTTGACATTTTATCTCTCCTCGAACATCAAAGGAGTGGCAAATAGGTAGCTATATTAATCAAAAAGCAGACCCCCATGTTTATACACATACACACACTCTCACTCACTCACTCTCTCTCATATCAAGAGGTGACAATAAAAAGTGTTCCCCCCGATCCCTTTTATAAAATCTTACCAAACATCAAACTTTTTTAAAGGGCTTCTTGAGAGACTTGTCAATCCCTGTTGCAGACACCTACTCAGGCACATTTGTGTTTGTTCAGAACCCACCCGTGGTTTATACTGCAACTATGCTGAGCAGACCATAGTTACAGTTTTTTGGAGAGAGCGTGTTTTCTCGCATGATCAACAACCTGAACAACGCCAACACACTCACACCCTCTGTCACGATGACTTCTAACCACAACCATAGAAGGTTTCCGAACAGTTACGTCTACCCAATTTCCCCCGAAAAGCTTGATTCAACCCGTGGAGTGGTTCTCAGACACTACCGTCAGAAATATATGGAGCCACCTCCCTAACAAATCGACGATGGTGAGAAGAGATCGTCAACATCTGCTATATATTGCGTTTACATTGATTTCAGGACATTTTCTGACCCCACGCTGTTTATAACTTTATACTCCTAACCCCCCCACTCCCCGATCCGTCCACGTATACATAAACTCGACACAAATTGAAAGGTTCCATTAAATAACACAACAGTTATCCCTTCCCCACCCCAAGTTGTTAACAATTAAAAGTTTTATTATTTTAAAAACATACGACTCGTAGCTTCTCCTTCAAAGAGAGAATTTATTTTCTTTATGGTGACTGCAATAAAACCCTAGAAAATAAGGAAAGGACGTAATATAGCAATACAATACATGAAATTAAAGCCCAGATGTTTTTTTTTAAGATTTATATCTAAAATGTGGAAAAGCAATGTGGTTGTGAGTAAAAAAAAATAGATAAAAATAAATTTAAATATTTTTTTAATCCATCCCCTCGATCCATGTGGACACTTCGAGGTGATGTAATAGTTAAACAAACTTGTCTAGATAGATCCGTTAAGTCTGAGTAGTGAGTTCCATCTTTATTGGGAACCCTATACTTTCGGCCTAGGCTGAGAGAATCACCATCTCTTCGACCCATGGTGTGCTGGATTTTTTATCTGCTGTTTTTCATCACTTTTAAAACACCCCGCCCATCCAAAATCATCTGCTTGACAAGCTTATCTTGTGTGAATGTCTAATGACAAAAAAAAAACAGGCAAAAAGGACTGGTGAATCGTTTTTCATATCCAATATTGACTTCTTTTCACCCAAGCAAGGTAATAAAGCCACTAAGACGCAAGGGGGTGTGACAGAATATTAGAAAAAAACACTTAAGGAGAGAGAACAATAAAAGAACAGGAATTGAGAAGACAGAAGATAACTATTGACATTTCAGTTTTCAAAGTAGACTGGAAATCAAGAATCGGGGAAAAGAGTTTCACAAGCGAAAAGTGCGACAAAAGAAACTGTTAGCATAGAACTTACGGTTACATCGAGCAGCCATTTCAACTAGTAGTACACATAAATTCATAAAGTCTATATACCAAAGAGGAAAGATCATCAGAACTATTACTATGACAATATTTATACAAAAGGTACAGAGAAACACCTTATACGATACATAAATACTTTAATTAAAATTTGAATTATAGCGTTCCAAAACTGTGTCAGGTTGTAACGAATAGAATCTTATTTACATTATTCGGACTGTTGTCCTCATCTTTGTCGCCATATTTATTATAAAGTTTCAACTGTTGTACGCTCCGGCCTTCTTCAGGTGGTTGGAATGTCGAACTGAACCTTTATTTCGCTCACTGGGGTACACTGTTCTAGTTCCACGTGCCATGTCTAATGGATGTCAGTTATCAGTTATCTCCTGTTTTTCTCTGAAAGTTCTCCACTGCTTTAACCGGGTATTGAACTCGCACTTTTTGGATACTGTCACTGGATCTAACCAACGCCTTTATCCACTGTGCCATGTGTCCTTGAGGACACATGGCGCAGTGGAACTAGAACAGTCTACGCCAGTGAGCGAAGTAAAGGCTTGAGTTCGACATTCCAGCCACTTGAAGAAGGCCGGAGCGTACAACGGCCGAAACGTTGTAATAAAGATGGCGACAAAGATGAGGACAATAGTCCGAATAATATAAATAATGTACATAATACCTCATCTCAGAAATATAGATACTGAATAGAATCTTGTCTATTATACTAATAACATTCAGTTCCTGATAGGGATAAAAACAGAACAAAAACATTAGATTTGGATAGATTCTTTGCAATCGTGATTAATGCGTACATCAACTGCTCTGGGTACAATGCGTCATGTATTTGAGAACATATTTAGCGCGCTATAAACGAAAGGCGAACTAACGTAATACTATGTGGGATTTGCCGTATTTTACCATTCTTATTAGTAACTGCTTCCAAAGTAAAACAGGAAATGGAACGATACACCGTGCTCGTGGCTTCAGTTGACGCGAAGATAGCGAACTTCTTGAAATTGATCAGGTAAATAGGGGGTATGTTAGTGTTTTCTGTGTAAACATTGCGTTCTATTTGAAAAAGTAGTCTCTGATCCTAGGCGAACTAGATCTCCACTGAAAAAATACAAAGACTCTTTAAAAAGGACCTAAATCTCCTGCAGTCTCAAACATCGACATTGAAAAAGACAAGCGACTGAAATAGAGAGACAACCTCTCCCGCTGAAGGAAGCAAACAAGCCGCAGTAAAAGTTAGTACGGCAAGGCTCGAACTTTCGTCATTTGTTTGATCTTCTCAAGCAATCGATGTGAAAAAAAAAGCATGCCTCTTGATTATTGGCCACACTAAACAAGTGAATTCTGAAACAGGGATGAAAAAACTCAAAAAAAAAAAAATATTGATTTAAGAAGTCAAACTATAAAGTTTGACTATTTCAAGCTTCTTTGTCATCCGTACCAAGGCTACTAATTACCTTCTAAATATACCGCAATTCACCAAGTGAAAAGTCACGTTTAAAGCAACGTTCCCTATTAAAACTAATCTTGTTTTGTAGTTACTACAATATAACGACCTTTACTCTGAATCACCTTGACCTTGGGTGTGCCTGGTCCTTGAAATGTTCTTATGCGCAATTTACTCAGTTTGTACACCTACTAATGAAATGCAAAATCACCAAAATTTCATAAATGTAACAAAAGAGGCTTATATCCAAATAAGGCCAAGGACATTAACTATTTGGTACACTAGTACTTAGTGAAATTTTACATTTCATTGGCAGTTAAGCTGGAGAGTAGTAATTTTTTTTTTTTTTTTAAAGGAAACACTACATTGCATAGTTGCAAATGACCGTCTGCTTTCACTGAAATGTAGGAATAAAAAAAAAGTGGAATTACGGATAGTCAAATACCAGCTGCAATTACCAAGCACAAACACGTTGCCGATAAATACCTAACAAACAAATGAATTAGTAAAATTATTTAAAGTTGAAGCCTTAGCGCAAAGTGCGTTTGGCTTGGCACTTGACAAAATAAAAAAGAAATTACGTTTAGCGTATGTCATGTAAAAATAAGATGTGGCTAGTGTAACGGTTATTACAGCAGAAAGTGAAACTGACGAGCCAAGTTCAAATTCCAGCGTAATAGTTGCATTCACTTTTACACTAATTCCCTTAATAAACGCATGGATTTATATTTTCTCTACTCACAAACTATGGGTTAAATAGTTTAAACTGCAAACTCTACACTTGTGTGGAAGCAATTCTAAGAGTAAGAAAATTCTGAATTCAAAAGCCGTGGATAAACAACTAGAAACCATTCCACTATCTTTCTCAATAATTCACAGATAATAAAGAGAAGGAAATTGTGGAGATCCATGATCGCCAGCGTCCTGAATGGATATGGTATTTTAAAAGAGAGTATTTGCATAATATATTACTAAAAATGTAATTAGTCATGCAGACCACTACCGCTGTAATGTGTCCGCTCGATTCTTATTGAGAGCTTTACACCTGTAGCCTTAAGCCAGACTAAATCCTTCAATGGCTAGCCAACTAATCTCGCAATCTATTACTAGTGAGTTTGATTCTAGTGAGAGATTAATCCAGCTACTATTTTAAAGTGTTAATATTGAAATGGATTCGATCAAGGTTTGCCAGATCTCGACTGTCTCAATCCTCTTTGGGTCGCGAAGTTGTCCGCCAAAATCCAATTCACGCGAATCGCCACGTTAAACTCTCATTTGATTCAGTCATCTCCGCCCCCGAATAAGGGGGGGGGGGAGGATGCAATCCCGATAATCAGATGAGAACGGGTGCTGGCAGCATACACACATGCATGAACAAACAGACGTACATGTGTAGGTACATGAATAAGTCTGAAACGTAATTACGAATCAAAGTAATTCATTTTACACACCAACGATTTTTCAACATAATCTTCTTCCTTGACCATACATTGAAGTATTGAAGAGTAATATAAATTGAACATTATATAGTGAAAATGTCAGATCAGAATTCAGCTGAATTAGATGTTCCGTTGTTATCTTAGCGACAGGCATTAATCGACGCTAACAAGCAAACATACGCCATGTTAGTAAATAGGGGACACATGGTTGATTATTCATAATATTCTATTGCATTTATTTCGTATTAGCTTTCTCGGGACATTTTTACTTATACAGTCGGACTGGCGTAACCAAGATCTTGCCTGTCTCCGATTCTGAGCCGATTCTGGCCAAATGTGCGGGATTCTCCGTCGCGCAAAGTTGTCGACCAAAATCAAATTCACGCGAATGGTCTGATCTTTCTACTACCTTTCAACTCTTTAGGATTAGGCTGGTCCTTCACAGCCATCTCCGTCACCACCAGACGTGAGAAAAGGGAATAAGGAGAGAGAGGATGACAATCCCGATGCGAGCGGGTGCCGATGACGGGGTGGGATAAAGTTGTACTTCTTCTATATTCCAGTTCCCTTCAGGGCGTAGGTGATCATAACCCTCCACAATTTCCTATTCTTTGTAGCTCTTAATAAATGTTGTCTTTGTTATCTCTCCTAAATCTTGTTCAGCCATCGCTATGTAAGTTTTCTGCTGTCCCTCTTGCCTTCAGTGTGTCCTGTGAGTATCAAATTTTCCAAGCCTTCTTTCCTATGCACCCTAGAAATTTCACCTGTATGTGTCCTTATTGTTTCAATTTTCTTTAAAACTTCGTCGTTACCCACATGTTCGGTCCATGGTATTCTCAGCATCCTTCTGTAGAACCGCATTTCTGTTACTTCAAGTCTCTTCATCTTTCTGGAGATTATCAAGCATTCTCTGCCATCTAGTAGTATTGATATTACGTAACAGTTCAGTACTCTTTTCTTCGTTTATAACGAAATTTTTCCCTTATTAAGATACTTTGCTTAGCTTTTGAAAGACATCTTTTACTATGCCAATGCGCATTCAGATTTCAATGTCGCACTTTCAGTCCCCTCTTAAAACCTTTACCAGATATTTAAATTGTTTTACTCGTTTGATTTTGGTATCCTCAATTTGTAATTTGCCTGTTAGATGTTTCCATTTGCTTACAACCATGCCGTCTTTTTTCCAATTTATATTTTGTCCCTTCATCTCGTTTTTCCTTCTGTAAGAGTTTTTGTAGTGTCCTTCTTGTGTCTACTATCAGCATTGTGTCATCTGCATATCTTATATTGTTAAGATTATGGCTGCCAATAATGAATCCTGATAGATCATCTAGTTCTCTCAGAATCACCTCACTGTATAGGTTGAATAAGTCCGGTGAGAAGACACATCCTTGTCTTACACCCCTTTCTATTTTTGTATATTTACTGATTTTCTACCCGTATGCAGACGGTTTGCTGCCAGTGTAGGTTCTGGATTATTCTATCCTTCGCAAATAAATCAAGGTTGCAAAGCAGATCTCTGTGGCGTACTTTATCAAACGCTTTTGCATAATCGATAAAACACAGAGAATTTTAATTAAAGCTAAATAGCTAAAGCAGTTTGGTTGTTTGCCACTAAATTTTTTGAAAACATTTGACTCAAAATTCCTTAAAGTTTTGACTCTTTACTAATTTTGTTTTAATACTGTTAGGAAATTATATCTTATTATTTTGTTTCCCGTTCTCTCTCTCTCTCTCTCTCTCTCGCCCCCTCCCCTTCAAGCGTAAATCCTATAACAGTTCTACAAATAAAACTCCTTCTTTGACCGTTTTTTTTTCTTTTGTCAGTCCTATTTAAAAATCCCGCTTCATCCGCTGTTTGTTCTATCAAACCCATGTTGGTTCGTTTACGAAAAGAAAAAAAAAAAAACGTGAATTTTATCAATTAATTTTGCATATGGTAATTATGTTGACTACTTTTGTGAACGTCTGTTGTTGACAATTAATGGATTTGTTTTAATTTTGGGATTCTTTCGTCAGCTGTTTTATTTACACAACAAACACATTTTCAACATTCCTAACATTCATACTATTTTTAAAGACAAATAATATAAAAGATGTTTTAATTGTGGTCGTCTGTTATTACAATTAAATGTAGAAAGTTTTGTTTTTTTTTTTTTCCTTCCCAGCATAAAAGAAATCCGCAAATATAATTTTGATCTTGTACGAGTCTTTCATAGAATTAAGACTCGAAAAATATTTTGTTTGTTTTTATTTCATTACAAGTGATTCGTTTTCCATAAATTATTCTCAAGTAAATCGACAAGTTTTTTAAAATATGCCTCTTAAGAAGTGTTTATTTTAACATTTCTTTGTTGGCAATTATTTCGGTTCATCGGCACTTTCTTTCCGATAAGTAATTTTGGTTAATGAGATATTTTCGAAAGGTTTTGTAGCTAGTTTATTTGTAATGATCGGATGTCGTGTGAGAGAATGGTTTCTTGGATGACTAAAATATATTATGACTTAGGCCTTTTTTTACTATTTAGTCTTAATCTGTTGCATTGTTCTATGACCAACAGTGCTACCAATGCTTATATTGAGAATACTTATTTGAAGATCTTATTGGTTCTGCTTCCAATATTAGTTGGTTAAAGTAGAGACTAGTGTTGTAAAAAGTAGAATGAATTGCACAAATCATTTTCCGCTACATAGAAATCATTTAGAGGATATAAAATTCAGACAGAGATAAAAATCAAGTGAACGTTAACGAGATACTTCTCAAAATTCTGAGTACCATAAGGAGCTGGGAATGACTGGAAAGATATAGAACATGCCAGATATCTAAATCTGTTCAAAATGTACATTTTTTTTTCGGGAGACTACATACAATCCGATTTTCTGCCCCGTACAGCGTTTATCATCACAAACCATGTTTTCTTTGTTAATCTATTCGACAAAAACTGTTGTTGAGAGTTTAAACCCTGGCACAGATGTCGCTGTAGAAAAGATGCATAGTAGCAGCATCAGTTGACTGTTGCCTTTTAAAATCCATACTTTCAAAAGGAAACGTTTTCCTTCACCTGACCCGTAGTGGTCATCGACCTTAAAGAAAAGCGCTTCTCTTACAACCAATCATTTACTACTTTTCTTGTGTCAGAAACGTAAACATTCTGACTCTCCTGTTAACAAAAGGCGTATCTTTTCCACGGTTATTTACCTTATTCCTATTTTATAGAAGAAATATTTCATAAAGTATAGCCGCTCTTGCATTTTGCGTCCGCTCTCTCTCTCTCTCTCTCTCTCTATATATATATATATATATATATATATATATAGAGAGAGAGAGAGAGAGAGAGTAGAAGAGATAACTTCTCAATAGATTTAATCATTTCACAGTTTTCTCGTCTGATGAAGGCTGAACATTACGACATGAGTGTCTACAGTACGATTTCAAGAGATAGGAATCTTTTGGTTATTAGGCAAATCTGTCATTTATCGAGGAGTTAAGGTTGTCTGTCCACTTTGAAAGTTTTTTTTACAAAAAGATAGCCAGTGCCCACGCTACAAAAGGACATCTTGCTTAATGAACCCCAAATTTCAGGTGTCGACTTGAAAGTAATTTTTTAACTACCGAACTATGCCTTTCTTTTGATAAAGTCTCATATAAATAAATTTCATTGCTTTGTATGAAATTCTTTACAGAAAATTCTCTTTTTATATTTGTACATTTCAATAAAGTGACTATTCATATGAAAAAGGGCATTAATATAAAAAAAAGTTTATATTCTGAAGAATGTATTCCCATTAACTTATGACGCGGGTAAATGCTTAGAAATTCATTGATTTCATATCCGCTTGAAGTTTTAAAAAATGTAAAAAGTTATGAATTGAGATTTACCGTCAAGAACGGCTTGCGTGCTTCAGTTTGAAACATTTGCTTATAAAATCTTTCTTATTTAGTTTTCCAATGGTCTTTATTTTGTTGATTGCTAATTTGGCAATATTATTTGGGGTGTCTCTCTATTCGATGAAAGTCTCTACCTCCCCCTTTAAACAGAATCCCGAAATCGTAGCATCAATAACAACATATTTGTGATCTTGGCCGGTCTTTTTTTTTAATAACTCTTTAACTATTTAATAAATATAACTTTTTAGAGTTTTTAAAATAGCCTACTTGTAAAATCCACAATAAACAGAAATTTTGGTACGTTCATAAAGCTGCCTTCTTACAGAATTAATTACATTTATTGATATTTTAAGATTAGCGTTGATGTGCGCGCGTATGGTAATGGCTAGAGACTTGGAACAAGAAATCAGAGCCAAGCTCGAATTCCAGTAGAGTTCACTTTTACGCGAATATCCACTTCTCACCCAGATATGGGTGAAATAGTAAGGCAAACTGGGCGCTTTAGCCTTGGTTGGCAACCAGTCTAGAAGGAAAATTGTATTTCTACACCTGTATCATCGTGAAACCCTAACAGAAAACGAACCCTTCCTCAGAGTACAGAGGTTGGTGTGGGACCAATACCATCACCTCGGAGAACAATTCGATTACAGAAACCACACTAGAGGACTGCTTCAATTCACTAGGTAAATAATTGGTTGTCGTGGTGAGAAGATTGGACATATGACCCAGTGGATAAAGATGTTCGCTAGATCCAGTGATTAGACCCAAAGAGTTGTGAGTTAAATACAAGGCCACAGCAGTGGTGAACCAAACTTGGAGTGTTGAGGTAAAGGGAAATAACTGGAACATCCGAAATTAGAACAATCTACCCCGGTGGATGAAATAAAGGGTTCGGTTCAAAATTTCAATGGACTGAAGAAGGCCGAAACGTTGTTAATATGGCAATGAAGATGATGATAACAGTCCGAATAATGTAAATAATTGTAAATACTTCAACTTAGAGATATAGATAGAGAAGATTGTATTGCGCCAATTTTTTTAGCTGGTGATAATTGGCAGTTGGTGCCAATGGGGGCTGCTCGGTTAAATATTACTTTTAAAAGAGAATAGTGACACTGCCTGCACCAATGGCAGATTTTATGGCGCAATCAACTCGCACAAAGGCGACTACACTCCAGAACGAAATTATCCCAGCTGCATTTTCTGTTACAACATAAAATTCTGTTTGGTAAACAAAGTGTCAAGTTAATGTTCAATTTCATGTTAAACGTAAAATAAAACTTATTTTATCAGAGCTTGTTTATGCAATCCTTGATATGAGCAACATTTATTAAGCAAATATGTCATAACTTTCATCGACTCTAATGACTTTATACACAGACAGCATATTCCGGCACTAATAGGTGGAAAGGGTACAATACTCGTCATTGTATTTTATCTTCAATTCCATTAACCCTTTAAGCCTTACGTTCCTGAACAATTTTAAGACGTCTCCCGAGCTCCTGAGTCAAAATTCGCAAATAATTGGTATGTAAAGTTACACAGTAGATATAAAAATAGTTACAAGTATTTATCCACTGTTCAACCCGTGGCTGGGCATTGAGTAATTTTTCTCTATTGCTGTTCAACCCGTGGCTGGGCATTGAGTAATTTTTCTCTATTGCTGTTCAACCCGTAGCTGGGCATTGAGTAATTTTTCTCTATTGCTGTTCGACCCGTGGCTGGGCATTGAGTAATTTTTCTCTATTGCTGTTCGACCCGTGGCTGAGCATTGAGTAATTTTTCTCTATTGCTGTTCGACCCGTGGCTGAGCATTGAGTAATTTT